>CM034156.1:550686982-551128472 GCA_019776745.2 Taxus chinensis | reverse complement strand
GCGGATTACTACTATTGGTTTTGGTCTAACGACAACTCATGGTCAACAATATCCACCTTAAATCGGCACGGATGGATGAATAAGATTTCCTACATATGATTCAATGCAAAAATTTCACAATGGAGTCATGACAAGCGAACATCACAATATGTCGTCAGGTCGATCATAATTGGACAGAATGAAATATCATTTTTTTGAGCCTTTGGAGATGAAGGTACAGAACTAATGTGTAGTCATGCATATTCAGGAAAAAGATTCTAGCAAACAAAATGGAGTATATAATTTTTTATCCATTTGTAGATTTCTCATAAGTAGGATGTCACTATAAGAGGAGAAAGTGCAATACCTCCTAGATCAATGGTGATAATCTCACTTAACTGATACTGGAAGATAGCAGCTGAATGAGTTACACAACTAGTAAGTTATTCAACACAACTGCGTAGCTTTAACTTGAGACAACTGGTTACACATAATAAAGCATAACCAACATAGTGTGAGCCTAAACAATAAGTGTAGAGGCTCAACACAAGTGTAATAATTATCCTAATAAACTATTAAAAGGATAAATAATAACATAACTAATAGTATTATGGAATTTAAGCGTTAATTATCTGAGTAAAAGAACCAAGTAATCTGCACTCTTCAAACCCCATTAGTCTACCTTCTCTACCCTTTTTTGTGAATTTTTTCCGGGTCTTGAAAATGAGAATTATTAATGCAAACAATGTAAATATGATTTCTTTATAAATAAACATTCCTTAGTAACAATATTAGTAAACTTATGTGGTGTGTAACATGTCCTAATTCACCTGACATTGTAATAATTGTATAGGAAAAATGGGTAAAGTTCTAATGAAGCCATTATAGATTTGAATGTTACATAAATAAAGGAAAATGCAACCCTAGTTTTAAGAGGAATGAAGTTTGCATGTTTTTTTTTTTTCAAATTAATTCAAGGTCAATTATGAAAAATGAGATTGTAAACATATGCAACCATGAAAACTGTATGTGTCATGGAAGTGCCTATCCATAAGTGTGTAAGTATCTGTACAGTGGGGTCGGGTGTTTGTGATTTTAATTTGGGGAAAAATGGCTTTGATGTGCATCATGATATATTTAATGTTATCTATGTGGGTTCATGTAGTGAACACATCCTGAGTTATGTGTGTTCCTAAGTGATTCCCATGTGGTGTCCATGTCTCAAGCAATGTAATCAACCAAATATTATGTTTTTTTGTTATTATTTATGTGTCAAAATTGTTGTATGTGACTTATGTATTAGAAGCAAGGTTTATTCTCTTGAACGTCTAGGATATTTGGTGTTACTGATGATTATGTATAGTGGTGGAGGCGATGGGAAGAATAATATGATTTTATGTTGTGATTGACCAAGGTTGTACTTGTGATAATTATGTTGATGTGCTTGTTGATGAGACCCCACCCCCCCCCCCTTTTTCCACTCTCTCTTCATGAATTCAATGAATTTTCCATGTGATGTACCATCTTGGTGTGTGAAAGAAAAGGTTGTTGTGGACTACAACTGTTGGAGTGTTTATTATTATGTGATATGATGGGTGGTAATTGTTGTTGATACAATTACCTCGCGTAGTGAATTGTATCATATCATGCATGTTGCCATTGTATTGTATGTAATCATGTTGTTTTCACTATGTGTATTGCATGGTTTGTATGTTTTGATGTTTGTTCCTATGTTCATTGTCCGATGTTTTCCATGTGTTATTTGATGAATATCTGTCGTGAATTGGGGCATATGTGATTTTATGACCCCTCTTGTATCATACTTGACCACCACTTCTGAGTGCCATTATGTGGAAAGTGTGTAATCTTGCTTATATTGTTTTTGTAGACATAATTCTGTAGTGATGCGTTTTACAGCCGTAAACAAAAATAAATACCCACTGTGATAAAGTCAATATTTGGTTACTTGTTTGCAAACCACTCCATTGTGTCTATGTAATGTAGTATATGTTTACACTATTTTAGCACTGTACCCTACACTCAGTGAGAGAATACCATGCACGGAAACATCTTCAAGATTGTATGTGTCCAGCCAGAGACCATATCAATTTATGCCGTACACAGCACAATAACTTCTACCCTCGGACCGAACGCAAGATTATGGAAAGATAGGCACAAGTCTTCAGTTGTCTACCGAAAAACATCAATTGTATTCCACATTGAGCAATATACTCTCAAGCAATGCCGTAAGTATTGTTATTGGACACTGCACACCCCCAAAGCGACCTCACACCTTCCTCTCTCTTATATGCGCGATTTTCCATTGAAACAACAACGGATCCCTATGTGATACCATCCTATTTGATCATTGTGAGACTTTTGAAAGGGCATTGAATTCAAGCCCGAAAATTCATGGCAATTAATATAATTTATCTTGAGAATCAACCAATTATACATATATTATTTTTTTGAGTACGCGCTTGCCCTTTGCTGCAGATCAGGAGTTGATGCCCACCTTATCTGAAGAAGTATGAGATGATTAACACTCCAATTGTTGGACAATCACAAATGATAGCTTTTCTCGTGCATTCATTGCTCTTTGTTATTTATATCTTGAATACGACTCGCAGGCCTCCGATAATCCAACGTGTCAAGAAACTTAAACCTGAGTCACCCTACCATTTTTGTAGTCAATGTTAAAGACCATCAATACAGATGACTCCTCCTGATGTATTTTTATCCTGATTACGTATTTTATCGCATAAACTTTCACCTTCTTCTTTTCTCTTTTCCTTCTTCTCACGCGACACCAAAAAATTACCTCCATGTTAAACTTCTGACCTCTGGGTTACTACTTTCTTAACAATTTTAGGAATAATTTATTTGATATCTATGCAAAAACACTCAATTAAATTTTCTTGCAAACTTAAATTACGGCTAATTAGCACATTCTATTTTCTTGATTGAAAATTTGAATCTTTATTTGAAATACTACTTCCTTTGTCTTCAATTTATTCTTCTCACCTTGAGGCCAAATAATGAACTTTGAACTCATGCCATTATGAAAAATTCTCTTCTAGTCCTCATTTGGCAAGTTGTATTCCTAAATGTTACTTATTTAGTCGTCTCCTTTAGATATGGCTTCACAAACATGGAATGGTCAAACACGACCCAGAGTACCTAGGCACAAACCCACAGACTTTATTCGTCACATGGGGGCTAATGCCCCCAAGGATAACACGTTACATGTAACCTCGGCAGTGATTGTGAACCACACATTCACATAATGTCACTACTACAGTTACCAGCGTGTCTGGCACATATATGCTGTCCCACGTGGGCCATAAAGAGATGACTGTCCTCATTTGGTGAATAGAAGAAAAGAGTAAACAAAAATTACATTCATTATTGTCTATTAGGGGAGATTATATGGAGTTCTTTGGACCCAACCCAGGCTTTATGGGACTATTTGGAGGTCTATATCGGAACGTTGGTATTATGCATTTATGTCGTATCCATGTAGATTGCATGGTTACTGTTTACTGTTGTTGAGGCTTGAATGCCCCTCATGTCCGGCCAAAACCCCCACAATATCAATATTGGATCCCAATTCTTCATCACTCTCAAAGCTATCCTTACCAGTTGTACGTTTGTGACAATTACATGAAAAAAAATGAGACTGTATGGGTAATTGTTGGTTAAATATACTGAGCTAGCTCAATCATATTACCCGCGAAACTATATACGTCGGTCAGTGAGGGCATGATGACCACCCCCCATACCCAACAACTCCCACGACACACAACCACCACACAACCACATGTGTGCGAACAAATACTATGTATGCTGATGCAGCATATACCAGTTGTTACCCTGTTGAGCGTTGAGGTCTTTGTGATGTGATAAAAGCGTTCCGAAATGATAACAGATGCTCCATGTGCGGTTCTTAGTTGTGTTTGAAGATTTGTAGTGACAATACATACCTTAACAACCATGCACTATGTTAGCGTTGGGAACCAACCACACAAATAAAGTACAAATAAAAGATATCCCCCTAAATATAATATATTACGAGATTTAGGATTAAGAAATATCGGTAAAATAGAAAAATACTAATAAATAATAAAATGAAAATGGACACTACCAATCTCACAAAACATTATAATTTAAGATATTGCCAAACTAGCTCTGCTTCTTGGTCCCCATGTTAGTGACAAGTTCTTTTCTAGATGGAGCTTGTGTATGCTGAATTCACTTAACTTATCCTGTTTTAGCCTCAATGTTGTGTCGCAATCAGAGGACGATTGTCTTTAAGGGGGGGAAATTGTAATGCCCTTTCACCATTCTGTCTATGGCATACTGAGAATAACATCAATATAATAATAATTAAAATAAAAATTATAATTGGAATGAGTTTTAAAATAAAATAATGGAATAAAGTAATCAAGCAATAAAAAGGGAGAATTAATTGGTGCAGTGAGTGGTGAAAATGTAGAGGAAAGAATTGAAAGGGCATGTGGATTGTTGAGTGAAGACATTGACAATCCACTACGAGAAGAATGAAAGGCATTGTCTACTATCAGAATTTTAGGTGGACTATCCTCCAAGCTCATAGTAGAAAGCTGATATTTTTTCATAGATGGAATAAGTGATGGGAAATATATTACTAGTACTGAACTGTTTGGAATATGCCACAAGGTTGAAAACCTTGATGGAACCCAATGATGAATCCTGTATAGAAGAATTTGTTTTTAAATAGACATTGGAAACTCTATTGCAAATGATAATTTATAGATGTAAAAATTGACGGCACCACACTCTTATCTCCCAACATCCTTTTTCCACCATATCAAATGAAATCCTTGTCGATCGGGTATGGTATACCATTCAAAGAATTTTAAGGTCACGAGAATTTTTTAGAATGTTTTAGTTGTCTAATTCCCTAGTAGATATGATTGCAGAAATTGGGATGACTAGATAAAGCATGTTAACTATTTGACATAATCAACTCAGAAAATGTAGGTCTTCTGGGTCTATAGTGAATGTTTAGAGGCATTGAAAAGGCCTTGGAGAACCTATGCAAAGTAATTTGAGGTTTTTGTAATGCTAGAATTCCAACAACCCATGTTGTTTTATCCTCCCAAACCATTCCATAAATAGAAACTTTTAAATAGGGTATGGATCCGACCAAAGCATCATGGAGGTAAATTTTGTCAAACATTGGTTAAAGTTTAAAATTTCATTTTAAACATGCTCGCAAAACAAAATATGACGCTTAATCTAGACACTGGTTTGTTGTCAACCATCCCCATGAAATGCGACCTAATTGGATTTTTAATTGGTTGTTGGGTAAGCCAAAAATGTCAGATAAAACCAAAAGTTGAGATCATTGGCTAGGGTGGCCCACCTTCTGAGTTACTAAAATGAAGTTCTTGAATACTCTTTTAAAGCTTCTCCAACAATTGCAAGAAATCTAAACTTTTAGGAAACTTCATTTGAGGGAAACAATGGCTGACTCAATGCAGAAGCATGGGTTGCTGAAAAAAACCTTGGTTGTGGAGTACTAATGCTCCTCTTGTTCAATTTTTAAAAAATATCTTGCAACCTAAGTACTGTTGGCCTACCAAAATTAGATCATCATATGACATATTGATTTCCGTATAACCTCTGAGAATGTATGCAAATGGAGTTGAGTATCCACAATATTGTTCTTCTCTAGAATTGCCTGAAGGTGATGTTGTCTCATCAAATCGCTTTGATCACGAGTTTTTCATAAAACTAGGTATGGATTTCCCCTTCTCCCGCACTAAACTTCACTTTTCCATCACTTCATTATATTTTTTAAAATTAATGTTGAATATTATGAAATGTAATTCTAACAAAATTGGTAAATCTACATTGACCGAAATTGCCAAAACAAATAAAAAAATCCTAAAACCATTGAAATCATTGTGCAGGTAGAGCACACACCCAAATGTACCAATAAATTGGAGCTTTCTAAGCATGACCCCTGGTAATGTAGGCACCAATGGAAACCTTAACAGTTTTTAAAACCTCTTAGTTCTTGACGATTTGATTTTTCAAAGCCTATTTAAGCTATCAATCACTTGTAGTCATGCATGGTTTTAGTAAAACATGAATCGTTCCAGATTACGTTGTCACTTTTAGGAAAAAAATAAAACCTCCTCTACCTTACCTCTATAATGCCAACATATAATTGATACCAAACCTTACTAATTCAATGAAAAAACTTTTAGAACTTAGTTTTTACAAGTGGATTTTTTGGGCCCCACTGGTCGTTGTCGACAAGATTTTTTGATGCGGATTAACAATAATCAGCCCGGAGTTACCTTTTTAACTTGAACCCTAATCATCATAATCAAATTTCATCTAACATGATGGAATTATATCTTACGCAATGGAGTACAGTAGAATTCATCAAAATTTATGTTATAATTAAATCGAGTGTTTTGGCAAGTCCAGAATTGCAAGCACTTTAGATTTGTTTGTTGCCCAACTTTCACAAAATTGGCAACTTTAGTTTAAACACACCTTGTAATGATCCCATTTGACTTGTAACCTAAAACCATGGAACCTTATAGATATTGTTTTTATACTTTATATAGTATGAATTCGTCAAATTATTATATTTGTAAAGATGTTAAACTAATATATTTTACTATGCTAATTATTCATTTATCTCCTTAACACTCATAATGCTAGGTAGAATCTCATCTTACCCAAGGTAAAAAAATAATGAGTTTATAATCCATATCGTACTCCCTCCTCCCAATTGATCCTTTTTAGGGTATAAAACACTAATCATGTTAGTAAAATTCTTTAGTCTCATTAATCGTCTTATTATTTGCACCTAAAACAAGTCTTACTAAGGACCATTTCCTTGACTATTTTATGAGATGGTGAATATAATTTTCAAAACATATAATATTTCAAAGAGTGCTGACATCATGTCTAGGTGTTATAGGTATGACCATATCATGAATAAGTTTAACCCCCTTCTACATAATTTCCCTTTGTACCCTATTGGGTGGCCAAAGCCTTGCAAGATATTTGGTTGTTTTACCTACAATGTATCTCATGTGAGATATAAATTATGTGAGTGGAGGCTACGTATTGAATTACTTGCATATTAAACTCTTGTATTGGAAAATTTTGTCCCTCTTAGATGAAAGTGTTCCATTGGTGAGTAGTAGTGGATTAACTCGATTTGATTGAAGGTTTTGAGATGTAATGATTTCTTACTCTCTTGTAATGTCTAGTATTAGGCTACAATTTTCCCCCTCAAATGATTTTAAAGTTAGTTGATCATGGGACCTATCTTAAGGTTATTAATGAAAGAAAACCTGATGCATATTTACCTAATGATTGAAATAGTTCCTTGGAAGGAATTTGAAAAGCATAAATTTTTTGGGATGTCTTGCTTGTAATATTCATTTAATATTGAGTGTTTAAGAGAAATGAAATAATTTCCCTTGTGTGATTATTTAATCCTTGTAATCTAAATCCCTAAGTATTGACTAAGTTTTATATGAATTACATTTGTTCTAAACAATGCCAAAGTAGGACCAAAGTAATCGCGTATATGTAGTTAGAACAAGGGTAAATAAGATTAAATTATGGAATGATTTCTACGAAGATCGTATTCCATTGAGCAGTGTCAACAAAATAAAATACCTAATTTGATCACAATTAATGTAATAAAATAGAGTTGTATGAGTTATAAAACAACCTATTAAATCTATAAACCAACTCTGAGGCATGAACATATACTTACCATGCATAATGCCATAAATGTGATTAGACAATGATCTGAATGAAATAATGAACATGAATCCTGTAGAATGTAATACCTTGGGCTGTTACTAAGGTCTTGTGAGTTAAGGACATTTCACTCTAGTTTGACTTGTAAAATTTAGTATAACCCTTGAGTTTATATGAGAATACATGAAACCTAGGATCACTCAAGGAGTACAATTAATGGCCAAAACTTGTAGTTTTCTATAAATATTGATAATTAATCCTTAAGATGATGAAACATAACTAGATTGAAATTTGATATTATTCACTTAAATTCAATACAAAACCTCTATTATGTGAATGTATGTGTCCTTCCATGTGCAACATGATTCTGATGATATAGATTCCTAACTGGAGCAGATGGATTGTGAATCACGAATGATACATATTAATGATTTAACTTACATAACCGGTTGTAATAACTTGAAGATGAAAATAATGTACCCTTAGTGTTAATAAATGTTATCAAAAGAACTCAGAATAGGTCCACTCTTGACCTAATCACCTTCCTTTTACTTTCTATGAACTTTTCCTCCTTGTAGTGAAAGTCTAATGCTAAATCAATTAAACACGATTCTTAGAAACAAATTCTCAAGACAAGTATTAGTAGACTCATTATTTTCTAAATTCTCCTAATGATGATCCATTTATATAAATTAATTGTGATAAAGGAAATGAGAAATATTCTAATGGAACCGATATAGCTGAAATTTTAAAGAAAAATACAACCTAGTTTTAAGAGGAACGAAGAGTCTCATGTTAAGTGTTCTTCATATAATTATAGTCAATAAAAAAAAAAGATAGTAATAATGATCTAACCATGAAAAATGATGTTTGGTGGGACTTTCCTAGTACTAAAGTGTATATTATAGTTGGGTCATTGTTGTACTTTGTCATTTTGGGAAATGTGTCTTTGATGTGAATCATGTGTTCCATGTTAAATATGTGGGGCCATGGTTGTGTAAATATACCATTTGTTATATATTATCCTAAGTGATCCCATGTGGCATCATGTATAAATTAATGCAATCATAACAAAATTATTTTGTTTATATTGTTGTCGTATTTTTGTGTCAAAACTGTGGCGTGACATTATAACTTTCACTTTCCTTAGCAATTACCAGTTGTTCTATAACAACTATTCGATTATAAGTATCTTATAGAACAAATAGTATATAATAAAATTTTCATGTTTTTTTACTTTAGCCACATTGTTTTCATTACTACCACTTGACCTAACCATTTTATTCTGTTAGACAATAATAAAATATTTTCTTAGTGTAATGAACCATTACATCTAAGATCTAATAACCTTCATGTTTGATTCCAAAACGTAACAACCATGTTATAATTTATCAAATTAAGGGGGAAAATCTTATAAGTAATACCTTACATCACAAATAATTTCTTCAATGATTCTCATCATGCAACAATAAATCCAACATAACATAATTTTTACAATATATTTGATAAAAATGATAACCATGTGTAGCCGAAGGGTCCATTAGATCTACCTGATACCCCTTATCATCACTCTAGATGAGTGAGTATATCTTATATACATCTAGTTAAACCTTTATCACATGTTTTGAGAACTAAGTGCAACTCCTATATGTCAACCTAGATAACAGACAAGCTCCAATCCATTCAACATCCAACACTAAAAATTATGAATAGGGTGATCAGACAATGTATTCAGCTAGCTACACTACTTGGCCAAGTTATTAAGTGAGAAATGCAAGATTAGTTTCATGACCACACATAAATCAAATGAAACTTGAATCTATCACCACACAATTATCCTTATACATTTATCAAGATCTCAACTTCATTGTTGAGGAAGTTTAATTTTCTATTTCAAGAATTAAGATCTAGGACTCGCCACTAAATTTGTGAGTAAGCTATCATTCCCATCTTAGGATCCATATGGGAAAAATAATGACCACTTAATAACATTCTTCATTAAGTACTAACGGGTAAACTTCTTATATACATCATAATTTAGTATGGATATGGTTCTATCGAATGAAAGTTCATGTCATAGAACCCACACCCATCATTCACACAATGTTATCTTTCAAATTAATACTAATTACTTCATATCATTTGTTGTTAAGACACATTATGCATTTTAGATAGAGAAATATAGCTACTCATCTCATTACTAACCTTAAGAGGTATCTTTTTTGTGATATAGAAACATAAAATTGGTTGCTAAGGTTAGGTTTAGTTAATAATAACACATTTTATAACAACCCAATAGCCTCTTAATTGTATCATTTTAGTCTCATAAATCTATCATTTTAATGTGTATGTTTTACTTTAACTCAAATGATATCCTTTGTTGACTAACTAGATGACTTATGGTTATTGTATAACATGATTATATTAATTCTCATCTAATTTTATTTATCAATTCAATAACAATAAATAGTACATATACTAATGTGCCAAAAAAATGTCGTAATTAATGTACTTTATATTACCAAAGTACGACCATTATTATAACATGTTTGTATTATTGTTTTATTATTCATATTGATTAATTAATTAATCAATCCATAGTAAAATAATCACACACTTTAGACATTATTTAGTCACGGTCTCATACTATTATTCATATGGGTTTTGAGTGAAGAAAATACTAATTAACCCCCATCTTTTGGCCATTTTTTTTTGCTTTCTGTCATCACTACCAACCTACAACACATGTATGCCCATTTTTTTATGTTGTTCAATTCTATTTTTCATTTGACTGGGGAACCCAAGCTAGTACTGGGTGGCCGAAAGGTTCCTTGGTCCCAGTCAGGGCACTATAATCCTCTTTCCACTTTCCTTCCACTTTCTCATGCACTTTCTAGCAATTTAAACATTTCATATTTTTCATGGTCGGCCTTTTTCAGGTTAATCATGAAATTAGAACAAGATAACCATATAAATATAAATTTATCTGACCATAATGAGGGACCAAGCACTAAGCACTACTATCATAACCTAAGGTTGCATCCATCAAAGGATACATGTGCATCCATCTACCTCCATCAAAAAGGCATAAGGATGGTTCATTGGCATCACACTATATGGGAGGGAAGTTTATTATATTCTATCCACAATTATATTACACTTTCTACACATAGTTATTGCTTGCTATTTTCAAAAAGTATGACCGTAAATAGAGCACCTAGGGAATGACTGCACACACAATAAAATAGAACTACATCAGGATTGAGATATAGTGCAACACTCAGTTAGTAAGTCCACCATTATGGCAGCTCAGGTTAGTCCAACCCCTTCATTTACATCTTCCTTTTTTAGGGTTTTATGTTTGTTTTGGGTTTCAAAGGCCTATCTTTCATAAGTGATCATTGGCGACATTTGGCACAGAGAATTGAATTACACATGATAGACAATGAGTGATTCACATCATCCCTAAGCCCTGTACATTTGGTTTCTAGACCTCCTGCACAAATCAGGGCTAAATAATTTAGACTAGGGTGCCCACATGGACCCTAATCCTCTCACATGCACCATAATCTACTCATATTATTCAGATTTTCATGTTTCTAGACCTCAGCATAGTCGTTTCCTCCTCCCATTTCTCTATTCTTCCCTATGACATAGTCCAGTAAGTTTTCCAAATCAGCTAAGCTCCTTCCAACTCTTATTTGCATATTAAGGTTTCTATTTTCACTAGACTAGTTATTTGGGTCACTTTCTATATTTATTTACTACTTTTATTTACAATTATTTATTATTGTTCCTAGTTAGATTAACTACCATTTTACCACATTTTAGTTAATCATTTTGCTAAACTCGTCCTTCATATCCAGTTTCTATATAGAGTTTAGTATCTTTTCACCATGGCTCAATCTCATGAAGTCTTTACTAAAGCTCATCTTGAGGTCATTAATGATCATAGTACTGAACATCCAAAGGATCTAGATTTAATTTTACATGTTACCCATGAGAAACTTACTAATTTGGTGGAGCTCAATGCTTGTTTTTCCATACCAACCTATGTTGATACTTAATCACCTTCTTCTGCTCTTCCGCCTACTTCTACCATTCATGTTTTAGTCACTACTCCTACTTATAAATTTACACCACATTTAGTTTCTCATATATGAAAATTTTCATCCATTAGTACTCAAGACGTAAATTCTATTTATTAGGAACTTTAAGATAAAATTTTTAAGTGGAAATAGACCACATTGCATGCATTGCCATCTTTAGATTCCAACTTGTTATTGAATACTCTATTCAAACCTTCCATCTCCACTTATCTACTTCCTCATAGTTTTTTCACCCCTAAGCTTCCCATTTTCAATGGGCATGGTGAACCACAGGAACATGTTAGAGCATTACATGTTTCTTTTCTTGATTTTTTTATAATCATGTTCATTTGGCTAAAATGTTTCCCCGTAGTCTCCATGATTATGTGATATGTTGGTCTTACGAACTACCTGTTCATTCAGATGAACTTCATACATGCATTATGGATAATGCCTTTCCCTACTCTATATTTTGCTATAAACATTAGCTCTAATATCTGCTTATGCTCAACTAGCACAAATTAAATATGTATCTAATGACCATCTAGCCAATCAAATTTTCAGATCCTCAAAACCATCTGCCTAACACTTTCCCATATGCTTAAATGGATTTGTCATCGTCAATCCGGAGACAAAAGAGTAATTCTCAAAGTCCAGGAACTCCTGATTGTTATGATTTTTTATTTATCCTCAACTTTTAGTTTGGTGGAAGTCATCTAGTAACATAACATTTGACATTATCTATTTATAGAATGGCATAGGGGATGACATTTAAGAATGCTTTTCATTCCCTCCACATTACTTAAGTGTGCTTTTGGGTTTTTAATTAAGTCATGAAATTTTCAATAGAATCTCACCTTTCATGATTTATTCCAAGTCTATGGACCAACTCTGTCATAGATTTTCCTTCCAAAATTTTTAGTGTCGATATTTTCCCCCTTCCTAGCTTCTACTCCGTCCTCAGAGTAGACTATTATGGTGCTTGCAAAATCTTAAACTTGTCGTGGTTGACCCATTTCGTAATGGGAGTGACATCCAATTACTCCAGTCAATATGTACCGTTTTCATGCACAACTACTATTTTGTAGGGCCCCATCCATTTGGGAAAAAAATTTCTCTGCCTTCTTTTTTTGTATCTGGAATCATATACTAGAACCAAGACATTCACATGAAATGGAGACCAATGGATATTTTGATCAAAGTATTCCTTTTACTTCATTTTCTTCTTATGGCTTGTATCCTTTGCTATTTCTCTCATTTCCTCTAGCAAATGAAGATGTACCAACCTTTCCTTTACCGAATCACTTTCATCCATCCTTTCATTTTTCATGATTCTTATAGTGGGAATATTAAACTCAATAGGAAGAACTGGATCAATCCATAAGCTAATTGAAATGGGGAGTATCATGTTGTTGACTTTGATGTTGCCCTATATGCCCACAATGTTGCATGAATCCTTTTATCCCACTTATGTACCTACAACGCTGCATCTTTTACTAGAATTTGACACAACACAAAATTTGTTTGTTCCACCTGTCCATTTGTGCTTGGATTGTATGTTGTTACCTTCCTGTGCTTAATAAAAAACTTATTGACTAGGGCTTCTACCACCTCATTAATGAAGTGAATTCCTTGATTTGTTACAATTTCTAATGGACACCCAAATCTGGTGGCAATGCATTCATATAATAAACCTTGCCACTTCATCCATGGAAGTTGTTTTCAATGGCCTAGCTTCAACCCACTTGGTTAAATAATCTGTGGCAACTACAATATATGTATTTTGGCGTGGGGTAGTTGGAAGTGGACCTACAATGTCTATTCCCCACTTTTCAAAGGGACCAAGTGGAAGAATAGGGCATAATGGAGTTGATGAAGTCTTACGATTACCATGTGTTTGAACAAATATCACATGTCTTACAATAATTATAACAATATTTAAAAAGAGTGGGCCAGTGATAACCTGCATCCAAGATCCTTCTTGCTGTAAGTTGCCTGAAGAGAAGTGCCCTCCACATGTACCATTGTGGAATTCTTCTATACAACTCCTTCCCTTGATCACGTCCAACTGCCCTCTTGTACTGTCCATTAGGTCCTATTCGAAATAATACTCCATGCAGAATAGAATATGGATGACTGGCTTGAGTAATCTTCCTCTTAGTCTTTGCATTGGCACCATCAAGAAACTTGAATTCATTCAGATAATTCCAAATATCTATGTATTCACTAGGGATTATGTCAAGGGATAATAATGCTACATCTAGGAAATCATCATCATCTCAAGATGAACCTAAACCATCATACGCTCGAGAGAGTGCATCTATATTGAAATGCTTCTTTCTTGGCCTATCTATAATATCAAATTCAAATTATTGTAGCAAAATTATCCATCTTGCTATCCTTCCTGATGGGTTAGGCTTATTTACAATATATTTTAGAGCCTGATGATCTATTACAACTGTAAATTTCTTGCCCTAGAAAGTAATTTCTAAAAAATCTTTATAGCAAAAATGATAGCTAGAGCCTCTTTTTAAGTTACAGTATAATTTACCTCAGCACTGCTCATTTGTCTGCTCCCAAAGTAAACTGGATGTTCATTCCCATTTTCATCCTTTTGGCTCATAGTACTTCCTAGTGCTGCATCTAAGGTATTAGTGTACACAATGAATGGCTTTCTCCAATCTGGATTCTTTAAAACAGGTGAAGACACCAGGGCTTCCTTCAGTTGTTCAAAAGCTTCATACGCCTTATTTCCTGGTTCATAAGTAACATCCTTCTTCAAGAACTAGGATTAGTGGCTGTGTAATCTTTGAGAAATTCTTGATGAACCTTCTATAGTAACCCACATGGCCTAAAAATGATCTAAAATTACTTCTATTCATAGGAAACGGTATCTCTTTGAATTTTTAAAACTTTATCAGGATCAGTACCAATACCATCTCTGGATAAAACATACCCTAACAAAACACCTTTAGAACATCCAAAGACACACTTTGTAGGGTTTAGTGAGGCTTGTGCTTCATCTAACCTTTGAAATGCTTGTCTCCATCTGGTGCAGGTGGTCCATCTTTCCAAAGGCACACTTTGTAGGGTTTAGTGAAGCTTGTGCTTCATCTAACCTTTGAAATGTTGTCTCCATCTAGTGCAGGTGGTCCATCTTGCTCCAAAAGATGAAAAAAATCCATAAATACTCTGATGAAGTTTCCAATGTAGGGTTCAGAACACCCTATTCATCAAATGTTGGAACGTTGCTGGAGCATTACATAACCCAAAAGGAATAACTCTATAAGAAAACATTCCCTAAGGAGTGGTGAACGTGGTTTTCAGTTGATCTTTCTCTGTTATACGAAACTTGGTAGTATCCGTTATATCCATCAGCAAAACTATAGCACTCCTGGCTAGCTACTTCGTCCAAAATCTGATCTAAGAATGGAAGAGGGTAATGACCCTTCTTTGTTGCCTTGTTGAGCTTCGTATAATCAACACAAATGCGTAGCTTCACATTATTTTTTATTGAGATCACAATGGGAGAAACCCATTCTGAATTCTCCATAGCAAATATGAATCCTGACATCAAGCAACTTATCTATTTCTTCTTTTACAGTCTTGGAAAAATTAGGATTCATTCTATATTGCATTTGCTTTATGGGCTTAGCACCATCTACCAGCTCAATAGAATGTTCTACCCAGCTTACTTGACAGAAGTTCCTTATAATCAAAAGTGAATAGGTGTATGTACCTTCGAAAGAGCTGGAGGTAGGATTACTTCTCACTTCTCCATTACATCATCACCAATCTTTATTTGTTGGAGACTGATCATTAATTTCTTCTTCAGATAATTTTATGGGTTCATGAATCAGATGTGACTGGAAGGATATCCATGACTGAAATATCAACCTCACTTTATTCATCTTCTGTGTCCACTTCACTGGTACTAAAGTAGTTAGAGGATTTCCAATCATCAGTTTCATCACTTGAATCCATAGGTTTTTTCTTATGATATTGAGGGATCACACTTATCTTCACCCTCTCTCTACCACGTTCAAGTGTTATTAAGCCTTCATTCCAGTAGTTTCTTGCATGAACTCTCCTTAGCCATGGTCTTCTCATATAACATTGGGTATGCAACAGTACCATTTTTCATCACCGTAAAAGTCTACCACACATAAAACAGCCATAACAGATATTGCCACATTTGAAACAATACCTTCTGGTTTAGTTTTTCCCTCATTTAATGACCTTAACATAAGTGTTGAGGGGTGATCAATTTTTAAACCAAACATATTCATTACAGACTCAGTCATTATATTAACTGCAACACCTCCATCATACTAAGACATCATTAATTGAAATACTATTACATAATACCTCAGCTTATGGAGTGTAG
Organism: Taxus chinensis; assembly: GCA_019776745.2. Taxonomy (NCBI): domain Eukaryota; kingdom Viridiplantae; phylum Streptophyta; class Pinopsida; order Cupressales; family Taxaceae; genus Taxus; species Taxus chinensis. Next base: position 551,112,236 of record CM034156.1, on the reverse strand, counting down.
GGATCCGCCTTTGCTTCCAAAACAGGGACCTTAACCTCCTTCCTTTGTCGAGCATTGAGTCCACTTCGCAGCTCCCGACTCTTCTCAGAAGACATAGCCAGAAGTTGACCATATGTAATATTTGCAGGCCTTTTAGATAGATCTTCTAAGATGGAGTATGGTCTTTGCCCCTATGAAATCAGAAAATCCTGCACACCCAACTTTCTTCTCCTATGTTTCTTACTAGTTTCTCCTTTCATCTTCTTAAGATCATTTCCATCTTGGTTATCTTTTTCTTTCTTTATTTTTGTTACAAACACATTTGATTCATTATTTATGGTCCTATCTACTACATCAAAAGAATTCATAGGTGTTTTTCCTTTATCATTATCTCTTATACCAGATGTAGAAGCTCTATCTGGAAAATTATACTTATAATGACCATTTTTATGACAACCATAACATACAACTTCAGAAATATTTCTTTTTGGACCTCTATCTCCTCCCTGAAAACTAAATTCTTTTCCTTAAAGAATATTAATAGTTAGCTAGCCCATCCTCTTGAGTAGATCTTCATACTCAGTATATGTACTAGGAGAAATATTTGTGCTCACCGAGAGTGGTTGTGGATTCTGAACCAAAGGTGTTGGTGTAGGCTCTACCTTAGCAACAATTTCTTTGGGCTCTTCTTCCATGCTTTCTTCTTGTCATCTTGCAATCACCTTTGCTTGTTCGAGGGTCACTAGGAGATCATACTTCACTCATTTTCTGATCTCTGGTTTCATCCCAAGAATGAAGTGCTTATAGAGGAGATTATCCACGCCATCCATCAACCCATCCGCTAATCCTTCCTTCCAGATATGGTCATCGAGCTTCCTTCTTTTCTCTAAAACACGAGAATGATAATCCCTTATCTTCTCCTCTCAGTGGGATAGCTTTGTGAACTCGATCATGAGATCTACATATTTCTATTGTTCACCAAATTCTTCGAGAAAACTTTCAATTAATAAATCCCATGATTTTTTCACATTATCACCTAGTGTTTCAAACCACCTAAAGGGTGAACCATACAAAAAGGTAAGAAAAAATTCAGTCCTTCGGTCCCTTCTTATGAGGCCATTAAGATCGTTTAAATTCTTGAATGAAAGAGGAAACATCCTCATTAGATTGGGCTAAAAAACAAGAATCTTCCCCATTTTCAAAAGTAACCACAGTGAAATACCAACCCACAAGTACAATCAACAAGACTTATGTGCACAAATAATTGGAATCACTATAATAGAAAGTGACTTTACACCTTTCTACAGTAAAATAGAAATGACCACGGTATACTATGGTAAAATATGACTTTACTATGGTAAACACTACTCACGGTAAAAAGTGAAGTTACTGCGGTAAATACTATTCATGGTAAAAAGTCACTTTACCATGGTAACTACTATGCACAGTAAAAACAAGGTTACCCTTCAAATGATTTCTAACTAAGTGGAAATATCTCTCCAAAAAAATCCACCAACGAGGAATGGTCCCAGAAACGAAACCAAAATGTCATCACCAATCCAGCACTATGATAATTCTCCCTTGGGAACTCCTTGTGCTATGATTGTTTACTAATGCACAACTTTTAGTTTGGTGGAAGTAATCTAGAAACACAACAGACATAACACAAGAATACCATAGACTATGACATAAAAGAACGATGACAAATCTGAAATACAACTGTAAAATGTATTATTAACATGAAATTGTTACAATGTCACCCATGAATTACTCCAAGTGTTACCAACTCGACTTTTCTTCCAACAATTACTATGGGAGAAACTTCACAATTACACCTCTTAATGGCTTCTTTAACACAACTTCTAAATAATGGCTTCCTTCACACACTTTCTCATACAATATTTCTCACTACTTCCTTCTATGCTAAATGAGGGGGGTGGCCTCCCTATTTATAGAACTTTCAAGGTTATCCACCTTATCTCTAAGATAGGATAAGAAATATACTCTGACGAATCATATTCCGTACCTTAACTCTTATCTTTACATGTAGTCTTATCTTTTAAGATAAGATAAACCTTATCATTTCACATGGGTTCCAACTTTTTAGAATTTTTACAAATAAAATACACAAAATATTTATGACACCATTCCTTGTCCTTATTACCAATATAATATTTCTAATTCCTAATCATGTAGACCCTACTTCTCTACTTATCTTAACTTTAACATTTCAACATTACCGAACCACTTACGACAAATATTTACTTTTTACCACAACATTCATATTATACTTTGACTATTACCATACTATACATTATTGGTGGCGTCATACCGGCAGCACCGTTATCTTCTATCAGACACCACTACTAATTACACTTAACAACATCCTATTCCTAATACATACATTAATGAAATAAAAATTACGGAGGAAAATTTCAGTGTCGACATCTTCCCCCTTCCTAGCTTCTACTTCATCCTCGGAGTAGACTATTCTGGTGCTTGGAAAATCTTTAACTTGTCATGGTTGACCCATTTCGTAATGGGAGTGACATCTAATTCATCCAGTTGATATGTACCATTTTCATGCACAACTACTATTTTGTAGGGCCCCATCCATTTGGGAAGAAATTTTCTCTGTCTTCTTTTTTGTATCTGGAATCATATACTAGAACCAAGTCATTCACATGAAATGGAGACCAACAGATCTTTTGATCAAAGTATTCATTCTACTTCATTTTCTTCTTATAGCTTGTATCCTTTGCTATTTCTCTCATTTCCTCTAGCAAATGAAGATGTACTTTCCTTTACCGAATCACTTTCATCCATCTTTTCATTTTTCATGATTCTTATAGTGGGAATATCAAACTCAATAGGAAGAACTGGATCAAGCCATAAGCCAACTGAAATGGGAAGTATCATGTTGTTCACTTTGATTTTATCTTATACGCCCACAATGTTGCATGAATCCTTTTATCCCACTTATATACCTGCAAGGCTGCATCTTTTGCTAGAATTTGACACAACACATAATTTGTTTGTTCCACCTGTCCATTTGTGCTTGGCTTGTAAGTTGTTTCCTTCCTTTGCTTGATAGATAACTTGTTGACTAGGGCTTCTACCACCTCATTAATGAAGTGGCTTCCTTGATCTGTTACAATTTCTAATGGACAACCAAATCTGGTGATAATGCATTCATATATGAACCTTACCACTTCATCTATGGAAGCTGTTTTCAATGGCCTAGCTTTAATCCACTTGGTTAAATAATCTGTGGTAACTACAATATACGTATTTTGGCATGGGGTAGTTAGAAGTGGACCTACAATATCTATTCCCCACTTTTCAAAGGGACCAAGTGGAAGAATAGGGCATAATGGAGATGATGAAGTTTTACGGTTCCCATGTGTTTGAAAAATATCACGTCTTACAATAATTATAACAATCTTTAAAAACCATAGGCCAGTGATAACTTGCATCTAAGATCCTTCTTGATGTAAGTTTTCTAGAGAAGTGTGCTCTACATGTACCATTGTGGAATTCTTCTATTAGCTCCATCCCTTGATCACGTCTAACTGCCCTCTTATACTGTCCGTTAGGTCCTATTCGAAATAATACTCCATGTAGAATAGAATATGGATGACTAGCTTGAGTAATATTCCTCTTAGTCTTTGTATTGACACTATCAGTAACCTTGAATTCATTCAAATAATTCTAAATATCTATGTATTCACTAGGGATATTGTTAAGGGATAACAATACAGCATCTGGGAAATCATCATCACCACAAGATGAACCTAAACCATCATAGGCTCGAGATATTGCATCTGCATTGACATGCTTCTTTCCTAGCCTATCTATAATATTAAATTCAAATTCTTGTAGCAAAATTATACATCTTGCTATCCTCTCTGATGGGTTAGGTTTATTTACAATATATTTTAGAGCCTGATGATCTGTTTACAACTATGAACTTCTACCCTAGCAAGTAATTTCTAAAAAAATTTACAACAAAAATGATAGCTAGAGTCTTTTTTTCAGTTACAGTATAATTTACCTTAACACTTCTCATTTCTCTACTCCCAAAGTAAACTGGATGATCATTCCCATTTTCATCATTTTGGCTCAGAGTACTTCCTAGTGCTACATCTAAAGCATCAATATACACAATAAATGGCATGCTCCAATTTAGATTCTTTAAAACATGTGAAGACACCAAAGCCTCCTTCAGTTGTTCAAAAGCTTCATGCGTCTTCTTTCCTATTTCATAAATAACATCTTTTTTCAAGAAATGGGTTAGTGGCTATGAAATATTTGAGAAATTATTGATGAACCTTCTATAGTAACCCACATGACCTAAAAATGATCTCAACTTACTTCTATTCATAGGAAATGGTAACTCTTTGATTTTTAAAACCTTATCAGGATCAATACCAATACCATCTCTGGATACAACATTCCCTAACAAAACACCTTTAGAACATCCAAAGACACACTTTGTAGGGTTTAGTGAGGCTTGTGCTTCATCTAACCTTAGAAATGTTGTCTCCAACTAGTACAGGTGGTCCATCTTGCTCCCAAAGATGTAAAAAAATCTAGAAATACTATGATGAAGTTTTCAATGTAGGGTTCAAACACCCTATTCGTCAAGCATTGGAACGTTGCCAAAGCATTACATAACTCAAAAGGAATAAATCTATAAGAAAACATTCCCCAAGGAGTGGTGAACGTGGTCTTCAACTGATCTTTCTCTGCTATACGAACTTGGTTGTATCTGCTATATCCATCAGCAAAACTATAGCACTCTTGGCCAACTACTACATCCAAGATTTGATCTGAGAATGGAAGAGGGTAATGACCCTTCTTTATTACCTTGTTGAGATTCCTATAATCATCACAAATGTGTAGCTTCCCATTCTTTTTTATCAAGATCACAATGGGAGAAACCTATTCTGAATTCTCCATAGCAAATATGAATCCTGCATCAAACAACTTATCTATTTCTTCTTTTACATTCTTAGAAAAATTAGGATTCATTCTATATGGCATTTGCTTTATGGGCTTAACACCATCTACCAGCTCAATACAATGTTCTACCCAACTTACTTGACGGATTTCCTTGTAATCAAAAGTGAATAGGTGTATATACCTTCGAAAGAGATGGAGGTAGGATTCCTTCTCACTCTCCATCACAACATCAGCAATCTTTATTTGTTGGAGATGACCATCAATTTCTTCTTCAGATAATTTTATGGGTTCATGAGTCAGTGTGACTGGAAAGACATCAATGACTGAAATATCAACCTCACTTTCTTCATCTTCTGTGTCTACTTCACTAGTACTAGAGTAATCAGAGGATGTCCAATCATCAGTTTCATCACTTGAATCCACAAGTTCCTCCTTATGATGTCGAGGGATCACATTTATCTTCACCCTTTCTCTACCACATCCAAGTGTCATGAAGCCTTAATTCTAGTAGTTTCTTGCATGAACTCTACTTAGCCATGGCCTTTCCAAAAACATTGGGTACGTAACAGTATGATTTTTCATCACCTGAAATTCTACCACACATACAACACCCATAACAGATATTACCACATCTGAAACAACACCTTCTGGTTTAGTTTTTCCCTTATGTAATGACCTTAACATAAGTGTTGAGGGTCAATCAATTTTTAAACCCAACATATTCATTACAGACTCGGTCATTACATTAACTATAGCACCTCAGCTTGTAGAGCATAGAGATCTGCCTCTTCTTCTAAAACAGGGACCTCAATCTCCTTCCTTCGTCGAGCATTGAGTCCACTTTGGAGCTCCTGAATCTTCTTAAAAGGCATAACAAGAAGTTGACCATATGTAATATTTGCAGGCCTTTTGGATAGATCTTCTAAGATGGAGTATGGTCCTTACCACTGTGAAATCAAAAAATCCTGCACACCCAACTTTCTTCTCCTATGTTTCTTACTAGTTTCTCCTTTCATCTTCTTAGGATCATTTCCATCTTGGTTATCTTTTTCTTTATTTATTTTTGTTACAAACACATCTGCTTCATTATTTATGCTCATATCTACTACATCAAAAGAATTCACAGGTGTTTTTCCTTTATCATTATCTCTTGTACTAGATGTAGAAGCTCTATCTAGACAATTATACTTATAATGACCATTTTTATGAAAACCATAACATACAACTTCAGAAATATTTCTTTTTAGACCTCTATCTCCTCCCTGAAAACTAAATTCTTTTCCTTAAAGAAGATTAATAGTTAACTGGCCCATCCTCCTGAGTAGATCTTCATACTTAGTAGATGTACTAGGAGAAAGATTTGTGCTTACCGAGAGTGGTTGTGGATTCTGGACTAAAGGTTTTGGTGTAGGCTCTACCTTAGCAACAATTTCTTTGGGCTCTTCTTCCATGCTTTCTTCTTGTCATCTTGCAATCACCTTTACTTGTTCGAGGGTCGCTAGGAGGTCATACTTCACTCGTTTTTTGATCTTTGGCTTCATCCCAAGAATGAAGTGCTTATAGAGGATACTATCCACACCATCCATCAACTCATCCACTAATCCTTCCTTCCAGATCTGGGCATCGAGCTTCCTCCTTGGCTCTAGAACATGAACATTATAATCCCTTATCTTCTCCTTCTCTCTGTGGGATAGCTTTGTGACCTCGATCATGAGATCTACATATTTCTATTGTTCACTAAATTCTTCAAGAAAAATTTCAGTCATTTGGTCCCTTCTTATGAGGCCATTACAAATGCAAGATCGTTTATATTCTTGAATGAAAGAGGAAACATCTTTATTAGATTGGGCTGAAAAAATAGGAATCTTCCCCATTTTCAAAAGTAACCACAGTGAAATACCAACCCACCAATACAATCAACAAGACTTGTGTTCACAAATAATTGGAATCACGATAATAAAAAGTGACTTTACACCTTTCTATAGTAACATAGAAATGACCACAGTAAACTATGGTAAAACTTGACTTACTGCGGTAAAACCTAACTTTATTGTGGTAAACACTATTTACGGTAAAAAGTGAAGTTACTGTGGTAAATACTATTCAAGATAAAAAGTGATTTTACTGTTGTAAATACTATTCATGGTAAAAAGTGACTTTACCATGGTAACTACTATGCACAGTAAAAATAAGGTTACCCTCTAAATGATTTCTGACTAATCAAGAATATCTCTCCAGAAAATCTACTAACGAGGAATTATACTCAACAACATCCTATTCCTAATACTCAACAACATCCTATTCCTAATACGTACATTAATGAAATAGAAATTACATAGGAAAATTTTAGTGTCGACAGACTCTGACCTTCAGGATTTGTTCAATTAGAGTTTTCTTCCCACCACTCCAAGAGATTGTTTTCTTTGATACCTCCCCTTCATTTGAAAAACTTTGTCACATTCTTAATCTTCGTGAAACCAAATTCCTATCCATAGGAAAGCTTATGTATAAGAAGCAAGCATCATCTTCCACTCATTTTCAAAACAAGACACCATTCAAACCGTCTACAACTAAACCAACTGATGCCAAAATAACTGTCAATGTGGTCACTCCTACTAAAGATATTCAGTCATAATGAACTCAGCGTACATTCACAAACCTTCTTATGGCTCCACATCTTATATTGCAACAATTTCTTGATAGAAATATTATTGTGCTTGCTCCACCACTTGAATTAGATGCATTGTGACCAAAAGGTAGGAATTACAACGAGAAATTTTGATGTGACTATCACATATGTGTGGAATTATCTACGAATCGATGTTTTAAGCTCCGTATAATCATCTAAGATCTTATTAATAACAACAAGCTTCAATTTCTGGAGCCTAGTGACCCTTCACCTAACATTGACAAGGGTAAACTCAAACTATTTAATAAAAAATCCCAACATGACAAGAAATAAGTTGAATCTTCAGCTAATCATGCATACCACGTAGTGTATCCTCCTCCTTTGGGGGCCCACAATTTTTTAGTTACGCATACCGACACTTCACCACTAGTCATCTCTTTTTCTAACCATGATTATCACGTAAATTTTACATCTAATCACCTATATATCAAAGCATTTATTGGCTCGATCCCCATAAATAATACTAAGGTTGACCCATCTTAGCCTATTAACGCATGTTCTATTCCATTTCTTCATGCCATCAGTTACCCTATATCACAAATTGAATATCCTCTAAACAAACCATATGGTGTCATCAAACTACATGTTACAGTTGGTCCTCTCACTTTGCTTGTCCTTTTTATGGTTGGGAAAGTAGTTGACAGTTGTGACATGTTACTCAGTCTCAATTAGATTCGTAGGTCTCAATCCATCATTTCTATGAATCATTTGTGACTCAAACTCATTCATAACAATCAGGTTATCTTTATTGATAGTGTACCCCCATCTATTCCACATTGGTTATCTTCTTGATCGTCAGATCATGCACCACCTACATCATCTAGCACATCAGTTTCTATATTACTAAAAGTGTAATATAATCCTATTTCACCTACTCGCACATTATCTATGTAACCTCGCCACTCCGCTATTCCTACACATAGGTATAGTCCTTTCCTCAGATAGTTACTGTGTCTCAACGTAGGTCACCACATTGTCTCATTACACATGAGAGTCCATATCTGCACTTTACTTTACGTGGATCTCCATTTCCTACACATTTTTTCACACCACAACATTCATCATATATTCATCCATCACATGCACATGAAATTCACTCACTCGCACAATGTTTATCTACTATACCACCCCTATTAGAGCATTGTCATCCGCTTTCATCACCAAAGGCATTGGATGAAGGACCTCCATCCTTCATAGTCATTGGATAGCTCATTCACCATCATACACATGGGGGCATCACATCTAACACATCCCTCCTCCCTCTCTTAGCATTACCACATCTCCCATACTTTCGGAATTACACATCCTTCTCTTAGCATAGACATATTCCTCTACACCATATACATCGTCAGTACCCGACGACACACTCTTGTGCTTCAGTTCACACTTGACTTTTGAGGAAATATTATACATGAATCCCACACACTGCACAATAAGTACTACACACTGCATCTATTTTCATATCTTGCATCATGCATCCTAAATTATATATTTAGTCTACAACATTTTGACATTTGTGCATTTACAAATCATACATCATATTAGTCTTCATCATACATGTGTCACACTCCTATTATGTATGAATCTTCCATTACATACTACACATCCTACATACTACATAAATCATACCTTACACTTTTAGTCTACATAAACATATTCCATTACATCTCATATATTGTAAATTACACATTCTTTGCATCACATGGTTTCTCTTATCATTGCACTCACTACATCATATTCTATGTGTTTCACGCACTACCCTATGACACAATTTAGTTCCGCGGTCCATGCTCTACTGAAGAGGGTTTATAAATCATATGGACCTTATCATACACAAACATTCATAATTTGACCTTTTATTATACAAAATTATTAGGTTAGTGACATATTCTACATGCTAAATGGCCACCTCTTCCTTCATCTTGTAGCGGTATATGCTTTAGGCTGCATCACCACTCCCTCTATTCATCTTATACTGATATATTATTTAGGATAAATCATCACTCATACGATCATATTGTCATGATATACACTTCGGCTATAAGGTCACACAAACATCATATCTAGGTCACATATCATCAACAAACATGCACACTCATCATAGCGCATTATAGACAATACACACTATTCAACCATATCCCAATGATGTACTCTCGTTTACGGTTTATTCTTGACTGCTGAGGGGGTAAACCAAATGAACCTCATTGCATACAACCCCATTCACTTGGGGGGTATGTGGATCCTACCATCCATATTGCATTCCATCCCATCCATCCACAACATATTGCATGTCTTGGTTACTTTTACTCTTGTTTGCATTTTCTTGTATATGGTCATCTTATTACACATGCTAGCTAGATCTATTGTATGTCATTATCTTTACCATATACACATGCATGCTCATGCATTTCTCTAGTTGTGATCGCAGATACAAGTCTCTTACACACAACATGGATGATTTTCTTCTACCAATCCTACAATGATTATTGGGGGCATCGACATTCATCTCTTATAGGTGTCATTGTTTCATTTTGTACTTAGCACATTTTCAATACTTGGTTATAAAAACTTTTGACATATTGGTCATCTTTCTAACATGATAATGGGTGCTTCATGTGCAACATTTTTTTGTAGGATTATTTTCTTCCATGGCTATTTGTTTGTTTTCCTTCTATTGCTTGTGTATTATTTTCTCTTGTATGTGGTCATTGCCTTTTGCTTGATGTGTGCACTTTTTTGTTTATATGCGGCCATTATGGCCTTGAGTGTATTGTGACATCGTGAGTAATGTCCCATGTTTACAACCCACTTTGCTGGTTTATGATTGTCTTCTTGCATTGTTTAAGTAGCGTACACTTCTCTTTTATAATACATGTTTGTTCATAATAACACTTGTTTTATAGCCACTTGTTTGTTTTCGGTTTGGTTTCTACCAAGCACATTACATTCTCCTTGTAGGGAACAATTTATATAGTCAGTTCTCTTTTGGGTCCACATTCTCCTATCAGTGATGTCACATGCGCCCCCAAAGTGGGGGGTCATCATTTGTGGTTTTTCACATTACACAATGCTCTCTACTGGTATAATTCATTTCATTTTTCTATCCTTGACATTGTGGGTTATATAGTGAGTGGGTTCAAACCAGTCTACGAACCCCATACAAAGTGGATTTTATAGAACAAGTTGTCCTTAGCATTATGGGAAGTAGTTATAGGTTGGAGGATACATCAAATTTCATCCCTATACTATTTCGGCCAATGGCATCGGATCCCCCAAAAAAACCAGGCAGTACATATATCTCTTCATACTATTCTTAAGAAAGTAGTTACATGTTGGTGAATAATATAGCTTTCTCCCCACACTTCTTTGGCCACAAGGGTGTGAGATCACCAAAAAAACTTGCAGTTACAAGATATCATTTTCTACACCCTTTCTCTCATCATGGATCAGGTGCACATGTTCCTTTTACTTTTCATACATCCATTTACAATATTTTTACTATATACATGCATATTTGACTACTAAATCTTCTTCTTCTTTACATGTCTTTCTGTATGAGAAGAAAGTATTCCACAAAAAAAAACTACAACAAAGGCATCAGAAAACAACAACAACATCATCATCATCATCATTCAGAAGTTTTTACCTCATACTAACATGTAGTTACCTCACATACATTGACATATACACAGGTGTTTCTACCTTAGGTTCACTTTCACCACTTTTTGCACTTTTACATCTTTAGTCTCCACGCTCCACTATTTTCTCATTCCATGCTTTGTCTAGTCCATTGGCACACTTTCTACATCACTCTACATGGAAATTAGGCACAAATCTCTATTTACTCTATGTTATCGAGCCTTCCTCTCATCAACATAAAGTGGGGTCAAATGTAGACACAAAATCATGCACTTTAGGCATTATTTAGTCTCGGTCTCATACTACTATTCATATGGTTTTTGAGTGAAGAAAGTACTAATTAACCCATGTCTTTTGGCCATTTTACTTTGCTTACTGTCATCACTACCGACCTCTCGCATGTACTCGCCTAGCTAGTTTTTCCATTTGACGTTGTTTTATCTCTAACTAGGGCACCCAGCCCAATACTGGGGCGCCCTAGGTGCCCTGGTCCCATTTGGGGCACCATTATCCTTTTTGCACTTTGCCACCACCTTTTGGGCACTTTATAGCCATTTTAGCTTTCTATATTTTTAGTGGTCGACCTCTTTGGGGTTAATTACAAAATTAGAACAAGAGAACCATATAAATATAAAGTTATGAGACCATAATGAAGGAGTAAGCACTAAGTACTACTATCATCACCTAAGGTTTCATCCATCAAAGGCTCCATTTACATGCATCTAGCTCCATCATAAGGCAAAATATTGGTTCATCTGCATCACACTGCATAAGAGGGAAGTTCTATTATATTCCATCCACCATTTTATTACATTTCTACATCTAGTTATTGCTTGCTACCTCACAAAGTGAAACTGACACAAGAGCACCTACGGTGTGATTACACACATACACACACATAGAACTACATCAGATCTGAGATGCAGTGTAATGCTTAGTTAGTAAGTCCACCATTTTATTCATTGACGACAGTGTGACCCCTTCATATGCATATTTATTTTTTAGGGATTTGATGCTCGTCTTGGGATTTTATAGGTGATTCCTTATTGCATGTATTGCAATGACATCTAACTTAGTTCAACAAAGTTAGTGTGACAAGAAGAGAAAATAGGCTGACATCCAATGACAGCTCATAGGAGGGTTTCAGGTTATTTCCATTGACTAGGGCACCCATCTCAGACAAGGGTGCTCACGGGTGCCCATTTCCCTCTCTAGGCACCCCAACCCAGCCAAAGATCTCAGATCTATGCTTTCTTAGGCTTCTGTATGATTGTTTCCTCCTCATGTTTTGCTTGTTCACACTACGTCATAGTCTGGCACCTTTGTTGAATTAGCTAATCTCTTAGTAACCCTCTTTGCTCATTAATGTTTCACATTTCTACTTGCTTAGTGGCTTGGGTTACTTTATTTTACTTAGCTTTTGTTCAATGTTGTTCTTAATATTATTGTAACTATACAATAGAATAGAATATTTTATATTTTAGTTAATCAATTATAAGAAATTGATTTTGAATTATGGATAATTATGTGTTCTTCGGAATGGAAATCTTGAGTGGGAAAAAATGTATAAAACATAGACTCCATAGACAGGTTTAGATAAATATAATGGATATCGAGTATCATAAGCTAAAGAGCATTATTCAATAATTAATTTTGATTTGTTATTAAATACAATTGAAAAATTCAATATATATGATTTATTATAGGTTGTTATAAAAATCCAAATTAGATTTGTTGACTTAATTGTTTATTTCATGTGATAAATGATTTGATTTAGTTTTAAGTCAAACCTAGACTATTATTATCATTATATAATGATTATGAAGTAAGAAATAAGCAAGTTTTCTTATGTCATATCTTTTCAACTGACCTATGTATATTCTCTCTCCTAATTGATGTACAGGTAAATAGGAGAGGATTTGAAGTGAAAATTGGGACTAATTTAATTTAATTTTTTTTTACAACCTTGTGGTCACATGTAAAAGAAAGATCCTTTAATAAGTGTCTTATTCATTTTAAATGGTTTCATGAAGAATTCCTAATTGAAAGAATGGGCATATGGCCCCAATTTATGATTCTAATTCATGTATTTTGTTGACTTGTAGTAAAGATAATTGATTTTAGAATTTTTTGAGAATTTGTACTAAGAAAATAATGTATAACTTATTATGTTGATCTCAATTTATATGAGTAGATAATATCTACATATTTACTTAATGATTGTATCTTGTTTAATCTGTTGTTGATTCAGTATTATAATATGTTGCCAAAGGACCCTTTGATAAAATATTTGTTCTTTACTTATTCTAATTTATTTATCTCAAATAGTCTATAATTAAAACAAAAATAATGAAGTTATTGATCCAACTATATATTATGAAAATAATATTATGGATCATTATTACGTTTATAAAGTAAATGTATATAGATTACAAATGGTAGTGACATTAAATATACTTCATAATATGTTGTTATTATGATGTAATGAGTGTGGATATTATAATCCTAGTTGAGATTAAAATGGGTTTGATTAACATGAAATGAATATTTATAAATCCTTATCTCTTTATGAAATACGAACATGACTTTCGTAGGTAAATGATATTATCATTTCTAAAATAAGAGAACAATTAGTAAACCAAACCTATTTTTGGATTAGTAATTTATAACTTCAATGAGATGACCTTACAAGAGGATAATTAATTGTTTACTCCCTAACTGCAGACACTAAATTGCACACTTTCGATATATTTCTAGGTCATGATTATGAACAACTATTCATATGATTCCTAAGAGAGAAAAGTACTAATTGACCATTATCGTTGGCCTATTTGATTTCTTTCTAGTTCTTTCTCGGTATTACACACCTTCTTGCCTAGTATGAATTTTGCTACTTCATATTGTTTGAGTCTGGACACCAGCACCTAGCCAGGATGCTAGCACCCAGGTTCGACATCCCCTCTAGGCACCCCTAACCTCTTTGTATCTTGCTCGCATATTTTTCATCATTTCTAGTTGTTGGGTATTTTTATTTCTTACTACTCATCCTTTTAGTGGTTAATTACAAAATTTGAACAAGGGAATCATATAAATAAAAATCTATGTGATCATAATAAGGGACCAAACACTAACCATATGTACTACTATCACCTAAGGTTGCATCCAAAGGCATTATAAGAGCATTAAAGCATCCATCTAGTATCCATTCAAGGAACAATGTATTACATTCTTTTGCATACACTTCATAGGAGGGGAAGTTCATTTTTCCATGTAAACATCTACTTACTTTTGATACATCTAGCTACTTGATCATTATTCAAGTGTGTTTGGCACAACCTAGGGCATGATTCTACACACACACACATAGAACTACATGAAGTCTAAAATGTAGTGCAACACATGGATCGTAAGTTCACTCAATGGGGTGACTGTTGGGGTCAATCCATCTCCCCATTTGCATATTTTTATTTTTAGGATTTGATGTTTTTTGGGGTTTTGCAGGTGTTCTTTCCCTTTATAGATTTCAAGCAATTAACAACAAAGTTCAATGACATACATGCGACTAACAGTGACTTTAGCGACCATCTTGTGACCCTGTAAAAATCATTTTTTGAGGTTATTTGTAGCCATAGGTTCCTAGAGAAGGTCCCTGGCGCATTAGCGCCCCTGACCCATTCCAGGCACCCTAGTTCTGACATTCTCGACATCTTTGCATTTATTTAGGCTTGCTCACGACAATATTCCTTTATGTTTCATCATTTCTTCAGATCGGCACAACTTTGAAATTATTTGGAATCAACTTCTCTTGCACTTAGGGGTTCAAATTTATTAACTTCCTTTCTTGTATCAAATCTGTAATGTATTAAATATCTATATCTGCATTGTTAATTAAGATTTAGAATTTATATTTCAATATTTACTTAATCATTTGGTGAACCCGTCACTTAATTTCCACCTTCTTTTAGGGTTTTCTCCTTATGCCCATCAATCATAGTGGTCATTTTGGGTCTTTTGAGCATCTCAAATTTCCTCCATTTTTCCGTAGGGTTTTTAAATCAATGGCTGAAATTGATAATCCATTCGCTAACTCTCAACAAGTTCCTATTGAAAACACTAAAGCATATGATAGTGAGCACTCATATGATGAAGACACAAATGTTGATAAAGAACAACTAGACAAGATCACAATTTTTTGTCAAGCTTTGTGTGATAATCCTACCCATCTTTTGCATATTCTTCATGCTTTGATTACTGCTAAAAAATCTTGTGATGTTACTTTGGCACCTTTTGTCAGTTCTTGCTTGACTGTCATGGCCTCCACCCAACCCCTTCATAATCCTACTTCCATTCCCACTACTACCTCTCTCATTATTCAGCATAATGGTTCCAATGCACAACCTGACGCTTCTTCAAACATGCCTACTTTAACTTCTTTATATGAGGATTTACAAAATCAAATTCGTCAATTTCAAGTGGTCATTTCATGTGCATCTCCATATGTGGATTCCACATTACTCCTTCATACTCCTTTCACACCTACCATTTCCACTTATATGATTCCTCTTAATTTTTCACCCCCAAGCTAAGCATTTTCAAAGGTCATGGCGACCCTCAAGAACATCTTTGAGCATTTCATGTAGCATGTCTAGATTATGCGGATGATCACACTTTAATAGAAAATATCTTTCCTTACAGTCTTCAATATTATGCAATGTGTTGGTTCTATGATCTACCTATCCACTCGGTAACATATTTTAAGTACTTGGCTGATGTTTTTTCTTGCTCATATTTCTATCAATATCAGCTTTAATATATCCTACACTCAACTAGCACAAATCAAGAAAGTATCTAACAAACTTATATCGAATTATGTCTTATGGTATAAGAACAACTTAGCTAAGATGTCTAATGTACTTGTGGACTCTGAAATTCAAGATCTATTCATCCAAAGTCTATTACCACCTCTCAAAGAAAGTGTCATCTTTGAGACATATCCACCATTTGATCATTTATGTCATACTCTTAAGCTATGCTAAACTAAACTATTATCTATCGAAAAGCTTAAGTATCAGGAGTAAGCTTAATCTTCTACACACTTTCAAAGTAAATCAACTTTCAAACCATCTACAAAACCTATTGAAGTTAAATCTACTGTCAATGTTGTATCTAATCTTGAAAATATCCAATGGTAACTGCTTAAGCGTACGTTCACTAAATTACCTTGTGCTCCACATATTCTATTTCTAGAACTAGTTGAGAGAAATATTATTACACTTTCTCCTCCTCTCAATCTAGATCCATCTCATCCTAAAGGTCATAATTACAATGATAATTTCAGATGTGACTATCATTAATACATTTGGCATTCTACATATCAATATTTCAAACTTTGAAATCTTATTCAATATCTTATCGATAATAATGTAATTGAGCTTCCCAAACCTACGACATCTATGAAGGTTGATGAAAATCAAAAGATAAATATCTTTAAAAATCCTCTTCCTAAACATGAAAAGAAATTGGTTGATTCCTCATCCTATCATACCTATCATGCAGTGCCTCCTCCTGCATCAAGGGATCTTGATTTTCTAGTTTCTCATATTGAAGCATCACCATCAATTATTGTTTTTTCTGATCATGACTATCATGCCACATTCTCTTCTAACACATTACATATCAATGAATCTATTAGATCTTATGCTATTAACAATACCATGATCAGCCCATCATCTTCTGTGTGCATGTGCTCTATCACACTTCTTGTTTCTATCGACTATCTGCTATCGCATATTTCATATCCAGTGCCTAAATCATATGGATATGTAAAGATTCCTGCCATATTTGGTCCTCTTACTATGCTTGTGCCTTTTCTTGTGGTACATTCAATAAAAGGGTCTAACTTTTTATTAGGTCTTCCCTGTATCTATAAAAGTCAAGCTATCATTTATATGAATCACTTGTGTCTAAAGTTCACTCATAACAAACAATTCATTACTATCAATAGAGTAACACCATCCACATTATGGCCACAACCTCCTCTTGAGGTTTCTATTGCACTCGCTAGAGCATCTATGTCCGCAGGACCTCTTTAATCAAAATAAAAATCTTCTCCTAGCTCACCTGTTTGTACATGACCTACTCAGTCTCATAGGTCTATTATTTAATCTCATCAGTCTAGGTCCACCACTCGGGAAGCACCTTCACATAGGTATATGTATCACCTCATCATTTTACTTCACATATGTTTTCATCACCTCCAAGATCTACTTCACATAGGTGTTCATCACCTCTGCACTCTACTTCACATAGGTGTTCATCATCTCTCCGCTCTCCTTCACATAGGTGTCCATCACCTCCTAGGCCTCATTCATTGACATGACATCTATCTCATACATCATCGATACTAGAGCACGGTCACATGCCTTTATCTTTTCAAGCATTGGGTGAAGGACCTTCATAATTCACTTTTATCGAATAACACACTTACCATAGCACACTTGGGGGGAATCACGCATATTATTCCCTCTCCCCTTCTAGCATTATCAGGCATCTTAAATACTCTACACTTCACTTCTTATCTCTCACACATATCCTGCACATCTTGATACATGTGCATCATCATTACCCAATGAAACACTCTAGTTCCATAGTTCATACTTGACTACTGAGGATATAAATCTAAAATGAGCCTAATCACACTCACTCACTCTCTACGCTCTACACTTTGTCAATCATATATTTCTGGCACACAATTCAAACTATTTCCCAATGTCACACTCTTGTTTTATGGTTCATTCTTGATTGTTGAGGGGGCACTTATAATCAAGCCTCATCTCATGCATACTCATCCACATTCTCTCAAGGGGCACCCAAATCCTATCACACACCATAAATTCCATTCCATCTCACTCATCGACAACATACATCATATCTTGGTTACATATTTTTATTGTTTACTTATACTTGCATGATACACCTTACTATGTTTTTTTTGGATTATGGTAAAAAGTGAGGGTTTTGAATGGACCCACATCCATGTTACAAAATTCCCCGACTGACCAGATAAACTTGATAAAAACATAAGAGTAGCTAGTCTAACAACAAAAAAGAAACCATAATCCAAAAGGTTTTAAAAACGTTCCCACACCCCAGGCTACATAGGTATAATATTGTTAAGATCATTAACAACTTTCATCACAGCATAGAATCCACAGTTTTTCAAACAAGAATTTCAGAAACATTTAACATTTCCTTGCATCCATTTTGGAGATGGAGCTAGGTTTCATCCATAGAGTCTTTCCATTTCTTAATGACATTAAAAACTTTGTTAATGTTACCAAAAAATCCATGAATCAGCTCCATAGTCAGTTTCAGCATGCTTGTCCACATCAGCACATAGAGATCCACATTAGCATCGGGTTGGCTGCATCCTGAGCAACATCCTCCTCGGTAAAGATCCTCAACAGCATCCTTCTTAGAAATCATCTCCGAACATCCTCCTCAGTAACCTCCTCTAACCAACATCCTCCTTAGCAAATTCAAAACCAGATTCCTCCTCGACCTCATCAGATTCATTCATTTTTTCTCCAAGAACAAGAAGGAATTGGGGATTCTGGGTAAGGCATTAGTAAGTCTGATCAAAATCTCGAGGAATTGTATCATATTTCACATAACCCAAAGCAATGCACAGAATTGAGAGAGGGGGAGACACGAGAGGAGGGGAAGCTGTCACGAGGAAGAGGTGGCTAGAGTGTGGGGGAGAGTGAGAAGGGGAGAGAAGAAGCATCATCACAGTGACCAGTAATTTCAACCTCTGGGTCAGAAGAAGGTGGGGGATTTAGGTGGATGGAGGTGGTGAGAGGTGGGGAGGGGAGGATGACAGAAGAGGGGGGTGGTGGTAGTGATCCAACCAACAAAAGTGGGAAAATGATTCAGGGCAGGAGCATCCACATCATGCTTAAAAAGTAGATAGATTAAACTTGATGAAGTAAATTACCTTCACTTGCTCGAGCCTTTTGGATGGACAAAACCAGAGACTAATAAAGAAAGTTTGTCTAAGTTCACCATACCACCATTACAGAAGTGACCAGAATGAATAGTTGGGGCCTAGTAAACTAGTTTGTATCTTCCCTCTAGAGTTATGTACCTCATAATCATCTCTGTAACTTGATCCTAGGCTCCTTAAGAGAGGTTCGTTCATAACCCGATTTATAGATGTAAACTTTCTCTTTTATTTTAGCCTAAAAGGCCACCATTTCCTCCTTTAAGGACCTCTTAAAGTAGATATCACCATCATTGGGGAGTCCCGTAGCTTCAGCAATACTCTCTACCAAAATTTCAAACTTAGTTTTTCCCACTTTAACATGGCCCTGCTTCCAAGAAGAAAGAACACTTATAGACACCACAATGGAATGTCATGAGAGCCTTTCAATGAATGTCATGACCCCTTTATCCATCAAGAATTTTCAATACCCCTTCATCCTTTTTCATTTCTTCACAATCAGTGGGCTCTAATTAAACCAAAGCTCCCCCCATTTTTTTAGAGATAAGAAACTTGGACAACAAATGACTTGAAATAAACTATTTGCATGGGCATAAATAAATAAACTCAGCCCCTTTTGACACATGCCCACCAGAAGAGGGACTGTTTACAATTATGATTACAATTCTTCATTAATGGCTCAAAATTTGAATGCTCGACTTCCCACATGTGACTAATAAAATCAAGAAAATAAATATTCAAATCATCATAAATGGGATCATTTTCAGCGGTGAGGGAAGCATACAGCCAATAAAATAATAAAACCCAAATAATCATGAGAAGTGGTGCATACATAAAACTTTCTTAAATTATCTCTTTTAGAGTAGTCATCCTTACAGGCTTTTAGTAATAATTATTGAAGATTCCCATGATCTGTATTTGATGTTTTATGAGAGACTTCAATATTAGCAAGCAGATCGACCACTTTATTTCCTTCCCTAGAAAACATGTTGATATTGAACGTTGCTAAATTGAGATTGGAGGAGCCTGATATCCGATATGATACTATTGATAGTCCAACTCATGACACCCTTTTTATTAAGGAGATTAATCAGATTTAGGGAGTCACTTTCCACAATTATGTTGATCCTTGCCAAAATTAGTGGCAAGTTCTAGACCCTTTAAAATGACCAGAGCTTCAACTCTGTGGTTTGAGCCCAGGTCAAAAAAGGAAGCAGAAGTGACCATCAGTTGTCCCAATTCATCTCTAATAGCAGCACCCCAACCATAAATTCCCAGATTACCTTTAGGAAACCCATCAATGTTGAATTTAAGCCATCCTAATGGGGGAGGGGTCCATGTAGTAATAGCCCTTAAAGCTATAGAATTATGAGGCTGGAGGGGTATCTGAAGTTGTTGTAACCACTTTTCTATCCATACTGAGAACAATTTTACATTTATGTTGTTCCCAAATATAGAAAAATATATTTTCTTGAAGACCTTTTGTCACCGAAGTGAAGACTTGTTGGGAATTACTGTGTTGATCCTTAAAAATTCTCCTGTTATGTTCTTTTCAGATGTTCCATAGCGTATGAGGAAGGAGCAATTTCCAGGAAATATTGACAATTTGATGTCAAAAGAGGGGCACCCATTGAATGATAACTTCTAATACTTAGGAAAGACCCAAGACACTCCAAAAATATTAAGGAGGAGACTCCAAATAGAGACAAAGAAATTACAATGAAAGAGTAAATGGGATAAAGATTCAATAACATTAAAACACAACATGCACCTGGTAGGTAGAGAGTAACCCCTACATTTGAGGTTCTCTCTTAAGAGGAAGGCATCTCTGGAATCAATCCAAGTGAAAAAACCCAATTTAGGGATAACTTGAGGCAACCAGACTTGATGTAGAGAAGGGCCCTCCAAGCTATGAAGAAGAGAAAGATAGGCACCTTAACAGAAAAGGAACCCAAAACAGAAAGATGAGATTCTAACATCCCCATAGAAGAAGCAGGTAAGAAGTGTTGTACCGATAAAAGCTTCAATTTTTTGATCAATTGAAGTTGATGACAGCTCACTCCCTCCCAAACGGGTATGGACCAACATGGGTGTAAGGAGGATCTATCAATATAATTTGATACATAAGTACCGCAAGTTATAAATTAGCCTCGATCTTATAGGATCCCAGAAGGGGTTAGTAGATAAAACATTGTCTCTGATCCATTTTTCAGTCTAGAAGGTGACCTTATTACCGTTTCCAATTTTCCATCTAGTGCCTACCTGAATCAAATTTCTGGTGCTTTTGATGGAGTTCCAAATAGCTAAACCATTTGGAATTTTTCATCATAGAAGTCCTCTACTGAAGAAAGGTATTTAGAGATCATCATCTTTGTCCAAGAGGATTTTCCATTGTTAAATTTCCCAAACTAATTTTGCAAGCATGACAACATTCATTTCAGCGATTCTACACAAGCCCAACCCCCCTAAAGCAGTAGGTTTACATACCACTTTCCATGAAACTAAGTGGATTATCTTTCTTTCTTTTGATCCTAACTAAAGGAATGTTTTTTGGATTTTTCAATAACAACATCCATAGATGCAATTATTTTTAGAAGAGACATAAAATAAATCGGTAGATTCTGCAAGGTGGCCTTAACTAGATTGTAGCTTTCCATCCTGACTCGAGGAGGGAGCCTTTCCAACAGAAAGTTTCTTTTTGAATCTATCAATAACATAATTTTAGAGGCTCTTAGTTTGTCTTCCAATAAAAAATTGGGAGTCTGAGATAGGAAGAGGGGAGATCCATAATATTGCAGCCAAAGATGTCAGCAATCTTTCTTTGTCTACTAGCAGGGGTATTAATAAAAGTAATACTACTCTTCCCAAAATTTATCTTTTGACCAGAAGCCAATTGATAGAAATCCAGTATATGCTTTCAAAACCTTTTCTTCATGTACTAAAGGTATACCCATTAGTATAGTATCATCAGTAAATTGGTTGTGTGAAGTTATTGGAGTCCTAGAGGTAGTAGTGATGCCTTTGATGTTGTCATCATTTTAGCTTCTTCAAAATCTCTCCTGAGAGTATCTTCCATGAGTATAAACAAGAAGGGTGATAGAGGATCCCCTTTCCTGATTCCATGACTACAGGGAAAGTAACCTTGAGGGATGCCATTTATGAGAATGGAGAATTTAGGAGTTGAAAAATAGTTATAAATCTAGGATCTCCATTTCTCCCCAAAACCAAATTTCTCCAAGACCCCAAGTAAGAAGGGCCAGCTAACTCTATCAAATGCCTTTTGCATATCAAGTTTGATGATCATACTGGCCAATTTTTTGAGTGAATCAGAGTGCATCACCTCATGGACCATAATGATTCCTCCTTGTATCAACCTACCTCCTATGAACCCATTTTGTTGTTCCAAAACCAAGCTAGCCATCAAATTTTTTATCCTGGATGTAATAATTTTTTATAATATTGTAAGAGGTATTACAAAGGACTAATGGGCCTATAGTTAGAAATCAATTTGGATCCCATAGACTTAGGTGTAAGGACAACAAATGTATTATTCCATTCCTTTAAAAAAGGTCTTTTTGCTGAAACTATAAAATAGCAACATGTAGATCAGAATCTATAATGTGCCAGAAATATTGAAAAAATGTCACAGGGAAACCATCAGGGCTAGGTGATTTATCACTTTTTATATCAAAGATGGATTTTCTGATTTCTTCCACTGAGAAGGGTTGGGTGAGTTTGGCATTCATAACATCATTAATAAGCTTTGGTATATGCTAGAGCATTTCCTGGAAATTCTCTTCACTCTAGGGAGGGCCCTCATGTAGGAGACTAGTATAATAATTGATTAATTCAACAGTAATTTATTCATCTTTATTTATGTAGGCACCATCCATAGTGACCAAATATTTGATTTTATCTCTACTCTTGGTGTTTCGTAGCAGTCATATGGAATAATCTCATATTTCAATCTCCCTTGCTAAAGTCAGATGGCTCTGTATCTTTGACGCCAATATATTTCTTCCTCAGTAAGAGTATTGTGGTAGTCACTAAGAAGGGAAATATCCTGCTGATGGAGTTGAAGGGGATATTCCTTTTGAGTCAATCTCCTGTGATATAGAAGCAAGCTTAAGAGTTAGCAGATCTTTTCTCCTGTGGATATCTCCAAAAACCTGAGTTTTCCAATTCTTAAGCTTATTCTTTACAAAGTTGAGCTTCTTAGCAAACATGTACATAGCCGAGCCCTGTATATCAGTTTTCCACCAATCCTTGATAAGATTTTCTAACTAATGATTTTTTAACCAAGCCAACTCAAACCAAAATGGGGGATGTTTCAAGCATTGAGCTTGTGAGGCAGTGAGGAGAAAAAGGGTAGTGATCATAGGCTATCTTAGGCAGAGCTTGCAAATAGAAATCGTTATAGTGAGCAATCCAATCCATAGATACAAGGAATCTATCTAATTTAATTTGAATGTGATTGTTTCTGAGTCATCTTTTTGACCATGTATAGGTAGCTCCATGAAGATAAATATCTAAAAATTCCCCCATTCTGATAAAGTCAGCAAGGGATTTAGAGCTATTAGTGTTGACACTAGTTCTACCTTGTTTCTCTGATAGATAAAGAGGAGTATTGAAATCTCCAGCTATAAGCCATGATAGGTGCTTATAGGAATATAAAAAATCTAACAAATATTTCCAAATTTTTCTCTCTGAGTTTCAGTGTTAGGAGCATAGATATTTACAGGAATCCAACCCAGATTAGAACCAATCTCTTAGAAAAAAATTCCCAGAAAATGGGGGGTTTTAATGATACATTCCCCAAAGAGAATCTTTGGATTCCAAAAAGTGCACAAACCTCTAGCATTACTAGTAGACTCTTGTGAAACAACAGAGGCATTAGGCCATAACTTATGAAGCATATTCTCCTCTTTTAATTTGGTTTCTTGTAGCATCAAGATATCAGGACAATGTTTGAGTCTAAAATCCTTGAGGATTATTTTTTTCTGAGCATTTAATCCCCAACATTCCAAGACAAAATATTAATTTCTTTGATTTTGGCTTACCTCCACTTGGGATGCCAAGTAGTCCCTGAGTTCCTTGAGCTATATTAAGAAATGCTTCCTCCTGAAGCTTTTCTTGATTTGTGTGCCTCCCTTTAGTTTTCTTAGAGCCCACATCAATTTTTGACTTAGTGTTGTTTCTAGTATTCTTTGCAGGATTGCATAATCAGCTAAAATTGAAGCAGAAGGAGAGATGATCGTGTTCTCTGAAGAGGGGAATGAGCATCAACAGGGACGAAAAATGGAAAGAAGGAACACAAAGAAGGAAATGTTCTAGAAACTCACAAAGGGAAGGGGAGGAAGGAGGAGAGGAGGTAGAAGGGGAGGAGCAAAAAAAGAGGTAAAGTAAGAGGAATGTCAAAGAAGGAGAGAAGGGTGGGGGAAAAGTATAAGAATAAGGTAGAGAAGAAGAGGGGGGAGAAGGAGTGAACCGAGAAGGGGAGGAGAAAGCAGAGGGAAGCAGAGAAAAAACAACAAACGGAAAAGAGGGAACCACCAATGGGGAGGAGGAAGTAGGGGGAAGTGGAGAAGAGAAATACTGAACCACCAAATGGGATGAGGAAGGAGGGGGAAGTGGAGAAAAAACCAATGGGAACACTCTCCTCTGAAAGAACATCAAAGGGGTTAGAAGTACTAGCAACATTTGTAGTTTTGGGTATGAACTTACCTTTGTGCAATGGTGATTAGATCCTTCTCTTTAGTATTTTGGGATGGCTTGGATGGGAAATTGTGCCCAGGTCTGATGCTTTTGCATTTGGAGCAAGCTTGAGGAATATATTTGTATTCAATGGGTTGAACCCAAGTTCCCAAATCATAAGTGAATATCAATGGAGGATAGTAGAGGAAAACTAATGTCAGCGTTGACATAGAATTTGACATGTATGAATCTAGAGCCCACCTTAGTGGCTTGATCCACTGGTATTAGAGAACCAATGGAGCAACTTATGCCTTCAATGACAATAGAGTGCCAAAACTCTAAGGGGAGGTCAGGAAGATGAACCGAGATTGGATCCTGGGACATTATTTAAGTTTTAGCATTGAACCTAGGTGTCCAATGATGGATATAGAAGCCTCTCCTTCTAAAAAACCATGGTCCACCCAACAGAGCATGAGAAAAATATTCTTTATGTGAGAAATTAAACAACATAAAACCATTGGAAAGGGCAAAAATATCCACCAGACCACAGGGATCCCATTTAATACGTACCCATTTGTGAATCTCTTTTAGGGGTATTCTGGCCCCCATAAGTTTACCAATCAGCGATAGTTTCCTAGAGGCTTGTGTAGCTTCACTAATTGAGGAAGGTATTTGTAGAGATAAGGTCCCATCAATGCTCTGAGGTTGAATTTTTGCAAGGTCCATAGATTTCGAAGAGCTAGCATCAATGTCCTTCCAGGAGCTAGTAGAGATGTCAGCATAATTAGGAGGGGGGTTAGGAACCTAACCATATGGATCTACCATGAAAGTAGGAGTCAGTCACAACAAAAATTCAAAAAGTTGTAGAGCGGGAAAAAATTTCAAGCTGTAATTTGGAGTTACCTTACTTACTATGTTAGTTGGATACAATCTATGTAATTATATTTTCTATATACACATGTGCATTCACTTTACTTATATTTGATATCATAGAATCTACAAAGATCATTACATGAATCACGAATGTTTGGCATTGTACGTCTTACCAATCCCACAACAGCTCTTGGGGGCATCTACTTTCATACACACTATAAGTGTTATTGTTTCGTTTTATAATACTTCCTATTTTTATTAACAAGCTATCTTATATCGGATCATACACGTTTTGACATATTTTTTTGATCTTTCTAACATGCTAACGGGTGCTTCATGTGCAACATTTTTCTTTCATGAACTCTTTGCTACCATGGTTGTCTGATATCTTTCTTTTTATTGTCTATCAATTTTTTCCATTGTTTGCGGGCTTTACCCTATGTATTTCATGTTCATTACGTGTATGATTTTAGCCACTTCGACCTCAATTATCTTACAACACCACGAGTGATGTACAATGTTTGCAACCCTCTTTTCGTGGTCTACTTTGTCTTCTTGCTTATTAGCTTACATTTTTTCTTCTATATGCATGTTTATCTCATTTGCACTAACACTTGTTTCCTAGCCACTTTGTTTTTGTGTGCCTTGGTTTCTACCAAGCACATTACTTCCCCCTACAAGGCATCAGTTTCAGTTTAGCGTATGGTCTTCCTTTGGGCCACATAATCCTAACGATGTGGCATGCACCAAAATGGAGGGGAACATCTATTGGGTGGACATTCACCCCATAAAATAACTAACAACATATTTTAACACAGTATGAAGTCTCAGCAATGGCTGAGAACCTAACTTGGGTCCTCAACATAGCGCAAACACCAACACCCAAACACAGACAATAGCACTTGGGTACCCCAAACCCTTCTTGGG
The DNA here is from genome assembly GCA_019776745.2 of Taxus chinensis. Lineage (NCBI taxonomy): Eukaryota > Viridiplantae > Streptophyta > Pinopsida > Cupressales > Taxaceae > Taxus > Taxus chinensis. The sequence continues at coordinate 551,085,468 of CM034156.1, read as the reverse complement.
TGCCTATGACCAGGGTCAGTTACACAGTTATTCTCATATTTGTACAATTTTTGGTAATTTACATAGCGGATTTTACAGGATAGGCACAATCCTTCATCACTCAACATGCATTTTTTTACCTCTCTTATATTTTTCGCTTTGGATCAAATTGGATCTAATTTGATCAAATTTGAGCACACTTTCTATAGTGGTGTTTACATTTCAGGAAGCAGTCAAAGGTTGGAGAATAACACTAGACCTTTCTCCCTACACTTCTTCCGCACTTGGCATGAGATCACCCAAAAAAATCACACTTGGCGCAACTAGTGCGAGATCACCCAAAAAACTTTTTCTTCTACAACATTTTAAAGACCCTCTCTACTCCTTTCACTCATCATGGATCATGTGCACATGTTCCTTTTCACATTTTTACATACTTTTTATGCATTTGGATTGATTTTTTTGTATACACAACTTTGACTACTCTTACACAAGTTTGTCCTTATGTGAAGCAAAAATCACACCATCAAGCATCAAACAACATTGACAACATGTAAAATGTGACATAAACACATACACTTTCACCCCTAGGTTCATTTTCAATCCCTTTTCTCTAGCTCCCATACTTCAATTTTTTCACTCCATGTTTTTTCTTGTCTCTTCGGCATGATTTTTGCCATCGATCTACATGGTTATTAGGTACACATCTCTTATCTACTTTATTTTATCAAGAATTATCTCAACAACATAAAGTGGGGGAAAATGTAGACACTAAATCACGCACTTTAGGTATATTTATAGGTCCTGATCACATACCACTATTCATATAATTCCTAAGAGAGAAAAGTACTAATTGACCATTTTCTTTAGCCTCTTTTCTTTCTTTCTGGTTTCCTTCTTCATATTAAACACCTTCTTTCCCAGACTTACTTTCGTTAGTTTTGATTTTCTGAGTCTGGACACCAATGCCTAGCCAGGACTCTAGTTCCTAGGCGTCCCCAACCTCTTTGTGTCTTGCTCGCATGTTTTGGGTCCTTTCTAGTTGTTGGGCATATTTATTTCTTACTGGTCAACCTTTTAGTGGTTAATTGTGAAATTCAAACAAGGGAATCATATAAATACAAATTTTTGTGATCATAATAAAGGACCAAGCACTGAGCATTTGTATTACCATCACCTAAGGTTACATCCAAAGGCATTACAAGAACATCAAAGCATTTGTTGAGTATCCATTCAAGGGAGAAGGGACTACGTTATTCTGCATACACTGTATAGGAGGGGAAGTTCATTTTTCCATGCATACATCTACTTACATTTTCTACATCTAGCTACTTGCTCATTATTCAAGTGTGTCTAACACCAGAGCCACCTAGGGAATGATTGTACACACACACACACACACGTAGAAATACATAGAGTTTGAAATGTAGTGAAATGCCCGGATCCTAAGTTCACTCATTCAGGTGACCTTCGAGGTCAATTAGAATCCCCATTTGCATCTTTTTATTTTTAGAATTTATTGTATTTTGGGGTTTTACAGGTGCTCTTTATCTTTTCAAGTTTTAGAAAATTAACAATGAAGTATAGTGACATACAAGATATAACAACTACCTCCAAAAAACATCTAGCAACCTTATGAAAATCATTTTCTGAGGTTTTGCGCAATCACATGTGCCTAAAGAAGGTCCCTGAGGCTTAGGTGCACCTGACCCAGTACAAACACCCTAGTCCTAACATTCCTTACATATCTACATTTTTCTGGGCTTGCATGTGTCAATCTACCTTCATGTTTCATTAGTTCTTTGGCTTGGAACATCTTCAAAATTATTTTCAATCAGTTAAGTACTTTATCCCTTCTCTAACACTCAGGGTTTCAAATTTATTAGCTTACTTTCTTGTGTCAAATCTATATTGTATTACATATCTATATCTTTGTTATTAATTAATTAAGATTTAGCATTTATATTTCAATATTTTCTTAATTACTAACAAGAATAAATTATGAAGTTGTGGAAAACATAATTTAATGACTTTAGGAATTCATAAATAATACTTCACAATTAAGATATAAGTAATCAAGAAGTAGCCTAAGTCATGAAGAAATAGTCACAAGATGTAAGATGGTCTTAGTAGTAATCCTCTAATACGACGCAGATTTGATATAATCTCACGTCATCATACAACTACCTTGACATAGTACTAACTAGGGCTAGTTACGGAAGAGGGAAAGAGGATGTAATGGAAATATTTCCATTATTTGGTCTCTATCTATTCTGTAAGAACCTAGAGTAAGTTAAGGTCATTTTCATTTACAGAGATGTTATTGTAAAGAAAACACCTCCTCCTTCTTAACATGTTCACCTTCATAAAAAGATATCCATATAATTGTGTCAAGATAATTGTTTGGTGATGGAAGACTATATCTCTAGGGTTTTTTATTGTCTTGAGATATGTTGTTTATGCACGGCGGAAAACTTTGTCCAAAGTAAGGCAAGTGAATGATTACATTGTTTGCTCACCGTATCCTTATATTATATATATGTTAGATAACGTAATATGAAGATTGAATTTTTTGGTAGACATTTAATGATAGAAAACATAGGTGTATCAGCCTTGAAAAAGGTAAACCTAAACATAATACAGATTGTATGATTACTCATGTAGAGTGGACTGAAGGGAGAAAATAATAAACCCTTCTCAGTTATGCATAAGTTTTAAGCATGAAAGAGTTATAGGATGGATAAAACCTACTAATAACTAGTTTTTTAAAAATCATTAACTTGTTTGTTATGAGTTAACTCTGTTTCATACTTGTGATTGAACGCGAAGATTGTTTTTTTAAAATTCTTCAGTTTTAAGGGAAATAATTAAGGTGTTACATTTTGGTATCATAGATGAAGGTTCCAGCTATTGGACTATGTTAATATTAAATTATTCATGTTCTATCAAGATATAATGGTAAGAATAAGAATGAAAAATGATGTTGTAAAAAATTTAGAAAACCCTAAGGTAATAACAAATGAAAAATTGGATGAGATCCTTCTCATTCTCCAAGATATCGATAATTGGATTTCTGCCTTAGAGCAACAGGTTAGGGGTGAAAATGAAGAACATGATGAGAAACATGAGGAAGAACATCCCAGACAGTAGGATAATTAAAATCAATGAGATAATAAGAAATCTCACATGACTACTGAACTAGCAAAGGATATAAAAATAACCAGTCCACCAAATTTTAATGGGACTGCCTTAGGGGATGGAGTGGAAAATTGGTTAAGTGAAATGGAAAAATATTTTGAATTCAAATACTTCTTTGAGGAGACCAAGGTAATGTAGGGTGCTTTTCAGCTCTCTCACGAAGCTTCCACTTGGCAGGACGATAAAAAAATGGAACTAGGAATTGAGACTTTAGTTATAACATGGGAACAATTCAAAGGATACTTTCATCAATGTTGGCTTCCCCAGCTATATTTTGACCAGAAAATGACAAAATTCCAGAGTTTAACTCAAGGGAAATTGTCAGTAATTGAGTATTCAGAATGCTTTACTAGAATTCTAAAATATGTTCTCTAATATCAAAACATGAGATGTTCTGAATTCATAAGTTAACTTTGAGCTTGAATCCTAGCATAGGGGGTGAAGTGAATGTGCATGGACCATCCACTATGGAGGTAGTTTTTGAAAAAGCTATAAAATAGGAACAAAAACTGTGTGGAATATTTTCTTCAAGAGAGGAAAAGTGAAAAAACAATACGTAATAAATCCTCACCTTCCTTTGCCAAAAATACATGGTGAAAGATATTCGATAAAAAGGGAAAACATGAAAATAAAAATATTCTATAAATAACAAAAATGAAAGAAAAAATAGGTATGGTTTTCAGAACATATTTGAGAGGAAAGGACCTATAGGGGATATTCTAAATGCCGAGGTGATCATTATGCTAGAAATTTTCCCCTGAATAACCAAGGGAATAATCAGTAGTGGAAAAACAACTAAAGGAACAAAGAACCATTTCAACAGAGGCAACATGTTGCTGTAGGAAACTATGAGGGAAAGAAATAAGCTACTCCCATTAAAGTCAAGGATAAGTTGTTTGGCTTACCTGTTACTAGTTTATTTGATACTAGAGTAACTAAATGTTTTGTTTCTTCTAAGTTAGCTTCTAAATTATTTAGAAAATTTGGATACATGGAAAATTTGTGGACTATTAAATATGGAAATAATGTTGTCCATAGAGTTACGCAATGCTTGTTTGAATCAACCTTAGAATTTCTTAAGTTTACTATATAATTGAACCTTTTTGTAGCTCCTTTAGGGACTTATGATGTTGTCATAGGCATGAATTAGTTGTCTTAGCACCAAGAATCATTATATTTCCTAAGAAAACAAATAATATGCCTAAATGATCAGCAAAAAACAATAATAAAAGGTATAAAAAGAGAATTTGTAATAAGACAAATTTTTGCCATGCAGCTAAAAAAGGATAATAATAAAGGTTGTATGCTATATGTAGTAAAAATAATAGATTCCATCAAAGAAAATAAGCCAAAAATAGAGGATTTTCCTCTTTCAAATTAATTCAAAGATGTTTTCTTGAAGAACTACTTGGTTTAGCACTATGACAAGAGTTTAACTTTGTCATGGACCTCTAACATGGAACTATACCTCTGTCAAAAGCACCATAAAAATGACTTCAATTGAGTTGGTATAGTTGAAAGCTCAACTTCATGAGTTTCTATCCAAAGGATTGATCTTCCTAACTGTATCACCTTAGGGGGCACCGGTAATCTTCATAAATAAGAAGGATGGTTCTTTAAGACTGTGTATTGATTACCGAATGTTATACAAGGTAACAATTAAAAATAGATACCCCTTTCCTAGAATTGATTATCTCTTTGATTAAATGCAGGGTGTTTTAGTATATTCAAATATCGATTTGTAATTTGGTTACCATCAGTTAAGAATTATAAATGAATACATCCGCAAAACAATGTTTAGAACACATTACGGGAATTATGAGTTCATTGTTTTATCTTTTTAACTCACTAATGCACCTGCATCCTTTATGAATTTAATGAACAATGTGTTCCAATAATACTTAGATCAGTTTTTGTTATCCAAAACACGCCCCATCAATATTTTGATAACTTACATTTTCATTTGGACTTAGACAGTATAAATTGATCAAAAGTGGGAGAAATCAATGTTTAGGACATTCCTTTCCTCCTTACCAAGCCACTCATTTCCATACATAACCAAAAAAATCAAAAAATTCTAGTCATTTGTGATGAAATCAGCTAAATTGAGCCTAGGAGGAATAGTTCCCACATTCCTCAGGTGTTCCCCGCATTGCCGCATTACCTGTATTGATGGTTGGGTGCACTGGAATCAGGTGAGTCGAGCTTTAACGAAACTAATGAAATAGTGCCTTGGTTCACTTGGTTCCCCGGATGGGCAAGTTAGATGACTAACGCAAAAATTGAATTAGAGGATGTGATGTAGTATTGCGTACAAAGTGGGTAGTGTAGGAACAAATGGAACAATTCCCACGTTTCATTGGTTCTCCGCATCGCCGATCAGATAGAAAATAAAATGAAATGGAGAGGGGGAAGATAGACATGAAACAATGTGGATATGATGGGTGTCGTGAGAAATGATAGAATAGTTCCACCTTTTCTCTTGTTCCTCAATTAGTTGAAACATATGCACTTGGAACAAACACATTAAAAGAGATTGTGGAGGCCCACGTGGAACCCTGTCACAACCATCCCAAGCCCTGAACTTATGAGGGCCATAATTTTCAACCTGTAACTCCAAATTTCACAAACTTGGTACCTTTTGAAAGGTCTCATCATGTACTACACTATAGAAAATGTAAATATTAAATTTGGGGAGATTAGGTGGGTGAAAAAGAGGAAATAATATCCCAATATTAAAGGATACATTTCTAGACAGCTTAGCTACAATATTTGATGAAGTATGGTGCCCATTGCTTCTCATACAAGTAAAACATTATGGGGGAATAGCCTTTGCAGGGTACCCATGCATATTTTTAGGAGTTCAATACATGTTATTGGTGGTTGAAGATGGAAATCTGAGTTTCCCTTTTTTTTCCTGTTTTCTTTTTCCCATTTTTTATATATTGTAAAATTATGCTCATTTATAAAGGTTGGACCCTATTTTAATGTTAGTGCATCCTTCTACAAATGTTGCATATGTATTTTGATTTGTAGGCCTTAGATTTGGATATTTGCAATGGTTTTGTTCCTTCTGCCTTTATTGTAATAGACTATGCATCCTTATAAAGAAATTAAATTCATGTTTTGTGGCTATATTCTTCCCTAGCTGGTATTTTATTGTATTTTCATACCTCTTAATCCAATTTTAGGTATATTGTGCATGTTTATTCTCCTTTTGTAGGTTTTGTTTCAGTTGTGCTCCATGGAAATGAGAGTTTGTATGTCATTTTGGAATGTGGTACACATGTCTTCCCTCTCCTCCTTCATCTTCCTCTCATTTCCACTCATGTAAGAGTGTATTTCCCCCTCTTCTTGGTGTTATCACCTCTGTTAGCTTATGATTTTCCCCTTTCATACATCTCTCTCTTCCCATGGACCCTTGGATTGTTAAAATAGGATAATATAGTTGTATTCTCTTCCTTAGGAGTAGTTTAACATTAGGAATAGGTAGAGGAACTAGCCTTCTCTGCAGGTTTGTCTCAAGTGTCAAGTCCCAAAACTTGGAGAAAATCCCATGTTACCCAAAAACAATGATTTCTCATCCATTCATACATGACAAATCAAAGGGTGCTGATTATTGGTGATAACATTTCGTGTCAGTATTCCTTGATGATATACTCATATATTCAAAATATATAAAGGAAGATGATAAATATTTAATAATGGTCTGCAGATTTTAAGGAAGCATAAATTGCATGGTCAGTGGTCCAAATATATTTTTTATCAAAAAATAAGTGCAGTATTTGGGTCACATAATAGACAAAGAAGGAATTTTGGTTGATTTGTATAAAATAAGGGTTGTCATGGAAGGAACAACTCCTAAATATGTACATTAAGTTATAATCTTCATGGGACTAGATGGTTATTAAAGGAAGTTCGTTAAGGACTTCTCTAGAGTGGCAGGTCTAATCACTACCTTCTAAAGGAAAAATAAGAAATTTGTTTGGGATTATAAGTGTGAAGAATATTGTAACTTACTAAAAGAAAAGTTAATTGCAGGTGCAATATTAAAGGTTATGGATCCAAGGCGGAATTTTATAGTAGTGACAAATGCTTATGGAGAAGGATTGGGAGGAGTCCTTACAAATGAATATGTAGTGGCCTTTAAAAGTAGAAAATTAAAAGTATATGAACAAAACTATTCTCCTCATGACTTAGAGCTTGCTACTATTATCCATGCATTGCAAGTTTGGAGACACTATTTGTTGGGAAAACCATTTGAGTTGAAAATAGACTAGTTGGGTCTGAAATACATCTTTTCACAACCAAATCTAAATGTAATACAATGCAAGTGGTTAGAATTTTTATCACAATATGATTTTTATATAAGTTACATAAATGGAAAATAAAATTACGTAGCACATGTTGTAAGCCTTAGGAAGCATAATTTTTACTATTGTTACTTTAAGAACTCAATTCAAAGATGAAGTTAGAGAAGAAATTCAATCAGATCCTTATTATTAGCAAGTTAAAACAACACTAGAAAATAATCATAGTAACAAGAGATATGACAAATTTAAGTTTGAGCATGATGTATTTTTGCATCATTTTAGTAGAGTACATGTACGTGTTGGAAAGGAATTAAGGAATAAATTTCTTAAATAATTTCAAGATGCACCTTATTTGGGTTATCTAGGGGTAAATAAATTGGTAGCTCACATAATTTTGGAAAGGAACAAAAAAATATATAACAAACTATGTGTTAAAAAAATTCATTGATGTCAAACATGTTTGAGCAGGTATGTGACTATACTATCTCATTTCCTTGTGTCTTGTAATGTAGTGTCTCACTATGATTCAAGGTCTTGTCATGGGTTCAAGGTCCTAACATGGAGTCATCATGGTGTCATGAACTCATTAGTGGTATAGAGTGAGTCTCAAGGAGTCAAGCATGGTCATTGAGTTGTGCTTGTGTCTATATCATGCTCATGAAGTCAAAAATAAGTTTCTCATTGTAAATTTAGGTGTCCATGAGGGTCAAAAAGTGGCTGGTTTAGGAGTATGTTGATGCATTGCTTAGGTGTGTCTCAAAGTTCCAAGGAAGAGTGAGCTGGTAAAGCTTCTTGTTGTTGGGTATGGAGGAAAAATGTGTCCAAATTTTCCTTTAAGGTATCTCAGAGGTGTGAGATTGGTCTTGTAGTGCTCATTGGGTCATATTTGGTGTTCAAAGTGGAAAAAAAGCTACACTAGGACTAGGTTTTTAAAGCTTGTAGGGTACCTAGTGTAAAAGAAGGCTTGAGAACATGATCAATACTCACAGAAAAATGAGATTAGATAGAAATTTGAATGGTTTACCATGAAAAATAAATCATGAGAGATGTTATAGGAGTGAGTCTTGATGGTGTGTGCAAACATTTAGGGGAAGAAAGTGAAAATTGAGGTTGTAGATAAAAATTCTCCAAGAACGGGTTTTTAATAAGGTTAGTTTGAGCACCTCAACTTCTTAGAAATTGTGCTTAATTGATAGGGCTTCTTTAGATAATTCATAATAGGATTTTTTAGAGAAAATTTGGATAAAAAGCTAATGCAAAATGTCTTAGGTCATAAGATGATGAATTTGAAAAGTTCTATTCATTCTTCTAAGGTACTTTCATGTCATCCTCAACTCTGCTTTTGAGTGATAGAACAAATATGAAACGTAAGGACATAAAATGAGTTGGTGAAACATTTTTTGTGCTTTGAACATGTAAAGGACTCCTCAAAGGTCATGAAAAATCAATTGTATAGGTAGATGTCTAATTGTACGATACAGAAAAGGACTATTTTTGACAAAACTTACAGGTACAGGTGTGTGAAAGGGGATTCGTGAAGAAAACTTCCATGGTCTAGATAGATTGTGATGTACTTCAAATTATCATGAAGTTTTTTGAGTAAGGTGTGTGAAGAAATGATGAGTTGAAGATACATTTATTTTTTCTATCACTTGAGAATTATGAATTTTAGGACCTGTCATGGTGTTTTGAGGAAGTATTCATGTGTAAACATGATATTGGAGCATAAAAGGGTTATATAATGCCTTAATGGATTCAAATGTATGCTTTGAGCAAGTTATTTGAGGTCTAAACGTTGTTGATTTTTGACTAGATCATAATGGTATGCTCTAGAAGGTTGATACATTGAGCTGAACTAATGCCTCTCTCTTAAGAATTCATGCATATAAATGCTCAAAAATGGTGTAAAATCTCTCATAGAAGTCACCACACACTCACAGTAGCATGTAAGTTAATAACAAAGTGATTTAAGGCTCTAAACATCTAACTAGTGTTTAGTGTGACAAAACCCTCGTCCTACATAGTTCTGAGAAAATCATATCATTTGAGCTTGGTAGCTTATCATTAATCAAGAGAATTGGTCTAGGAAGGTTTACAGACCCTTGAAATATGTCACTATATCCATGGGTTAATGATAATGCTCATGAATTCTTTAAACCCTTCATCTTTGTAGGACTTTGATGAGAAACGTGTGCTACGTTGGAAGGATCAAGCAAATTTGAGTGAATGAGCATATTGTTTGGAAAAAATATTGGTCTGAGAAACTATGTGAGTGTCATCTCCTTTATGTAGGTGCCTCTACTACCATAGTTTCTTAATAATACCCATAGATTCAACAAAACCTTCATCAAGTTGTAGGCCAGTGATGATAAAACAATAAATACCCTATTTTTCTGTGCATACTTCTTGGAAAATGTGTATTGTCATGATCTCCCATAGGATGTGAACAAAAAGCACCTTCATGGTCATCTTATCAAGTTTTTAAGTTTATCCTTCTTCCTTTAAAACTTGTAGCAGGGCTCTTCAAGTTGTGTAAATAGTGTTGTCTTTTCCTAAAGCCTGCAAAATGAAGACATCTTGTAATTAACTTATCCTTTTCTAAGTATGTAATATGGTATTGTGCATCTATCCATCATCTTCAAGTGATAAAGGTATTTGAATACATGTTCTCCATGATTTGTAAGCTCGTTCTTAGTAAAATGTCAAGTTCTTGAATGACTGAGACAAAGGAATCTATGAAAGGTGAGTAACAATGATCAATGGCTTCATGCTTCCTATGTCTATATGATCTTCAAGATTTGAATGATTAGTGAGATCCTTCTATAGTCCTTGTATTCTGATCACAAGTATAGTCTTAGATCGTATGCATGTTCATTCTATATGTATAAAACTGTGATGGTCTATGTTGGCTCATAACTCCCTTATATGACTCAAATGAAGAATATGAGATAAATGGTGAAGCTAGAATACTAAATGAAGGTTATAAAGGATACCTAATGTGTGAAGTAACATATAGTCAAGTTGTAAATCCTTGATCAAGGCATGAAAATGTTAGAAGACAATGCTTTACTCACCACATCTGAAGACAAAATGAATGTAACTAGCAAATATGATATCCACTAAGCTCTGACTGAGAATATCTGATAGTGAAACTGATTTTTAGATGGTTGAATCATGTTTTCTTGTCTTTTATAAGCTCATGAAGAGCTATGTCAACAAAGATAATGAAAGGAATATGAAATTGATATAGAAAAGGAAGTTTTTTCTCATTTTTGGAATTATATGGGTTGTCTCTTAGTCTTCTTGGTTCTAATTGAAAAGAGAAGGAAGTTGTATAGAAAATAAATTGAAGTGTAAGAGTCAAGAAAGAGAAGTAACCTGATGTAAAAATAGGCTATATTTTTTCTGAGACATGTTTATTGTAGAGAAAAGATATGAAACAGAGATGACATATGTTGATGTAAGAAAATGTGGTGAAGGTGATCAAATGAATATTGATGAAAAATTGAGTTATAGGTCAGCACATTGGGAGTGAGCTTCCTTGCAAGTGAGTGCTTGTAAAACAACAGTTAATTGGGTACTTGGCGATATATTGAAGTTGGTGCTTCAAATATGGTGTTAGAGCTTCAAAGATGGTGTTAGAGCTTCAAGGTGAGTGGGTGCTCACCACTTTGTGAGATCATTGTAATTCTTGTTAGACTATTTTCCCTGATATTTCCTTAATTTCTCCTTTATGTGGGCTTTCTCCCTTATTGGATTTCCCACCTTAAATCTAGTGTTCTCTTGTGTTTATTGTTTTTTCTTCCATGATGACTTGTTTTGATTAATCAACTATTTGAGAGGATAATAAATGAATGGCGTACTGATTACTAAGTTCAAATTTGCAAGTTTTAGAAGGAATAGATTCAACCCCTCCCCCTCTCAGTGCTTGAATGTTCAACACCATGTAGCTCATTTCTTAGAATGTCAAAAGGTTAAGGTGGAACATTTACATCCACTTGGATTGTTGTATCCGCATAATGTACCATAGTAGAAGTGCTAAGTAATTAGCCTAGAATTTTTCCAAGGACTGCCCATGTCCAAAAATAAACATGATGTAATTATGGTTATGGTGGACAAGCTTACAAAAGTGGCACAATTTTTACCAGGGAAGATTAAAGATGATTCAGTAGTACTGGAAAAATGACTTGTTCAAGAAATATTTATATTACATGGAATACCAGAGTTGATCATACTAGATAGAGATCCTAGAATGAATTACAGATTTTAGAAAATGCTTAATGTTGCCTTAGGAAAAAAATGAATTTCAGGTGCAGCTTACCACCCAGAAACTGATGGATAGACCAAAAGGGTAAACCAAGTCTTAGAGCATATGGTAAGGATGTATTTCATGGATCAATAATACAAATGGGAATAATATCCTCTGTTGGTTGAGTTTTCATATAATAATACATATCACTCATTGTTGAAAATGACTCCTTTTGAAGCCTTGTATGACAGAAGGTGCAAAATACCTATCAGTTGGGATAACATTGAATATAGGGAAGTTGTAGGACCTGAAATGCTAAGTGAAATGGAGGGACAAATGAAACTTATCTATGAGTGGTAAAATAAAGCAGAAAACATATAAAAGAGTTATGTTAATTTAAAAAGAGTTGAAAGGAAATTTAATGTGGGTGATAAAGTCTTTTTTAGAGTGAAACCCAAAAAGAGTTTCATTACTTGTGGCACAACTACCAAGTTATCACCTAGATTTTTGGGACCATTTGAATTTTTAAAAGTTATGGGTCATATAGCCTAAAGGCTAGATCTACCTCATGCATTTTAAAAAATGCATGATGTCTTCCATGTATCCTTGTTGAAAATGTATGTAGCTGATATAACTTATATATTAAATTGGGATTCATTGCAGGTGCAGGATCCTAGGATCATCACAATTGAACCTATAAGAATCTTGGAAGCATGTAAGTTGCAACTTAGAAATCGTGAGATTTCACAATGCAAGGTTCAATGGCACTAGTACTCTAAAAATAGTGCAACTTAGGAAAATATGGAGAACAGACAAGCTACTTTTCCTTTTCTATTTGATCAAATATAAAAAGAGAAAAATAAGTTTATTACTATTGTATGATTTTGAGTTGAGTGTATTAATGACGGTATGATTCATGACTATTTATTAAGCTCTAAATTACTCAAAAAATATTACAGTTTGAAGAAATTATGGAAGTGAAAAATTTCTGAAAAATTTAAACCATCGTCAAGAATTTTCTGAAATTATTTCTTTTTGAATTGGTTAAGTGTTTTTTATGATCCTCATGTGCGGATTTCACTAACACCTCGAGGTTTTGGTGTAACGGTTTGTTACATTTGGTATCAAAGCGACCACCCAGGTTCAATTCCCAGCATGGGTAGCTACTCCGGCATTGCAGTGTTCGCTCGGGGCTCATATAGGGTAGGGCGAGGTCCCGCTATACGAGCAAAAATCTAGCCCGGGCTCCGGTCTACAGAAGCGTGGTGGGATGTTATGATCCTCATGTGCGGATTTCACTAACACCTCAAGGTTTTGGTGTAACGGTTCGTTACAGTTTTTATCCTTCTTAATGCATGAATATTCATCAAGAAGATGACTCTTTTTTAGGGGGGAAATATGTAATATATCGCCCCTTTTAAGTCTCAAAATTGATCATTATATAGACGGTCAATATACCTCCATCAAGTTTAGACAAAGTTATTAACCAAGAGAATTAGCTTGCACTGACATTTCTATTAAATATATGTTATCACATGTTGAATAAAAATAGTAAGGTTATTTTATCACTTACTAGACCATTTGGTATGTAATAGTGTTTCATATAGTTTTGTGGCATGTGTGTGTGTGTGTGTGTGTGTGTGTGTGTGTGTGTGTGTGTGTGTGTGTGTGTGTGTGTGTGTGTGTGTGTGTGTGTGTGTGTGTGTGTGTGTGTGTGTGTGTGTGTGTGTGTGTGTGTGTGTGTGTGTGCGTGTGTGCGCGCACCACAAGATTATATGAAACACTTAACTCTATGTGTGGTAAGTATAAGCCTTACCACAACCTTACTAGGTTAACTCAAATGAATTGGTGCTACTTAAATAGTCCATAAATTCGAGGACCTTGGAAATTCAGACTTGGTTTATGTTTTTGTGAAGACTTATTTAAAATATATGACAATGTAAACCACTTTGTGTGTGTGTGTGTGTGTGTGTGTGTGTGTGTGTGTGTGTGTGTGTGTGTGTGTGTGTGTGTGTGTGTTTTGTTTAAATGGAGGCATATATCATAATGTTTTATAAGGCATATTTTTATGGGAACCCTTGAACACTAGGCAAAGGCTAGGAAAGTATTATGCAAGCTAAGTTTGGGTATTTCCATATGAGATTAGTTAGTTAATGTGGAGTTTGATTGAGCATGTGGTATGCTAATTGGTAAGAAAGGGTTTATGGTTTATGAACATTTATGGCAGGCCTGAATCCTCGGGAATGGTTAGCTTCCCTGAGAATCTAACCTAATTTGGTCACACCTTTCCTTTTCTCTCTCTTATTTGGTCATTGCATTATTTTGGTTATGTTGTGTTATTTTTCTCGTTATGGGGTAGCTATTTTGATTCTTGGAGAAGGTTGTAGGAGGAATAAATCAAAGTTTTGCAAAGGCATAAACATTCCATGCATGAGCTTGATTCTCATATCTTAAATCAGAACTATGTTTTATAATAGGTTTACACACCTTATATGAAGGATGTGTTTAGAAGTTTATTTTTGGATATGAGAATGCAAATTTTCTCTATTCATAGCAATAATAAACACCCATAGGGGTTTACATTCTGGTCTAAGTTTTATGTTAGTAATATTGAATGGAAACATTCCCATTAGGGCCTTGTTTAAGAGTCAAGTAATTGATATTTTATTACACAAGTTTAAATATATCATTTGGACTACATTTTGAGGAAATACATTAATCTTTTCTCTCTAGATCTTAGATCCTTGGTCAAATATTAGACTATTTGATCTTATGAGTTAAATTATTAATATGTGGTATTTTAGTGTGTGTGTGTGTGTGTGTGTGTGTGTGTGTGTGTGTGTGTGTGTGTGTGTGTGTGTGTGTGTACACCCATAAAGGTCTTATGTGTTGAATATTATTGTATGTTCAAATATCATATTTATTAGGTTGTTCAAATATAATTTTAAATGACTTACGTATGAAGGGATTGTTGCCTGCAAGTATCTATGTATTTTGTTAACACAACCAACGGTTCTTTTCTCTCTTGTATGGATATGTGAGTATATAAAATAGAAGGTTATTGGTATTTGTTTTTTGTATTTTGCTCTGAGTCTCTGTAGGGTATTAGGAATGTTATTAGTTCCTTATATTTTGGATATCTCTCTCGTGGGTATAGTTACAAATGATTTACTAAGTATTATTATAAGGAATTTATTTTGACTTATGAATAATAATGTGTTCTTCAGAATGAAGTCTTTCTTGGGAAAAATGTATAAAACATGGTCTCTTTATATAAGTTTAGATGAATATAATGGATGTCAAGTATCATAAGCTAAAGAGTATTATTCAATAATTGATTTTGATTTTTTATTAAATACAACTAAAACATTCAATATAGATCATTTATAATAGGTTGTTGCAACAAAAATGATATTAGATTTATTGACCTAATTCTTAATTTCAGGTGATACATGAATTGATGTAGCTTTGAGTCAAACCTAGGTTGTTATTATCATTATATAATGATTATGAAGTAGGAAATGAGAAATTTTTCTCATGCTAGTTCTTTTGAACTAACCTATGTATATTCTCTCTCCTAATTGATGTACAAGTAAATAGGATAGGAATTGAAGTGAAAATCAGGATTGATTTAATAATTTTTATTGTTTATGACTTTGTGCTCACATGTAAAATAAATACCCTTTAATAAGTGTCTTGTTCATTTTAAATGATTTCACAAAGACTTCATAATTCCTAGAAAGGGCATATGGCCCCAATTTATGATTCTAATTCATGGATTTTGTTGAATTGTAATAAAGAGAATTGATTTTACAATTTTGTGAGAGATTGTATTAATAAAATAATGTATAATGTATTCCATTGATCTCGATTTATATGAGTAGATAATATCTACATATTTACTTAATGATTGTATCTTGTTTAATCTGTTGTTGATTCAGTAATCTAATATGTTGCCAAAGGACCCTTTAACAAAACATTCGGTCATTAATTATTATAATTTCTTTATCTCAAATAGCCTATAATTAAAACAACAGTAAGAAAATTATTGATCCAACTAGATATTATGAAAATAACATTATGGATCATTATTACGTTTATAAAGTAAATGTATATAGATTACAAGTGGTAGCGGTACTAATTATACTTCATAATATGATGATATTATGATAATGAACGTGAATATTACAATCCTAGTTTGAGATTAAAATGGGTATAATTAACATGAAATGAATATTCAGAAATCCTTATTTCCTTATGAAATACCATGATGAATTTTGTAGGTAAATGATATTATCATTCCTAAAATAAGATAGCAGTTAATAAACCAAATGTATTTTTGGCTTGGTAATTTATAACTTCAACGAGATGACCTTATAATAGGATAAATAATGGTTTACTCCCTAATAAGAATAAATTACAAAATTTTGGGAAAAAATTTGAATGACTATAGACAGTCATAAATAATAATTCATGATTAAGATTTGAATAATCAAGAAGTAGCCTAAGTCATGAAGAAATAATCCCAAGATGTAAGATGGTTGTAATAGTAAACCTTTAATATGATGTAGATTTGATATAATCTCACGTCATCATATAACTACCTTGATATAGTACTAACTAGGGGTAGTTATGGAATAGGGAAAGAGGACGTAATGGAAATATTTCCATTATGTGGTATCTCCCTATTCCGTAAGAACCCAGAGTAAGTTAAGGTTCTTTTCATTTACGGAGATGGTCCTATAAAGAACACACTTCCTCCTTCTCAACATGTTCACCTTCATAAACAAAAATGTCCAGATAATTGTGTTGAGATAATTGTTTGGTGATGGAAGAATATATCTCTAGTATTTTGTGCGGTCTCGAGATATGTTGTTTATGCATGGAGGCAAAATTTATCCAAAGTAATGCAAGTAGTTAATTGCATTGTTTGTTCACCATATCCTTATATTAAATATGTCAGATACCAAAATATGAAGATTGAATTTCACTGTAGACATTTAAGGATGGAAACATAGTTGTCTCAACCTTTAAAAAGGTAAATTCTATCTAGTAGAAGTGCACCCTTGTGAGGATTGGTAGATTTTGTCCTTCTCACTCTCCTCACTTATGTGGATAGAAAATGGAAAAACCTCACGGGATGTGGGTATCCCTAGAGTGAGGTGAATCTCCGAACTTGAAGGGTTGGTTCCCTTTCGATGTATCTCTAACTAAAATTGATAGGGGTAAGGGTTATAATGAAAGATTAAAAAAATTGTGGGAGATACACCATGAGTTGTTGGAGACTTCTGATATGAAGACATGCACAAACTAATAATGAAAGAACAAACTTATAAAAACTAAAGGAATTTGGGTGAATTTAAAGGAAAAGTAATTGAAAACTATTAAGGGATGATTCACAATATACAACTTACAATAAGCATGGACACTAAAATTAACACACGACACCTGTTCTTGTAATAAGGGTACGAAGCATAAATAGATAACTTAATAAATTTAGGGAAAGATCACAAGAATAAACTACCTAAAAGCACAAGATTGCAAAGAATTTCTAGGAAAGCAAACACTTTATTCACAGTGGGAACGTGCTAGAAAATTTTTACAGCAATTAGTTACATTAACTAAACTCTCCTAATGCTTCAAAATCACTAGTATATAGAAGAAAATGAAGTGCATCTGAACTACTCAAGATCTTCAATTAGAAAATAAGTCAATACCCACTTGGAGATAATTCCAATGCAAGATGACATGTAGAAAAGAGAAGATAACTTTGAGCATTAGTTTAATTTGATCATCCTTGCACAATTTTGATTAAAATTAATCAGACCATAAATTTAGCCTTATAAAATAATAGAATAATAATTTTCCCATTTAGTATGTATTTTTCCATGCAAAATTATTTATTTTTGCCCTTCGCAGTCAAATTTGGCATGACTCTGAGTTAGTTAAGATTTTAAAATGTGAGTTGAGCTCTTTTTCTCTGTAAACATCATCAATTTTTGATTTTATTAGTGCCAACATGAAGAGAAGGGTGAGATCTTTCCAACTAGACTAATTTTACTGAATTTGGAGCTGTAGAATGAAAGATATGGCTTTCTTAAGTATTTCAAGTTGGGATGAACATGATAGTGACATGTTTTGGGCTCTAATTTGTTCATGAGATTTCCTTTGTCTACATGTGTGCTACTTCTATTTTTCCACGTGCTATGTGGCTTTACGTGCAGGTATTTGCTTTTATGAAATGCGAGTCAATAAGATAATTTTGCATATGCTTTAGATTTCACAATGTCAAATTCTATGAAACCTCCATTATCGATCGTGAAGTACGAACCAATAAGAACACTCCAAAAACTTTCTTAGTGTTGGGCCTTTATTTTACTCTTCTGACTATTGCAAAACATAGGCCAATAGGAAAACTCCACACCACTGGTAATGTTAGTCTTTACCTAAAAGAATCTTGTTAGAGTGTGAAGTATGCACCAATAAGAACATTCCATACTACCTTGTGGAGTCAGTCTTACTTGTTACCCCCCCTTTGTCTACTACAGAACATGAACCAATAGGGAATCTCCATGCTCCTCACAAATTTTAGACTATGTCAAACCTTGACTAACAACTGAAAAATTGATTCAATGAGAAAGCTCCACTTACCTTCGTATTTTTAGTGCTAGAGCAGCTTTCGTGTCTATTTGTATTAGTTTGGGGCTGAGTCCTTCGCATCGTGAATTTTAACTTTTTCTCATTCTTTGACTTTTTAACCTTTCTCAGTTATTTCCTGGACCTAAAGCCTTTATGAATCTTTTTTTATTCCGTGGACTTGAAGTCCGCAAAATTCTATCTACTATGAAGAGACCTATAATCTTGTGATGTAGCCCTTTGTATCGCAAGCATTTGAACTACTTGGCGGTGTAGACATTTGACAGTCATTTGAACGTCCCAAGTTATTTTTAAATGGCTGAATCTCAGTTATCCAAAATAAAACCTTTTGTGATCTATGCTCTATCAAGAGATGTTTCAAGTGAATATGTTTTCCAATAGGACCTCCATAATTATAGTCCTCAGCTTGTGCATCCCATCTATATAATTCATTCCTAGGAACTCATTCTTGTTCATTTTATTCCTTTCGACTTTGGAGTTTTTATAAAGGACCTATGTTGAGATGAATCTAGCAAATATTTCTTTCCAGCTGGGTTCATGATTTATAATTAATGGGATTGATTAACAAGAACATAGAATATCTAAATCTCTATTATTCTTCCATTCATGACATGCATGGCTTTCCTAATGCTCTCCAATCTAAGAAATAAAAGTTTCAAGTTGACTTCTTGTGCATGTGTGAGAAATGTCAAAAAAAACCTAAACATACTAAATATTAAATGATTACTCGTTTAGAGTGGAATGAAGGGATAAAATAATAAAACCTTCTCAGTTGTACAATGTTTAAACACGTAATAATTATCAGATGGATCAAACTTGCTAGTAACAAGTTGTTTTAAAATTATTAATTGGTTTGTTTTGAGTTAACTCTGTTACATACTTGTGATTTAACATGAAGATTATTAAAAAATACTTTAGTTTTAAGGGAAATAATTAATGTCTTACAATTTTCCAAAATAGTTACATCCATATGGATATCAAATGTTAGGTGGAGAACTATGTTTTGTTTGAGGCCTCTTCACATTAATGCAGATGTAGGTGGTGCACATATTGCACTTTGACCTAAACACTAACGTTTTATGAGGGTCATCTACCCATGGTCAGGGTTTGAGTTTAATTCAAATTATTCGAATGGTTTCACAATTATGTGACACTTATGGTTTGATAGTGACACACATTTCCAGGAAATTGAAGGGGACACGAAGTTATAAAGCCACACTTTGAGCAGGTCTAAAACTATACAATAAGATCAAGACCATACATATGTTCCTGGCAGAACTGTACATTTAAAGACCAGGGCATTTTCTATGTCTATTGTCAATAAAAAATCATTTTTAGGTTCACTACTTCCATATTATCTAGTCTATAAACTTATATATCTATCGTGTGTCACTCTGTACAACCAAGTGTATCTGTCCTCTTCTGATTTTGAGTTTATAGCATATTGTTATCACTAGTTACAAGTATTAATGTTTTTTTCTAATATTGCATAATTAATGTTGGAAGTTAATTAATCATAATAACCCCTGTATCAAACCCTACATCCCTTTTTAGTGAATTGATATCATTATTAATTTAATTAGGGTGTAAAAAACTTCACTAAAATATTCATATATTCACATATTAGTGATTTAGCCAAAATTAAATTAAGTGTGTGTTAATTCCTTTAACTTGCATTCTATTGATTAAGGGTTAGAAACATGTATATATAGATTTAATAATAATTATTTAGAATCTAAATAAGAATATAAAGTCAAATAGTAAATGATGAAAACAACAAGATACAATTTCTTAAATATTAAGCGAGGAGTGCACTTGGCTAATAAAGTGGTAAAGCAAGTGATATGGGTCTACAAACTAATAAATACTTTGTAGTGCTTCATCCCAAAAACTAGAACTAGATGATGCAATTATAAACTACCATATAGAAAAGGACTAGAATGGGCTATGATCTAGTCATTTGTGGAATAATATTAGATATACAATTTTTGGTACTTTCTTGTAACCTAGAGATACAATTTAATGTTTGGTGTTAGGAATCACAAATGTGTGACACTTTTTGGAATGAATTGAAATGTATAAACATGTCAGACATCTAGAATAAAATCCAGGAACACATTAGATAATAAAAGGATAAAAATATGTGTGGTGAGGTTAGAATTACTCTAGGGGTTGAGCCTTGCCAAACCAAACTAGGCACTACACTACATCCCCTCAAGTGGAAGAAAACCTCATGTAATTATCCAAGTTTGGGTGAAAGTATGAATGAAAAACTAAGAAAACACTTTCATGTTACCTCAAGTCTCTTCACCCATATATAATGGGAGCAAATATAGATAGGATGAAATGTGCCATTTTTGATTATGTATATAGTGTTGGTGTATACATACCTAGAATGAATTTTTTTGACCCTTTATATGTTTGGAAATGTGCAACCTTATCTTTATCTTTCTAATGGATTGGGTTGTGGATAGGGAAGGTAGAATATTTGACTTGGTATAATGCTTCTAATGCATTTTAGGGGCTTCTCCTAAGAATTTGATACTACTATAAAGGGAGAGAGGAGATCTTTAGAGGATTTGGAATAGTATTTTCAATATTTCTCTGAAGAATGTCAATTGAGTCAAAATGGTGAATTAGACTTGTTTAAATAGTTTTTTACAAGTAAATGTTACATTAAGGAAATGACCCATAAAAAGATACCACATTAAGAAAAGAGCCATTAGCAGAGCGTACATAGGACCACATGGGTCCGCCTAGACCATAGTATAACTTGGTTAGAAACCATATGGTTTTGGATAGGGAATTTTGTGAGAAATGAGAAATGTTTCACATGAGATGTCTGAGAATTTTTATTTTCTTTCGATTAATACAACTAGTATATTGACAATTGATCATAGTATGTAATAGATAAATTCATACAATATGAATGGGAATACTTCACTTAGGATTAAGATGCATGCAAAAACCATAATTTAGGGATGAAATCAAAAATTTCATTTCCAAAGGATAAATTTCCAAATTTATGTCTACAACTACTCCATAAAATCAAATCTTATAACTTCAAATCTCAAGTCATTCAATAAAAAAATTCTCTTACTCAATGCATTTACAACCCTATTTAATTTTCCACTTTTATATTGTAATACAAAATAAAATCTCTATAGGAATTCAACCCACTTTATATGTCATTAGTTCAATTTACTCTGATTATTAATGAAATGTAGTTCTTGATGATACGTGTCTACACCCTAATTTATTTTATGTTATGTGGAAATACACAACAATAATAAGGATGTAAGGTTTTGAAATATGTAGACTATTATGATCTAATTAACTTTCAACATTAATTATACATGACCAAAATAATGCATTGAAGTTTGAAACAATTGATAAATGATAAACAACTAGTTCAAATACATAAGAGGAGAGATAATTTCAGTTGTTCAAGATGTTTCATGAATGATCTATATATGCATGGAAGTGAAATAAAAGGATATGGAACTATATATCATGCATTGGAATTTATGGAACTAGAATTTAAGTAAGGGCATGACTATACATATGTTGTACAGTCTAGGTTAGAGATGTATGGTTCTGGTGTAGTGGTGTACGATCTCATAACCTTTGAGAGTTTGGATCTATAAATTTTTGAGTGATTTTATTATCTCAAAATTATTCTCCCTATATGATTATCATACTTTCATAGCTTAAAGATGACATGTAATAACCTGCAAAAAAATTGAAACCTTATCAACCTATATAAACCTTCACCAAAGCATTATTAAATAAAAGGAGAAAAACATGTGTGTGTGTGTGTGTGTGTGTGTGTGTGTGTGTGTGTGTGTGTGTTTTATGATGGAATACGCTTGGTGATCATACTCCTAGCTATTTAAACAATCCAAGTGTTACACAACATACCCTCACTATGGGATCAAACCTAATTTAGTTATCCTAGGTACTTATACAAGTGTGTATAGATAACTGACCCCCTAGGGGTGCCCTCGTATATCTTGACACACATAACAAGATAATTGCATAACTTATAGAATGTACTCATCATGGTAATAGTGTTATGTGGTGTGCCTTAGCTATGTGACCCAACCCTTTGTTGATTGAAACCCTTGTGCAATTCTTGGAATGAATTGTATCTTGCTAATACATGGCTCTATGATCTTTTCATTCTTGGAATGGCTGAGGCTATAATCCTTAACCTGGTTGAGTGCTTAAAAATTGTACTAGGGACTAATCTAGATGATGTGTAGCTGATTTAGGAATATTTAGGAACCCTTTGAGTATTATCGGAATGATTTTTGTAATAGTAGCTTGTAAGAATTTTAGGTGAGTTATAAATCGATAGTGAATTACTTATATTACCTTTCATAAATGAACTATTCTAGTGCCATCCATAAGAAGATGAAATATCTCCAAGAATGATTTGAAATTAATATTTGGGGATTATGAAGCCCGATACGACTGTATTCGTCATCCAAGACTAGACCCCACATCCCAAACCTTCTATACATTTTTGGACTAGAGAGATAGAAAGATAAACTAAAATTTGTAACATGAATATCACATATTTTATAAGCAAGTTATGGAATGGTTGATGAGATGAAAATATTGGATTATGAATGTGAAAAAAAATTGTACGAAGAATACATAATCAAACTTGGAATTAACCAAGAATGAGTTACCAAATTTTAGTGTCTATATATTTCCCCCTTTAAGTGTGTAATTGAAAATTTCATTTTTAAAGGATAAACATCCCTGAGTGTGCACACACACTTTTAATTCACTTAAAGGGAATTATCAGTGTGTTGATGTTGGAAAAATCCATGAAAAAACATCTAACATAGACTGTATTCAATTTCTATGATATAAACTAAACTTTAATTAAAATATATAGACAATGCTTGTACATTTGAACATTGTAAAAAGTACATAATTGAGATGTAAAACATTCAAGAAATGCACTTGTTTATTTTGCAGAGGGATGAGCTCTTGTTGTTTTTGTTCCATTGAGAGTTGTATTTTTCTTGTGGAGATGTCATATGATTAGGAGTGATCAATCCCCCTTGTTCCATAAGAGATAGTATAAAAGAGGGAGGATTTAGGATTCAAATAACCCATGTTCTTCGACACCTTCCCCATTTGTTAATTTTTGAGAGAGGAGGAAAGAGAAAAATATGAACCTCGCATATTTTGTTTGACACTTTCCACATTTGAGAATCTTATGAGAGAAG
The DNA here is from genome assembly GCA_019776745.2 of Taxus chinensis. Taxonomy (NCBI): domain Eukaryota; kingdom Viridiplantae; phylum Streptophyta; class Pinopsida; order Cupressales; family Taxaceae; genus Taxus; species Taxus chinensis. The sequence continues at coordinate 551,061,826 of CM034156.1, read as the reverse complement.
AGGAAAGTGTAGTTTACGAATCTTACAGTGTTGCTTTGATGATTTCCACTAAACCCACAAACCACTAAGCTACAGACAGATCTAGGCTCAATTTTCTCCCACTTGAAAAAATAAACCTAAGAGGGAAAGAACATTGTCATGCCCCCACAAGGTGCTAATGTGACTAAACTAATCATGTATAATTTTAAAATATGGAAGGGGAGAATGATTCCTATGCCCCCAAATGTAGTTATTGTAATTGAATTCAAGTATTACCATAAATAAGCAATGAATTACTCATGCCTCCTGTAAATTTCTCTGAACTATTTCATTTTTATTTGTAACTATGTGTAAACCATGTTAGTAACTGATATAATCTATATAAATTGATACATTAAGTGTATTTTCCCTATGTTCAAGAATGTATGAAATATTCAAGACCATACCACAATCTTGATTATACTTTATGGTATTGAAATTCTTTGAATTATGCCACATTTCAGTATCTATGACATTTTTTTGAGGATTTAATCCATGTAAAAAAAATCTTGCATTATTTAATTTATTTGAATATGTAATAATATCTAGTTGAATGCCCCCTCTTTCGAGGTGTGTTTGATAAAAAATTTGAACACGTGAATCACAAGCATAGATGTGTACCCATGTATACTATATATGATAATTTACATAGGATCACATAAAAGGATGAAATGGTGGCCACCATTGAGAATATATACCTATAAAAGGGGTTATGCATGGTGGTGACCATAGCACAAAGAAAAATTAACATACAACAATAAATAAGTAAGAATACACATGTAAAGAAAATATAACAATATAGAATAATAGCAATCATGTCTCCTTCCATAGTAAAAAAAATTATAGAATCATCATAGTATGCATGTCAAAATCCATATAATAATAATAATGTAATCCACAAAGTAAGCTAGTTATAGTAAAGTAATAGAAAAAATAGTGTATATTCAAGAAAGTAATAATATATAGAAGCATGGTCATACATAGACATAGAGCCATAAATATGGGACACACACGATGTCACAAGATAATCACAGTAGAAGGCATGATTTTCCATAGTCAAATAAACAAGTGCATACACAAAAATATGCACAAATGCATAAATATTGGATACCCATTGTGTCACAAGAAAATCACTACCCTTAGGCCATATAAATATAATAGTCATAGAATCATATTTAGAGAAGAAAATTGAGTGAATCCATAGACTAAGAAATCAAGGAATGAGTTCAAGCATAAATAATTAGTGGCAACAACATATGTATCGAGTGTATCAAATGGTAATAGTAATAACAGAGAAAATAAGATAAGTTATCACTACACAAAATACATATGTTATCCTTGTTGATCCAATAGATATAAATAAACATTATGTATGTAATCAAACATGACGAGGAAGGTATAAAGAAACATATAATGAAATGAAATCACCTATATAATGTGGAGGGATAACCCCAAGAGAGTAGTATAAGGACCCAAACAAATCCTATCATCATGTAATAATATGTGAGTGTCATGCATGAAAATCAAGATACCTCATGCATGCATGTTTGTAAATAATAGATATGTTATCTATCAAATCAATGTGAAAAACATCGTGTAGAAAGTAACAAGCTATCCTTTGTATTTTTTTCATATTTGAATGTTTTTGGAATATTTTGAAAATAGATATTTATAAGAGATGGGATAACATAACATCTACTTAATAAGGGCCTCATGAACAGGAATATCATATGTGGTGAAGGAAGGGGATGCAAAACCATCAAGTAGTAGAATAGATGAAGGATATCTATGTAAAATTTGTGTTCTGTAGTATGTGTTGTAGGAGAAATAGGGTAGGAAAACTGATGGGGATTAATAGACGTAGAAGATGCTCAAGTAAAAGCTTTAATGGAATGTGTTCACCTACAAGTACTATATGCACTAGGTGACTAATAATGATTCATATGTAAGGTCATTTGATGCGATATATCATAAGAAGTAGTGGATGAATTTGTATATGTAGTATCACTATAAATAGTGTCTGGATGTGTTGGGACAATTTGTGAAAATGAAAGATCTTCAAATGGAATTACCTTAATGGAAACCACTTGATTATTGTGAATGAAATTAACACATTGGTGCAGTATGAAAGGTATAGCTATGAAGGTGTGAAGCCAAGAACAACCTAGAATCATGTTACATGGTGCAAGAGAATATGCCACTAAAATGTAAGAGATAATGTATTGCAACAAACTATAGGGGGTACAACATGCCTAATGCATTTTTTAATATCATCAATGAAATCCTTCTTATTTATCCAAAAGAGCATAGTAATGTAGAAGTGCATATATTATGGGGAGTGGTGCTATTAACCAAAACATTACATTTATGGTTTTGGTCAACTGAAGCAAGGATGTATAGTGCATATATTATATCAATATTATTAAAGGATTTAACCAACAAAAGAGATTTGATGAGAATAGTTCCAATCATTGCATCAGACATGTTATAATAATATGGTGGAGGTAGGACAACACAGTAATCATTATGTAATTTCGAGGTATATTTTTGTAGCATCGTGTTATGGTAATGGGTCACTAAATATTTTAAGTTTCACATTATCATTAGTAGGGTTGGTTCGAGGTCTAGTATCATATTTGATAGTACCACCATCAACTAAATCTTGGATAACATGAGGATTATTAAAGAAATTATTAGTGGATTGATCAATACATCAGTGGTAGTCATAATGCACATTAGCATCAAATATCTTACTATGAGGTGTGTTTTTAACAACCCTAAAGTGGTGGAGGGAGAGATACAAGATTACGGTCAAGTAATTTTTGAAGCATGTTTTGTGGTGAATAAGGTAAACGAGTGAATTTCCATCAAGAAAGTTATACTTTTAGCTTCATAGGTTGAGACATGGAATTGAATGTGGTTTTATCTTCAAGTTTATCATTTGCATCCTTTTTCTTAAAAGGATCCTTAGTTTGAATTTTTTTAATAGATGTTCTTAGAGGATGAGCAACATAGTTGATCTTATTCATGCTAAGGAGATTAGATTCACATTGTTTCAAAATATGATCAAATGAATGAAAGTTTTCAAACATCATAGATTCTCATAAAGGAACAAGGATAAATTGAGTAAATAGGTGTTGCAATTTAATATCGGAAAACAAATTATTCATCGTAGTAAGTGTCGTCTTATATCAAAGAACATTATAGTTGATGGGATCATTAAAAATTTGTTTCATTTTATCCATTTGGGCATGATACATTTTTTTACAAATGTTGATAAAAAATCACATGAGGATTCATTAAGAAGAGATGATTTAGGGAAGATTGATTTGTATGAGTGTATGAGTAATGTAAATAAGTTTAGTGAAGCAGAAAAATAAATAAGAAGTGGAGATATATTTCCAGAAAAAAAAGTGAAGAGTAAGAACTAAAATATGAAGTAATATGATCAGAAAAACATCTGTGATAGAAAATAGAATAGACTTCCATCATTAGGTTGAAGAAGAAAATACATTAGATGAAACTATGTATTGTTGAGATCAGTGCCTCACACAATTGGGGATTAATGTCTTCAATGAGTTGGTGCTCACAAATTGATTGAGTTGTGCTCAACATTTGGGGATTTGTTTCTCTGCTGAGTTTCTGCTCATTACTTGGCTGAGTTGGTGCTCAAAATTGGGGATTTATGTCTCCAGTGAGTTGGTGATCATGAACTAGTTGATTTGGTGCTCGGAATTGGGGATTGGTGTCTCCAATAAGTTCATGCCTACAAATTTATATTGATATATTTTAGGGTTAGATTTCGATAGTAGATCCAATAAATATTTTCTCTGTGGTTTTCTCCCAGAAGGTTTTCCACATTAATGGTGTGTTTGCAACTATTATAGCTTGTGTGAATGTTACTGTTATGAGTATTAATGTTTTAAATAAGTAAAAGATTGTATAATGTTGATTCACCCCCCTCTTATTATTAGTGTGTTATTTTCATAAAGGAGTGTGTGAAACAACACAAAGGATCATAACATAGAGGGATGAGAGCAAGAGAATGGAAAGTGACCATCTAAGTAGGGTTATGTGTAGAAATGTCATGCATAAGCAGATGTGTGATGTAAAGGACCAAGAATTTCCTTTTACAATGGTGGAAAACAATGATAATACACACAGGAAGGAGTAGATACCTGGCATAGAAAAAAGAGGTTAGTCTAAGGATAACAAGGGAATGGTAAGGGTACATATAGGTGGATTTAAGAGGAGAAGGTCAGTCTTAGACCTAAATGAGTCAAATGGTTAGAAAATAGGTTGTACATAGTTTCTACAAACGAAATTCAAGGCCTCACTATTAGGTTGAAATGGTGGTACTACCACCTACCATAAGTGTGTGAGAATCATGCTCATGCATTTTCTTACCCAAGGTATATGATGCAAGATCATCCATGTTTATGTTGTATCTTGTATCAACCAAAATGGTGTTTAATAGGAAAAATCAGTTTTGTGAAACCATTAGCTTACATACATAACCATCTTGTTCTTTTAACATTTGTTTGTTACTATGCACAACTTTCTTGGTCACATACAACGATTTTGGGAAATAATAAACATCTAATAATTTGGAGGTGCATGTGAATGAAGGTTTGTATGTCTTATGTAGCATGTTCTCTTGCACATTCATGGCCAACCTTGTGCACACATCACTTGAGCATATAAAACCATGTGTTTTGGTGCTTTAATCTAGGATTCTAGGAATATTGTGAGTGCTAATTGGTTATTCATACATGGTGAAGTTACCAAGGACCTAGAAGGCACTAACTTTCTTTTAATGATCTTGTAATGGTGGATATGGTGTCAATGTTGAAGAGCTTAGAATTTCTAAAAAGAGAGAAACTATAAAGAGGAGGAACCAAAACTCATTTGAGTAGTGAAAGAGTTAAGTTGTGTGATTGGAGAGGATAGTGTGTGAGAGAAGTAGACAAGCCCAATGTGGTACTTTGTGAATCTATAACACAATTATATGTGAGTTTACATTAGGGACCACACAAAAGGTACAAGTTTCATTAACCAAATTGAATATTCTTATAGCCTTATGGTGAAAGGGGGTACAATTGGAGCACAAAAAAAGGGTAAAGAGAAGATTCCCCACTAGGATAAGAAGGTTGCAAAGTGGAAGGGGAATTTTTTCCTTCGTGATTTCCAATTAAACCAATTAAATAGGATGCACAACATGATCTAGGGGGAGATGAGCATGGAGGACTCCATGAAATAGTTCCACAAGATCACCATACAGGATATTCATCATTACATGGATAAGGATAAGGTTATGCAATATATCAATGACTTTAACATTTAGGATGAGATCAATATGGTGTGATTGCAAACCATAGAGGAATCATACTAGTATGCTTTTCAAGTTTAGAAGAAGCTCACACAAAAAAAAAAGAGTTTTGGATAGGTCTGAATGGAATCTGAACAACTAGAAGAAGAAACATGTGTATTATCATGTGAGTGAAGAAGGAACTAGCACTGTGAAAGTGTTAAAAAAAAAGAGAGACTACTTGGGGTAGAGAAAGAAGAATGAAAAATAAGAGATACTACTTTGAGGTTAGGAAGTATTCATGGAAGAGGAAAAAGAAAACCTTTCAACGTAACCTCCTTTAGATCTAGCGATATTGATCTAAGTGCATATCATTTCCATATTGTGTGAACTGATGGTCATTGAAGGATATTTTGAAGCGGCACATACTCCCTATAAGAGGACACATAGTCTATTTTTATGGGCACGTACATAGAGGAACATGAAGAAAGAGATCACCTCTCAATGAGGATAGCCTTAAAGGTCACTATAGGAGAGGAGTTGAATCAAGGCAACACATTTTTTAAACAAGGTACAAGACTAAAGGTAAATGATGCATTGTTGTGGTGGACGATGACAACATGGACAATTTTTTTCTCTGCGGGGATAGTGAACAAGATAGGTCTGAAATACAATCCAAACCCAAGGCTTTGTAAAATATTTTGTCTAATGGAGGAACATGATAGAATTTTGTGAGAATAATACGACGTGGAGATGAAGACTAGACTATTCACATAACAGGGTTTTGTGTGAAGTCTTAGTAATGTAAGTGTGTCATATTTTTTAAGGGAGGCCTTGAAAATTGGATCAAGAGATGTATGATGGGATTACCGATATATTTCATGTGAGGAAGGATGGACTGTAATTTCACAAACAGGGACAAAAGCTTGTATAATTTTATTAATGTGAAATCATTAACATGTACAATAGAATGTTGAAATTCTTATAGGAATTGTACAATAATGTAGGTACAAATATTGTTGCAACAGTGTAACAATAATTCTATAAATATTTGAATGAATACAAATAATAGTGCAAAAATATGTACCCGTGTACAAGTAGAGACAAATAAATAGTTTAAACTACCAAACAATTAATCATATGTGATTAAATGCCAAATATGGTTCTAAATAACCATATAATTAATTATTATAATTAATAATTAATTATATAATGCATAAATTAACCTAACATTCCCCCCCTTAATTTTTCATTGCCTCAAGGAATGAGGAGATGAACTCTTTGAAAAACTCAAACTTGTCACATGCAAGTGACTTCGTGAAGATATATGCTCATTGTTCAGCTATTGGATAGAACTTAAGCTGTATATTATGCTTCAAGACATGCTCACGTATGAAATGTACATGTACCTCAATGTGTTTTGTTCTTTAATGAAAAACTAGATTGTGAACAAGTTTGAGAACACCTTCATTGTCAACATACATGGTGGTTGGTTTGTCCTATGGTATTCCAAGTCCTTCGAGTATGTGATGTACCCATATCACTTCACAGATAGCTTCACCTACAGAAGGATACTCGGCGTATGTGGAAGAGAAAGAAACAAAGTGTTGTTTCTTGCTTCCCCATGATATTGGTCTAGATCCCATAAAGAACACAAACCCTGAAGTGGATTTTATGTCATCAATATTGCCTACATGATCTAAATCCAAAATATCCTAAAAAAGAAGTTGTTGTTCTTCTTGTATTCTAGACCAAGATCCAATTATCCTTTGAGATATCTCAAGATACACCTTGCAACTTTCCAATGACAAAATTTAGGTTCTTAAATGAATATGGATAGATAGCTCACTGCAAAGCTGATATCTGGTCTAGTATATGTCAGGTAAATGAGACTCCCAATCAACTACCGATAGAGAGTGGCATTTACCTCAGGAGATGGATGTGAACGAGATAACTGCAATCTATTCTCCATAGGTGTAGCAATCAGTGTGTAATCCATCGTCCTAATTTTTCTCAAGCATTGTCTTGGTATATTTTAACTGAGAAAAAAATATATGATTCTCTTTCTGCCATACTTCCAATCCAAGACAATAGTGCATCAGCCTGAGATTTTTCATGTCAAATGATCGTTTAAGATCTTTCTTTTTTAATCGATCATCCTCACTGAACTGTCAGTGATGACTAGATTGTCGACATAGACAAAATAATCACAATCTCCCCCTTTCTTTTTGAGGTAGAGATTGGGATCATATGGATTTCTAAAAAATCCATGTTGTATGAGATGCTCATCATTTTTGATGTACCATGCCCAGGGTTCCTGTTTAAGGCCATACAGAGATTTCCTGAGTCTACATACCTTTTCTTCTTGACCAGGTACAACATATCCCTCAGGTTGAGTCATGTAGACTTCTTCTTGTAAATCTCCATTCAGGAAGGCACTTTTAACGTCCATCTGATGGACTTTCCAACCAAATTGTGTAGCTAGAGAAAGATCATCCTGATCATTTTGATCTTAGTTGTGGGAGAAAATGTCTCCTCATAGTCAATGCCTTATTTTTGTGCATACCCCTTTGCTACTAGTCTCGCTTTATACTTTTCCACTATCCCATCTGCTTTGTACTTCATTTTGAATATCCATCTACATCTAATGGGTTTCTTCCCTGGTGGAAGATCAAAAAGTTGCCAAGTGTTATTTTTCATTACTGACTAATATTCAGATCCATGACATCTTTCCAAGCTTTTGACTATAAGGCTTCTTGGACTATAGAGGGCTCATCAAATTCAATAACTCTACTCATCAAAGAAAATTTCACTTCTTCTCTTGCTTTACTACAAGTTCTGTGGTCCAAGGGTGGATGTATCTGGTGGAGCATCCATTCTTGCATCTCGTAACGTGCTAGTATACCACTTGGGCATACGCTGAACTGTTCCCATGGGTCATGGTTTTATTAGATCATCACCATCATCCCCATCATCACTTTCATCATTTGTGGGAACATCAACTTCAGTTTTTACAACTGGTGAAGAATCTACATCAGGTGAGTCTGGAGGAGGAGACTCTGCTTCCTTCTTCTCAAAGAACTCAACATCTCTACTGGTGTAGACTTTCCTGGTCTTAGGATCCATCAATCTATACCCAAGAGTCTCTTCACTGTACCCAATGAAGATGAGTTTTTATGATTTCATATCTAATTTATTTCTATTCTTCTTGGGTATGTGCATACTTTCTTTTCACTTGAATACTCTGAGGTGTGCAACAAATGGTTTCCGCTTAGACCATGCTTCATGTGGTTTTACTCCATCAAAAGCAATTGTGGGCACTCTGTTCAACAAATACACTAGTTGATTTCGTTTCTTCTTCCTAGAATATCTTTGCAAGTGCAAAATCATTGATCATGCATTGCACCATTTCCATGATAGTACGATTTCTTCTCTCAACAACACCATTCTTTTGTGGTGTGTGTGGAGGAGGCATTTTTTGATGAATCCTATGAGCTTGTAGGTACTATTTGAACTCATCACTGGTGAATTCCCCCCCTCAATCTGAGTAGATGAGTTTTGATGTGATGATCAGTTTCATTCTCAACAACTACTTTGAATTTTTTGAAGGTTTCAAAAGCTTCACTTTTCTTGTGAAGACAAAAATCCCACATTTTTCTTGAATAGTCATCAACACAAAGAATGAAGTACTCAAATCTAGAATGACTCGGTTGCATTAGACCACAAAGATTGGTATGAACCAGATCAAGCTTGTCATGAGCTTGAAAAGTACTCTTTTGGAATGAAGCTATTTTGTTATTCACATGCTAGGTAGTGAGGACACTTTTCTGTATCCTTCTGAAGAGATGGTAACCCATGTACCATATTGCATCGGAAAAGTGTCTCGAGATACTTGAAACTAACATGACCAAGTCTATGATGCCACAATTGTGTAGAGGTAGAGTTCTTAGCCATAAGTGACTTGATCATCTTTGTGGACAAAATCAAGCTAGAACATGCGTCCCACATTGGAGGATTTTACAACTATTTTTGAGCCTCGTGATTTGTCCAATTAAACACATTTTCTTGCTAGAATGACTATCAAAGTCAATTATTAAGTTGTGATCTAGGAGTTGACTGACTGAAACCATATTTTTAGTCAACCCAGGGACATATAAGACATTTGATAGTCTACAGTTGTGTGAACCAAGGGGTAGAGAAATGTTCCCATCCCCTAAAATGTATATGAGGAATAATCACCCAATGAAACAGGGTTTTTCAAAGGCGTGTCTCTCAATGAAGTAAACCAATCTCTATGGTTGGTCATGTGTCGAGTGGCTCCCGAATCAATATACTAAACATCACTAGATGATGTGAAAGGTTCACTTGATTGAGAAATGTACAAGTGGTCTTCATTATCTGAATGTTCTTCTTGTTCAAAAATATTTCCTTGCTGATGGGGTCTTCTTTTCTAGTTCCCCTTTTTCTGCCCTTGATTGTAGTTAGAATTTCCCTTGTGATATTTTTGGTGTTGAGGTCCAGAATTTCTTGATGAACCTTTCTTATAAGTATTATACAAACAATATTTCAATTCATGTCCTCTTTTGTAGATTGGACATTGCTTCTTTTGTTGTTTTTCCCCTTGATGTTGTTACTGATTGTGATGTTGGGACGTTTGATAGGAATTAGGTTTATCTTTTCCTTTTCCTTTCCATTTTTGATGAGAAGAAAGTTCCCGCTCCTCTTCATCATCCTTATTATGCATGGCTTCCTCTTGTTGCAGTAGGTTTACCTATTTGTCAAAACTAACTTTCGTATCTGACAAGTTTAGTGTTGTTATAAAAATGTTGTAAGAAGAAGGGAGAGCTCTCAGAATAATGGAAATGAGATCTTCATCTATGACCGCTTCTCCCAGGGCTATAATTGAAGCCATCAACTCTACAAATCTTCTCAAGAAAGCTTTGATTTTATCATTTTTCTTGAACTTTAATGTGTGTAACTAAATCTACGAATTTAGAATGGAATTCTTGTTTTCGACCTCATATACTGTGCTCAACTTATCCCATGCTTCTTTGGTTGTTTTGGCATCTCGAATGTTGGGTTACACATCGTCGAACACTCCAAACAAGATGATGAGTTTGGCCTTCTGATCTAATCTATCAAAATTTCAATGTTGTGTTGCATCAGTAGTTGATCTGGTTAGAGTTCCATTCACAACAGGCCAGATCTCTTCAAACTCAAGCTATGTCTTTATTTTTTTCTTCTATACAGCATAGTTGTTTCCTATGAGTAGTTGTAAATCTGGAAGAAAACATTTGGGGGCATTGGTACCTATTTTGCAGAAATCATTGACAGTGTTAGGCTCTTATCACTCCAGGTATAAGGTCTCGCAATCTATATACCATCATTCTGATATACCAAACATTTCTATATACGCACCCTTCCTATATACCAATGGTACATGGAAGAAGCTCTCCCTTTCTATATACCTGGTGGTACGTGAAAGAGGTGTTAACATACGTGAAAAAATTCAATACATGGTACCAAGACAGTACTAAAAGGGGTCTGCATGATTATTAACACCAGCTCAAAGAAATATCCTCATACGGGCATGTAACTTCACTATATACTTGGATAGTTTCTCAGTTTGGATTTATGTTGTACAATCATTCATAGAAGGATGGGAAGGCTCATAGTGTGTGCACTATGTCCTTATTACTCCCCATCGATTTAAAGGTTTAATACCCAGATGACATTATTACAGCTATAGTAGGCGTTAAGTACAGAAGTAGTCACGTCAGATTTACTTGTAAGCACTTCTCAGAGGAACTGTATATACCAAACGCTGCAAATGAGATCTAGGATCTCGTGAGTGTTTTAGAACCAAATTTCATTATTTTTTATTACAACTATCTGCCAATTTTTGAGTAGTTACAATGTTTTTGGTTGACTATGGAAACCTACAAATTAGTATAATACACTGAAGTATACCATTACATTTAAAAAATTTGGAAAAATTGAATGACAGGAAAAAAAAAAAAATTTACGGGCCCTAGTGGCCTCCGGAGCCCAAAATGGCCCACAATGCAAAAAATTGCAAAAATATAGCTGAAAATGCAATTTTTAGGTGTACCCCTTTTAGCAAATGTTGCTCAGAATAAAAAATGAAGCATAGTAGAAGAATTTTTTTAGATCCTTTTTAGGTTTTTTCTCGCTAAAATTAGTGGGGGTTTAGCTATAACTAGAGGCTTTAGCGGGGTTTTTCTACCAAATTTGGCGGTTTTTGGCTAAAACAGGTGCTAAACTCAAAATTTTGTATTGAAAAAATGTTTTATGGGGGTTTCAAACCTATCACCTCCCCTTTGAAAGATCATTCAACTATCCAACCAGGGGCCTCAAGTGCTTTGCATATGAAATGAAGCACATTTAATTTAAATTAAAGCAAACAATGCTAACCTTTGAATGATGACGTGGCTGGAGGGGAGGCTTGCGAGGCTAATTTGGAGTCAATTTAGGGTTTTCCTTATGCTCAAAAACCATATCTATGTTATTTCATTTGAGATGCCTTTGCATTTTTTTATAACCGCTTTCTATTGATCTCATATTATTAATTACCTTCGTTGTTTTGCTTGTGCAAGGGTCACTGGAGGCTGACACTGGGCTGGAAGATCGCTACTTGGGACAGCTCGGGTGTGGTGTAGGTCCTTTTGTTGTTGGTGGTATTAAAGCCCTCAGGCGCCAATAAAAAACAATAACATAGACCTGTTGATTGTGGCAGAATTGTTTGGATCAATGATTATATTCCTTGGTGTAACCAGTCGATCTACATGTTTGGAGAGGAACTCGGCTAGAAAGTGTTGAATGAAAACGTTAAGATTTTTCTACAACTCACCTATGAAGAATGGCAAGATCACTTCAACTCATCCTACAATTCGGTTAAATAACTTGATCATTTAAACAATGCAAAGTATTTCTAACCCAATGCACAGCTCGGTCATCTCTATTCAAATAGCTCGGTATGAGCTCTGTGCAGAGCTCAGTCTCCTACAAGATTGAAATCAGTTTACAACTCGCTACAAGGTAATAGCAGGGAGTCCTCCAAAACTAGTAGTCTACCATTTTAGCAGAGACCTGTTGTCACCCTCAAAATTCCCCTCATTTTTTCAAGTCAAGTTTTGAAATTTTTGAGTTGGTGCCTGTTACCCAAATTTCCCCCCAGAAAAATTGATAAAACACAACCCCGCATAGGAGAATATCGGAAGGGTTGGTTCATTCATGTGATCCCAAATTCCAAATCCACTAATGAAGGGGTAGGGTCGGTGAAGGAGGCCAATGGCATCAAAGGAGATCAAAGATCAATAGGAGAAAAATGGTGAAAGGCAATGTACAATTGAGTCCCAAATCGGATAAGTCTAGAAGGACCACGAAAGGCACCATGTGCCTCATCGGTGAAAATTAAAAAGGTACGGCCCAAAGAGAGACCCCAAACTTGTGCAGGCTCACCACATGGTTCAAGTCAAAAAGGGGACAGAGATAGCCATTGAATCAACTAAGGAAAGAAGAGACAACGGAAGCCTCCACGTGTCTTAACGACATAACTCCCCGAGTAGGACCCAAGGGACAATCCTCAAATGAGAATAGGCTTTCCATGTGTCCTCGGTCTAAAAAGAAGATAGAACAGGCCAGAATCGGCTAAGTATGGAAGGGCCAATGGATGGCGCCACATGTCTCATCAGCGTAACTTCATAAGTGAGGCCCAAGGGATAGACCTCAAATGAACGTTAGCCCTCCATGTGGTCAGAGCCCAAAAAAAATTAAATTGAGTGTTGAAAATTCTAAGGCCAGCGGACGGCACCACATGTCTCATCGGCGCACTTTCAAGGGTCGAAGCCAAAGGTGGTTCCCCAAAATTGCGCCATCCCTCCACATGTCCTAGGTCCAAAAAAGGGATGAAGCCATCCTTTTAATCGACTAATTATAAAAGAACCGGCGGAAGTCTCCACGTGTCCCTTCAGCGCAACTTCAAAGGAAGCATCCAAAAGTAGGTCCCAAAAATGTGCTAGCTCTCCACGTGTTCAATCGGGTACACCTCCGAGGGTCAGGTCTAAACATAGTCTCCAAATGAGTGGGAAGCCTCCACGTGTACTGGGTCAGACATAAAGCCTTCACCAAATAGAGGGACTTATTCAAAAACAAAAAAATTCAAAACATGCTCGCAAAGGGACACATGGCCATGTTTCAAGTGGTAGTAGATAGGCAGGCCCTTTTTTGTGTTTTGATGCTTTAAAAATTTAAAGAGGGAAGGCGGGCCGTTAGAGTGATTTGAGAATTTTGGCTTTGTTACCAAAAGAGCTTTAAATTATAAAGTGACCCGCGGCCCCGCTCATGCCAAGGGATAAAGTCAAATGTGGAGCCCACATCAAAAGTCAAAGCGGTGAGGCAGGTTGGGAGAGCAATTTGAGGTTTTGAGCCTGCATTGAAAAGAGTTAAAATTGTAAAAGCGAGTCGTGACTTCATCGCCACTCAAGTAAAGCCATGTGTCAGGCCTATATCAGAAGCGGATGGGCGTTTCGAAATGTTTCAAAGTGTCATTTCTCTAAAAGGCACAAAATACAAAAGGCATCCTCAAGCCCGCTTCAATTTAAATCTCTCCCACATGGATGGCTCAAATTCAAAGTTTGCAAAGGCAAGATGAATGGCTGCAATTCAATGCATCTGGTTTTGCCACCAAGCATTGAAATGGCTAAGACGTTTGAGAAGTTCAGACATCAGTTTCTTGAATCAGTTTCATCATTTTTTCTTTGTAACCAAATGTAGCCATTCTTGGAAGCTATTTAATGGCTTCTTCACGCCATTGTTGTGGTTAGATCCTGGTACTCTGTAGATGTAATAGAATCAAAGTAATCAATACATAAGTTTTTTTTCCTTTCTTCCTCTACTATTCCTTCTTTTCCTTGTCTAAAAATTTGTAAATCATCCATCTTTTATGATAAGATTTTTTTTGTTCTTGTTTATATGATTTTTGAAACTTTGTGTTTCTAGAATTTTATCTGTTATGAAAGTGAATGATTATATTTTGCATCTCCCTGGCTTAATGCATATAAGGTTATACTCTGCCATCTATATTTCCTGAAAGTATTGTTATGTTCTTCATCTCTCATCCCCGTAGTTCTTCTATTCTTTCGCATTGATGATCTTTGGGCATAAAACGTTTCAAAGTATTAGGAATCCACACTTTGAAAGTTGTACATTTGTATATAAGTTTTGGTGCTTGCTTTCAATAAGGGAACCTTTCCCATTAAAGAGGAGGGACTTGCCATCCCTTGACTGTGGTTTGTTAAGGTATCATTTTAAAAACCCAACAAGACCAAAGGCACCTCTAATATTAGAGGTAAAATCCCTAGATGGGGAAAAATATTTTTTTTTTAAAAACCTGAAATTGATTAGCTTCTAGGAACAAATTTAAATTGTGCAGAGGGCACCAAGGAAAAAACAATTGTTTTACGATTACCTGGAGATCAAACAGGAGGTTGTGAGACTACATGAAGTTTTGGCAAGCTACAAGAGGCAACACTGGCTCTCTTATGAAGCAACTTTCTTCTCCAAAATCCTTCCTCTGTAACCTTTCTCCAACCTTGCCAAGAGATTCAACCAACTCTAGTACCAAATGTAATTTCAAAAATAGGGACGTAAGCCTATATAATTTTATTAATTTGAAATCATTAACATGTACAATAGAAATTTGAAATTCTTATAGGAATTGTACAACAATGTAGGTACAAATATTTTTGCAATAGTGCAACAATAATTCTGTAAATATTTGAATGAATACAAATAACGGTGCAACAATATGTATCCGTGTACAAGTAAAGACAAATAAATAATTTAAACTACCAAACAATTAATCATATGTGATTAAATGAAAAATATGGTTCTAAATAACCATATAATTAATCATTAATTATCTAATGCATAAATTAGCCTAACATGGACATATTTTATTGTTTGATTCCATTAAAGGGAGAGAAGAGGTTGTGCACATAATCCATTTGGTTGTGCATAGAGGTGAGAAATTCTTATGGTATAAAGAGAAGGTATTATCCATAAAGGTGAAGGAGGATGTCATGTAAGGAAAGTAAGAGAGAGCACATTAGAGCCATCTTGTCTGGCACAAAAACAAGTGTATGTTGATTATAAAGGAGAAAGGAATGTGTACAACAGAATAAAGGAGTTTCGTACAGAGGGATTTAATCAAGAGAATACATTGTCAGGTCTAAGGAGGATTATGTGAGGAAATTCCTCATAGAAGTGGGTGTGTGAGGTACAAGACCATGGATGTCCTAGTGTGAAGGTGACATGTAGAGATGTTACATAAAGGAAGGATGAAATACTCCACATAGACAAAGGAGTTTAGACCAAGGAGAGGAAGGTGATGGGTAAGGGTACACAAAGGTGGAATTGAAAGAGGAGGTCATTCTTGAACCCAACCAAGACAAATAGTGTGAAGATGGGGAGTAATCATTAGGCATAAAGCCACACCAATACCTCATTAGTAAGTTAAAAGGGTAGTACTAGCACCTACCTTAACTATGTGCACACCAAGGAAAATTTTAGTGGAAAATTTTTACTAATTCACAAATATTTAGATTTTTGAAATTTGCATTTGGTGATTTGGAGTAGTTGTACAGGGCATCGTTTCACCCAAAAAAATTTGATGCAAGTTACTTTTTCATATCAACTCCTTTATTTTAAAATAAATTTCACACTTAGGCATGTGTATTTCCGTTTCCTTAAAACACAAACTGGGCACATTCGCTAATATATCCTAATAAAAATTTGAGCATCTACCATCATTCTCTTACATAATAGTCATCTACGTGCCACTAAAATTTTCCTTGTGCCCACATGCAAAAGTGTCATGATTTTTTATTGTCAAGTTTTGACTTAGATACACAACCATAAAATAGACGCAAACGCATGACCAAGGAGTCCAAAATCACAACCACAGAGTCTAGACACATGACCACATAGTACAAATGCACAACAATGAATTCCAAATGCATGACCATGGATCCCAAACACACAACCATAGTATATACAAGTGTAAATGACCATTAACAACCTCACCTAGGTTTAGCTCCAAAATTAAATAAATATTTAATGGCCTCAAGTGATAAGCAAAAGATTGCAGGCCAATCATCAAAATAGTGAATCTTTTATCTTATTTTATCCATCTAAAAAGGGGGTCATGTAGATGTAACCGAAATCCACACCAAATAAAGGTACTATGTACTAACTAAATAATTAAGCCTTATTTATTCTCAAATTACAAATTTCAATAAAATACTTAATAATACAAATGTCAAAAACACTTTTGTATGTAGAACTCACATATAATGGTATTCCACATGCAAGAATGAATCACAACAACTTGTCACCACCTCATAATACTATTGATTATGACATGCCTCCACTTGAGGAAAATCCTTGTTATGCACCTTCACTAGAAAAAATTCATGATTATGATATGCAATAAGGAGAAGACATGTCATATGATCAAACACCAACTTCAATTGGAAATTCTGCTATCAATTATGTGACAAGGAAGAGGACAATTTATGATATTCCCAATGATGAGATCCAAAAAATAGAATATATTTCTACACATCATGATTAAACACCAATTTCGGTTGATAATACAACACAAAAAATTATGAAAAGAAATATAAGTAGATGAACAATTGGAAGGTCTTTTAAGTTCAACTAGGTAGCTAAATATTCATTCATTGAACCAGTAAAGACATAAAAAGGTAATGATACTTCAACAAAATGCAAATGTACACTTTTTAGGTGGAAACTTGGAAAGAAACACAAAATGCAACTCAAATTGGACACAATTGAGAAACATTGTGGTAAAATATATGTATTAGTTAAACAAAAAAGATGGTCACATAAAATGAACACATAGATGGAAAAATGCAAAATAATCTATGCATGCAAGATATGCAGTCGAGTATGAAAATGAACAGAAACATCTAAAAAATCTTGTTGAGAAATGAGGAACAATTAAAACTCAATTAGGAAAAGTTATTTAGTCTAATCTATGTGCCAAAAATATGCAGTTCTCAACTATTTACCACATTCTAAAAAAGGGTAGACCTATTTCTTAATTTTTGGATTATTGAATTTTGTTTCAACATAATGGATTCCTTAATGTTCAACAATCACATTGGTCAGATAGCAATGCTTGGGAAATGAAAAAATGTCTAGCGAAGATTGAGGAATATTTGAAAAAAAAAAAAAAAAAGTAAAAATGCACGATTTATCTCCTTCTATTGATGGGATCATAACAATTGCCAACACATCATGGGTTTTCATTCATGTTTATACTTTTGAGAACCATTTAAGGAAACATCATTTATTAACAATCTATAAAATGATAAAAAAATACAATGTTGAGAACCTTTTCAAGTTGATTATTTCAATTTTGAGGGATATAGTTGGGATCGATGATTATACTATTGCTACAAAGTTGGTATGTGTTGGTATAGATGGTGCATCAATAATGTAGGGGCACATAAATGGTCTTTAAATTTAGCTTAAAAAAACATTTTTTCCCCATATATAATTCCAATTCATTGTTAGGAATATTATTATAGTAGTTCTCAAATTATATATCTATATGGTTAATAGTTTGTTATTAAAACATAAAATAGGAATATTTTTTCCACAACCACGTACATAGAATAAGATGATTTGAGTGGGTGGTTAAGGATAACTCCTTTTTTAGAGGAGTACCTTGATCTATAAATAAGTAAACTTGTCCCACTTGAATAATAATAAAGAAATATATGAGCAGATTATTGTTTTCAGCTATGTAAATCTACTCCAACCAAAACATCTAGTATAAGAGAAAGGTTGTTTGAAATGCATTAGAAATTATATATGTGTTTGTTAGATATTCTTCCACAATAAAACATATGATTTTGTAGACATATGTGCATTGTGTATTAATATTCTTTGTGGTTTTTTTCTTCACGTGAAGCCCACCAATCTCATCTACTTACGAGGCGATATGGTGGCTATAAAATACCGATGCTTGTGTCAAATCAGCCTTAAATTAGTATCCACACACTCCTATCAAATATTGTATATTTGCTTTATGATTATAAAGGTTTTTATGTAGTAATATCTACATTATAGATTCGTTAATGATTTTTTGATTTGTGCTTGTGCATGTGTGGAACTAGTTATTGCATGCAATGTTTATACTTTTAATTTGTCAGACTTGTGGAAATAACCGCCCAACAATAGACATACTTCTGCATGTATCGGTTTTAGATTTCACTTTTTGTGTTCATTTTCTTAGCGTTTACAAGCCTCTTCTTCCATTACTCTCTCCTGGTCACATTTCTAGAAATCTCTGCCGTACACTTCCAAATTAGATTTGTAGAATTTGAGTTGAAATCTGAAGGAAAGATTGGAATAGCCTCTACGTTGGAATGTGATTATGAAATCTCAATAAAAGAAGATGTGTGGATGTTGTAAGATATTAATCTTATTTCTTGATGCAGACTGGCTATTGAGAATCTGATATGCATTTAGTGAATGATTTTATCTCTTATTTATTGGCCCCGAGCTGTAGATCTCTTGGAAAATACCCCTAACCAAATCTAGGCTCTAAATCTCTTCAACGAAGCTACCAATCTCAAGCTCAAAGACAGACGTGAGTTAATTTCACTAAAAAAATTCCCTTCCGCACAGTCATTTCTAATTCATTGATTTTTTTTTTTTGCAAGACTATAGCTTAAAAAAAATTAATTTTTCTATACTTTTTGCTCAAATAATTGCATTTTCAGTGAAATCAATGCATTTTTGGCCAAATTAATAGTTTTTTGGTGTCAGTTCTTCAAGACATTGACATTTTTGGAATCTTCATTTCCTCCTAATTCGAATAAGTGGCCACACAATAAATTTTCTCTCCATCTTGAGCAAGTTTTTAATTGTTGAGTGTAGACAAAAAATCACACACATATTACTATTTTACTATGCAACCAAGTATGTTGTTATATGCATGGATATTAAGTAAGAAAATTATTCATTGGTGACACACTCCCTAGTCCATCCACTTTCTTTAATTGTTTATATTGTTTTTATCTCTCACATTTGTCATTTCGGTACCCATTTCTGTTCAAGTCACATGGTGTTAGGTTGTGGAGTCTGTTTTCATGTGAGGAAGTGTTGAAGACTGTACACTAATAGTACTGTACACTTTCCACAGTTTTCTCGCCAGGATTCGAGGTCAGACTGAGACTCGGGTGGGGGTCCTAGTGCGGTAGGCCCTGGTAGTGGGGTTTGGAGGGCACAACTCCCGAGAAAAAAAATGGCCTTGAAACGTGCCCGATATACCGAGAAACATGATTTTCTCATATGGGCGGTATTTTTGACCCATAGGTTTATGGGACGATTTTGGCCTATGGTTTTGATACCCGCAATTTTGGAAAACTACTTAAGTAGTTTACTTATGTGGTTTTGTGCATATGGCAATTAGTAAGTAACATTGCAGATGTGTATGAATTTGGGTGTGAATTATGTAGAGTTTGTTAAACATAGCTCCAAATAGATCTTGGTATTGTATTGAGAGAGTGGTGGCTTGTACTAAAATCTGAGCAAGTGATTCTTGGTGGACGTAGCCAAAATTTGGAGAACCAAGTTAAATATTGTCTCTTTGTGTTGTGTTATTTTTATTCTATACTTTTATTTCAAATCTTTAATATTTTATGCATATTAGTTTCTACTATTGCAATTCTGTGAGGGGCTGTTCCGCATATTTATCCCTTATTTCCTAACAATTGGTATCAAATCCTAGTTTGGTTTGCTAAAGTGTTGAATCGCAGGGAAAGTTTTATCTTGAGTGGGAACTATGGCAGATGATGGAAGATCAAAGGTTAATAAATTCAACGGGCAGAATTTCAATCTTTAGAAGATGCAAATGGAAGATTACCTTTATTAGAAGGATCCTTATATTCCATTGTCTGAGAAGGTGAACAAACCCTTGAGCATGACAGATGCAGAATGGGATTTGCTAGATAGGAAGGCACTTGGGACAATCCGTCTGTGTCTTGCATTTTCGGTATTATTTAATGTTTCAAAGGAAAATACTACAAAAGAACTAATGGATGCATTAGGAAATTTGTATGAAAAACCCTTTGCCTCTAATAAGATATTTTTAATGAAAAAGTTTTTTAATATGAAGATGTCTGAGAATGGTTCAGTAGCAGATCATTTAAATGATTTTAATATGGTTGTAAATATGCTAGCTTTGGTTACAATAGAATTTGATGAAGAATTTAGGCCTTTATTAATTTTGTGCTCTTTACGTGAGAGTTGGAATACCTTATTAATGGCATTAAGCAACTCAGTTCCAACTAACTCAAAGTTGAAGTTTGAGGATGTTGTAGGGGGTGATTCTCAACAAGGAAATGTGAAGAAAAGGATCTAGGGAATCTTCTACTTCAAGGAATGCTTTGACAGTGGAAACTAGAGGGAGACAAAAGAATAGAGGAAGCAATAGAAAATCAAAGGATCATGTAAGGTCAAAATCCAAAAGCAAGTTAGTATGTTGGCATTGTGGAATGTCTGGGCATGTAAAGAAGGATTGTTGGGAGCTTCGGGACAAGAAGAAACAACGGGAAGAAAACAAGGAGGAAAATATGGAAACGGGTAATGTATGTCAGTATGCTTTGATTCTTTTTTTGCATAATATTACTGAATCTTGGGGTTTAGATTCAGGGGCTTCTTTCCATGCTACTCCACATAGGCATTATTTTGTTGATTATGTTCAAGGAGATTCTGGGCATGTTTTTCTTGGTGATGATGAGCTTTATAGCATATTTGGAAAAGGTTATGTTCGGGTAAAGATACAAAATGTAAATACTTGGCTATTGAAGGATGTCAGACATGTGCCTACATTAAGACGAAATTTGATATCAGCAAGGCAGATGGGAAGTGATGGTTGTACTATGATATTTACAACAAACTCTTGGAATGTTACCAAGGGTACTCTTGTGGTGGCAAGAGGTAAGAAGGTTGGAACCTTATATTTAACCACTTATAGCACTAATATTTGTAATCTTGTGGCTTTAGAAGTAGATATAACATTGTGGCACTATAGACTCGATCATATGAGCCATAAGGGCATGGAGATCATAAAGAATGATTTTCCCAAATTTAAAGAAATAGGTTTGGAGTTCTGTGAGGACTACATATATGGGAAACAGAAGCGAGTAAGGTTTCTCAAGGTTAGACCTACAAAGAAAGAGAGTAAGTTAGAGATGGTGCATTCTGATGTGTGAGGGTCGGCTCAGGTATCATCTCTTGGGGGTTCAATTTATTATGTTACTTTTATTGATGATGCAATAAGGAAATTTTAGGTTTATTGTATTAGAAACAAATATAATGTATTTGACACTTTTGTTAAATGGAAAGCCTTGGTAGAGAATGAAACAGGTCTTAAAATAAAATGTCTTAGGTCAAATAATGGAGGGGAGTATCGCAGCAATGAATTTGATGATTACTATTCTAAGAATGGAATCCGCAGGAAAAATATGATTCCAAGAAATCCTCAATAGAATGGGGTGTCAGAAAGGATGAACAGAACAATAATGGAACATGCTAGGAGCATGAGGTTACATGTAGGACTGCCTCTTTATTTTTGGGCAGAAGTGGTGAACACAACTATGTACTTGATAAATAGAGAACCCTCAAGTGCCTTAGATGGAGGCATACCTGAGGAGGTGTGGTATGGTAAGAAAGTTGATTATTCATTTCTTAGAGTCTTTGGAAGTGAGGTGTTTTTCCATATAGACAAGGATGATAGGACCAAGCTAGAGGCTAAATCAGAAAAATGTACTTTCATTAGTTATGGTGGTGATAAATTTGGATATAAATGTTGGAGTATTAAGGACAATAAAATCATTCAATCTAGGGATGTGGTATTTAATGAGAAATTCATGTATAAGCAATAATTGCAGGAAAGTAGGGAAGAATCCAAGAAAGAATATGTAGTGGTAGAGGATCTTTCGAATGGGAAAGTAACACATGAATCAGTTCAGGAACCTCCTCAATAGGAACCCCAAACTCCTATATTGAGGAGGTCTTCTAGGGTAAGAAGAGAACCTGAACATTTTTCTCCTTCTCTTTATTATTTATTACTGACTATCAGTGGAGAGCCAAAGAGCTTTGATGAAGCAATGCAGTTAGATGTCAGGAAGAAGTGGGAGCAAGCCATGGATGAGGAACATCAGACTCTCATGGAGAACAAGACATAGGATTTAGTGAAGCTGCCTGAAGGTAAAAGAGCATTACAGAAGAAGTGGGTGTACAGATTCAAAGAGGAAGGAGGCAAAAAAAAGATACAAGGCCCGGTTGGTGGTCAAGTGATTTGCACAGAAAAAAGGTATAGAGTTTGATGAGATTTATTCTCTTGTAGTAAAAATGAGTTCAATTAGAACTGTTCTTGAAATAGTTGTAGTAGAAGACTTGCACTTAGAGAAGCTTGATGTAAAGATTGCATTTCTCCATGATGATTTAGAGGAGGATCTATATATGTAGCAGTTAGAGGGCTATGAGGTCAAAGGTAAAGAGGAGATGGTGTGTAAACTGAAGAAGAGCTTGTATGGCTTGAAACAAGCTCCACGTCAATGGTATAAGAAATTTGATAGCTTCATGATGAAGCAAGGTTATATTAGATTCCATTCTAACCATTGCGTGTATACAAATAAGTTTTAGGATGGCAGTTATATTATCGTTCGTTTATATGTGGATGACATGTTTGTTGCAGGTAAAAACATGCATAAAATAAAAGTACTCAAGAAGCAGATAAGTGAATCCTTTGCTATGAGGTATTTTGGGGAAGCCAAACAAATCCTTGGTATGAGGATATCTTAGGATAGGAAGGAACGGAAGCTAAATTTATCTCAAGAAGATTACATTAAGAAGGTATTGGAGAGGTTTAATATGCAGGATGTTAAACTGGTTGGGCCTCTTTTGGCAGGCCATTTCAAGTTATCAAAGGAGCAGTGTCCCAAGACAGAGCAGGAGAGAAACCAGATGTCCAAGGTACCTTACTTATCAACGGTTGGTAGTTTGATGTATGCCATGGTGTTCACTAGGCCTGATATTGCCCATGCAGTGGGAGCAGTGAGTAGATTTATGAGTGATCCAGGTAGAGATCACTGAAGGGCAGTAAAGTGGATCCTTCGGTATTTGAGAGGCACCATGGGGAAAATTTTGTACTACAGTGGATCAGACACCACTTTTTGTGGTTATGTAGATTTAGATATGGTTGGAGATGTAAACAGCAGGAGGAGCATGATAGTTTATGTTTACACTGTAGGTAGGACAACAATAAGATGGATTTCACTACAGAAGCTCGGGGATTTGTCAACCACGGAGACTGAGTATGTTGCTGCAACAGAGGCAAGTAAAGAAATGATTTGGTTATAAAAAATTTCTTGACGAGTTGGGGCATAATCAGGAGTAAGTAAATATGCATAGTGATAGTCAGAGTTCTATACACCTAGCTAAGAACTATGCTTTCCACTCTAGGATGAAGCATATATAATTAAGGTACCATTTTATCAGGAAAGCCTTGTAGGAAGAGAAGTTCAAGTTGGAGAAGATTCATACCAGTCAGAATCTCGTAGAGATGATGACCAAGGTGGTCACAAGGGAAAAATTGAAGTTGTGTTCATCTTTGGTTGGTCTTCATGGAAACTAGGAAAGGGTTGAGAAGCTTTCTTAGAGGAAAACTAGTCTCCAAGTGGGAGATTGTTAGATTGTGGAGCATGTTTTCATGTGATGAAATGTTGAAGACTATACACTAAGAGTATTGTACACTTTCCATAGTTTTCTCATTGAGGTTTAAGGTTGGGCCCCAAGTAGGGTTCCGAGGGTGGCAGCCCCCGATAGTGAGGGTTGGGGGGGCGTAGCCCCCGAAAAAATAAATTGGCCTTGAAACTTGCCTAATATACCAGGAAACGTGTTTTTATCATATGGGTAGTATTTTTTGACCCATAGGTTTATGGGACAGTTTCGGCCCATGGTTTTGACACCCATGGTTTTGTAAAACTTCTTAAGCATTTGTCTATTTATGTGGTTTTGTGCATATGGTAGTTAGTATGTAACATTGCAGATGTGTATGAATTCAAGTGTGAATTCTGTAGAGTTTGTTGAGCATAGCTCCAAATAGATCTGGATATTGTATTGAGAGAGTGGTGGCTTGTAATAAAATCTAAGAAATTGATTCTTGGTGGACGTAGCCCAAATGGGGTGAACCACATTAAATATTGTCTCTTTGTGTTGTGTTATTTTTATTCTACATTTATTTCATATCTATAATATTTTATGCATATTAGTTTCTACTGTTGTGATTATGTGAGGGACTATTCCGCATATTTTATCCCTTATTTCCTAACACAAGGATCCCTATCTGTCGTCATTTATCCCAAGACACTAGCGCCCATTCTAAACACTAGTGCCAAAGAACTCCTGTCAATTTTGGGCACTCCTATTCTCTTTGTTCTTTTCACTTATTTTGACATTTTTGGTTGGCCTCTTTAGTTTTCTTATCTTTATCCTGAGGTCATAGTCGGTATATCATGTCACTAGTTTCAAAATTCAAACAAGAGATCCATATATATACAAAACATACACTCTATTAGTCTAACAGGAAATTCTAAGGGGAAATCCCATCTACATATAATAACTACCATGGGCTTTTTTTTTGGTTGCATACTTTCATCTCACATATTTTCATTTTATCTATCCATATCCCATTATCTTGGCGTCATTGGTGCGAGGGATACCTAAGGACATTATTTCACACACAAGCACAAAAAAACTACATGGAGTCTAGAAAAATAGTGCAGCACTCAGTCATAAGTTCACTCTTCAGGTGACTATCGAGGTCAGTCTGACTTCATATATTGCATATTTCATTCCAATTTGATGTATTTTTGAGCTTTTACAGGTAGTTAGGGTTATTTGTTTCGGTTACAGGTACCCTCGGCAATCAAAGTGTGAATAATAGGTGATCAACAATGAATAAGTGTAAAACCTGAGCAACACATGAAAAAGTAGATTCAGAGCATTTTGCGCAGTCATGGGCTCCCAAAATTGGCCTTTAGCACCTAGCCGCCCTCGCCCTAGCCTAGGAACCCATGTCAAGCTATCTTTACAAGTTCCAAAATCAATACTGAGCATTTCTTACACTCTTCCCAGCTTATTCATTAGTTGTTCCAATTCAAATCTATTCCAAGATAAGTGTAAATCAGATAAGTCTCTTATATCTCCTATTTTCTTACAAGTTTACATCTTTAGAGTGCATAACATTTGTATTCTATTGTATTTTATCATAGTAGTGACTCTGTAATTATATTTAATAATTTTATTTTTTTTAAATCATTTGGTGAACCTGTACATTGCTCAAAACTCCATGCCCTAGGATCCCCAAAACCTGCATGGCTAAAAAAAGATCCTCTTTTCCCAAGAAACATATGGATCATATTAGTGTGCAACTTATCCTTGATGCTACTACAGAAGTTGAGCTTAGCACTCTTTATCACCATGCTCATTGTGATTCTGAAATCCTCAAACATCTTTTTGCTTACAAAAACACCATTCCCACTAGCTTTCACAACTCTCTCTTTTTCATAGTCTCGCCTGACCAAAAATTTACTTCATGGTTTCCTTTTTCTTCCATAGTCACCCATGTTGCTCCACCTTATTCTAATCCTATTATAGCATATGATAATACTATTATAGATTTTATGATTTGTCTTACTTGTGATACTGTAGATACAAATAATGCTACTTCTAATGTTGAAAATGTACATGTGTATGATGTTATTTCTATAGTATTCAAGATGAATGAAAATTAATATCCCTTACTCTTCCTAATACTGATAGTGTTTCCACTGAATGTAAGGATCAATTTCATGTTCCTCTTTTTACTACTTCTCTATATGTTGATGATACTTTTGATGAATTACTTGCACGTGAAAATATGTGTAATAGTGATGTAGACTAGGATTTTGATCATGACTTGTTATCTATTACGTTACTTCTCTTCCATATGTTGAATGTGAATTTATTATTACTCTTTCTTCTCTTTTTGAAGTTGTTACGCATGATGATTCTACTCCTACTACTAGTGCACATCTTATCATTTATTTTTATTCTAGTTCTAGCATTTCCATTGATATTTCATGTTCCTCTCCTCCTCTTCCATCTCTTTCTTATACATATGTTATTCATGATGATTTTACTCCTACTACTAGTACACCTCTTATCATTTTTTTTATTTTTTACTTCTAGCATTTCTATCGACTTTCCATGTTCTTATCCTCCTCTTCCATCTCTTTCTTCTTCTTCTACAGAAGTTATTCATTATGATTCTACTATTCCTACTAGTACACCTCTTATTATTTCTTCTACATCTACATCTAGAGTTCCCATAAATCCTTCATGTTATTCTCCTCCTTCCACATCTTCTTATTTTTCTCACATTCCCATGATCACACACAATGGAAAATTTCAACCTCTTGATGTTCCTCTTGCCTATTCTACCATCCCCACACATGATATTTTATCTCTCATGCATGTTTTTGGTAATTTACAAGCTCAAGTTCATACTCTCACTCTTGAAAGCAAATCCTACTATGTTTTCATTGATAATAATTATTTTCATGGAAAGACAATACCTAAAAAAATCACAATTCCACTTTCCCTTGGGATTTCATCATGCATACATTTACATGTTTTGTTGGCACTCGGCAACCCCTATTTACATCTTAAGCATTATCATTCAACAATGGAATCTTATTCTAATGAGCACTTCCTCCTCAAATATTTTCTTCATAATATTTTTGATCACGCTCTTCAATGGTACACTCATTTTCCTTATGGATCTTGTTGTCTAAAATTCCCCCCGAGGACTTTTTTGACAACCTACATCTTCATTACTGGACTTGGGTGAAATTTTCAATTGATTCAAGGCTAAGGAATTCATTTTTCAAGTGTGTAGGATTTTTGGGCTCTTCGTGCACCTGGATATGTTCCATGGTCCTCAATTTCCACCCCCCAAAAATTATTTTTTGAGAAAATCTAGAAAAATACCTAGGTGTCAAAAATTTCCCTTGTATTTCAGATTTCAAGTTTTAGGGATCAAAATGAAATTTACATGCAAATTGTTCCTCAAATCCCAAAACCCGAAATACAATGGATTTAGTGTATTTTGGGTTTCATGTTTCAAATTGCAGTTTACATGCAAATTGTAACATGAAACCTGATCCTTGAAACCCAACCCCCTAGTGCATTTCAAGATTTGGAACCGCATTTGCAATTTGCATAAAAATTACAAGTCGAGTCCTGAAACCTGAAATATAAAGAAACTTAGTGTATTTTAGGTTTCAAATTGTAGTTTGCATGTAATGTACACATTGAAACCTGAAACCTAATAGGTTGCAAAAAGGTGGCCGACTTCTAACGTGTGTATTTTAGTTTTTTCAACGTGCATTACAAGGGGTAACTTCTATCAGAGGACCATTTTGGAAGTCAAAGGTTGTAATGTAGGGGTTTACTTCTACCAAAATTAAATTAGAATTCCATGGTTACCTTGCAAGGTATGAGTTCCTCCCTTTGTAATTTGGGGGTTGACTAGTGCAAATCAAGTCCAGACTTCTGCCATGGACCATTTTGGGAGCCTGCAGTTGCATGTCAAGGGCCGACTTCCACCATTAGTGTGTTGGGTTTTTAAAGGTATTTTGCAAGGTCATGGACCCAATGGAGGATCGATTTAACAGCTCAACTACTTGCATTTATTGAAGTATGGCACTCTAAACTTCAAATGGCCATAACTATCACCTTGTAGCTCTGATTTTCACAAAATTGGATTTATGGAAAGGTCTTACCATGTACTACACCATGAAAAATATATTTATTAAAAATCATGATGTTATGTGGGTGAAAAAATTGAAATATAGTCGCCACATTAAAATAATAGTTTCAAATTTCTCAACCACCAAATTTGATGAGGCATAGTTCCCATTCCTTCTCTCACAAGCAAAGTACCATGGAGGAATGGCCTTAGTAGGGTACTCATTGCTATTTTTAGGAATTCAGTGTATCTTGTTGGTGGTTAAACGGGAAAATTTTACTTCCCTCTCTTTTCCCTCCTCTTTTTCCCCCATTCTAATATATAATGTAAAATATCTCATTTTTAAGCAGGGAGATGTTCTCAAATGTAAAGGAACTACATCAAAAATTATTCCTGAGAAGTTGTGAGTTATATACCTCCCTTTGATCTTACCAATGTATTATTGTGCCTTCTTCTTCACATGTTATGGTTTGTGCATAATTTACAAGCAATAAATTTTTTATTTTGTGGCATTTCCTTGCCTCTTCATTATTATTGTTGTATTTTATGTAAGTCTTTCTCTCTTGCATGTTCATTTGGTTGTGTCTCATGGAGAATAGAAGGTAAAATGTTATTTTGGGTCTGTGTCGCTCATGTTTTACCTCTCCTTTATCCATTTTCCTTCTCCCTTTTCCCTCATTAGAGTGTCTTCACCCCTATTCTTGGTGCTATCACCTCCCATTGGTTTAGGACTTCATTTTTATTCCTTTCCATCTCTCCCTGGTCCCTTGGAATGTTAGAATAGGATTAGATAATTGCATTTCCAGTGGTAGGAGTAGTTTAGCATTATGAATAGGAATAGGAACCAACCTTCTCTGGAGGTTGATCTCTCTTTGCAAGTCCCACACCTTTGAGATCATCCCAGGTTAGAAAAAGGTAGGGATCTATAACAAGAAAATCCTAGGGTGCTACTTTTTCATGATAACAGTTCCAACACGCTCGGTGGGATGATCTAAAGAATATTTTGAATAAAAATTTAGCCTTTTGAGGAATTTCAAGCAAAGTGGGGGATTCTATGTTAAAAACAATCCCCTACTCCACTAAGACCAATTCAAGAGTTATCAGTTGAAAATAAAGGTTTGACTTATGTGCTTTGCATTTCAAAAGTTGAGGATTGTAAAGAAGGGTTCAACTTCTACCAAGAAAATTTTGGGAATTGTAAGTTGCTTATCAAAGGTCAAGTTCCACCCTACGTATTTCAAGAGTTAGTAGTTGCAAAACATCATGAAAGTTTTGACTTATTCTTTTGTGTGTCTCATATTGTAGAACAAGGTTCATTCTGAATTCATTTTTGGGAAAATTAAAATATTTACTAACATACTTGTTAAGTTTTGATGTGTGACTTGGTGATTTCTCACCTTTGGAGGATTTTTTCTACACATATTGTGACTCCAATATTCATATCAACTAGTTTTAGTAGTTAAAGTACTTATTTCATGAGAAGAATACAGACAAGACAAACGATAGCATCTGGATATCCCTTTGACTTCTTGCAATTATCACTGAGGATAAGGACAAGAGGCATATCATTTTAGAGATCACCATTGCCACCTAACAGAGTCCTCTCTACTCCTCCTTCGTGTAGGCCCTTGGTGCTCTCTTCTAGAGTTTTAAGACGCAATCCATTCATGGCTCATCAAAGGAATCTTCCTTTTGTCAGTTTCAATGGTGGTAGCCCTTTGGCCCTCAATGCACAACATGATATACTAGTGTCTACAATCAAAAGTATTCCTTTCTTCACTGATTAAAATCATACTACCCCAACTGACCATATCCAAGATGTTAATGTTTTTTCAATCCATTTTATTACTGAGGATGATGTAGCAGTCAGACTCTTGGCTTCATCATTTAAAGGTAAAGCCTTCAATGGTATAGGAGTTTGATACCAGCCATAATTCATAATTGGAATGAAATTGACATAGCTCTTTATAACCATTTTGAGGTTAAATCAGATCACCTGTCTTTAGTGTGGCAGTTGATAACAACAAAGAGGGCCCCTAATGAGTAGATGACTAATTTTAACATCAGATTTCGAAGGCTTTGGGACCAAATTCCTCAAGTGGTAAGACCTACACACCAACATGCATTTCTCTATTATATTAAGGCTTTGAATAATGATATTACAGTTATGATTAAGTCTATGGGAGGTAAAAAATTACCAGGTGCTTAGGAAATTGCTATTAGGGTTGAGAATAGCCTTATTCAGGTTGGGAAACTTTCTCTTAGACCTCCAATTCCCATATTCCTATAAATTCAGGTACCCATTCCTCACCAAAACCTTAAATTATCCCCTATCCCATCTTCAAAAATCCAGAGTTCTAGCTAAGCATCTACTTCCTTAAGTACCTTAACTGAATTACAAGAAGTGATGAATCAATTGCAAAATTTTGGGAATGAATTGGTATCCATAAAGAGGCAAAAAGCTCAAAATGTTAAGCCTTATCAACCTCCATACACACCCAATAACTCCCCTTATCAACCAAAAAAATCTTCATTCCAAGCTTCTCCTCAAAATCAAAATCAGTTTCCCCCTTCAAGGCCATTTCAACCATATAATCCCAACACGATTAGTTCATCTCAAGCTTTGGTTCCTATTCAAAATAACCTTGTGCAATATTATGAATGGTTTTTCCCTTCTCATCTTCCACACAACCAAGTAACATGGCCCAATGGCATTATGAACCAAGCTTTAATGGTGCAAAGTGCATCTATCTCTCAAGAAGTACCCTTAGAGGAAAATCAACAACAAATAGTCACCCAAGAGATACCTCTCAGTGATACTTCACTTGTAAACTGGAAAATGGATGAATTTTGTGGAATAAATTAGACCTTTCCACAAGGTGTGGCTTCAAATACTAGATCCAAAAGAAGTGCTATGGAAGAGGGGAAGTTAATGGATGTAGATCCTTCTCAAAATATACTAACACCTCAAGGGGTTGGCAATTCAAACTCAGTTGTTAATATGTAAAGAAATCATATAAATCAAGCATCAAATGTACATGGCCAATCCATAGGTCCCTCCATATCATCTCAAGTACATGAAAATGTCATTGTGAATATTTCACAATAAAGGGATAATTCAAATCCCTTCAATATCCTTGAATAGATGAAGAAAACTAATGTGAGAATATCTATGTGGGAATATTTGGCAATTCTAGGACAAAGACATCTCTTGTAAGTAGTTATGGACAATCTCTCTGTCCCAAGTGAGTCATTCAAGGAACAAACCAAGGTTCTCACCAATACAATGCGAGAAAATAAGGATCAGCCAAGAAAGAACATAAAACCACCACCCTTTTATGTATCCTTGATGATCAGAAATCATTTAGTTCATAATTGTATGATCGATTCTGGAGCAAACAACTTTTTCATGCCCAAGAAAATTACAGACTAGTTTGGTCTTGAGTATAAATCTCTTTCTAAGGGTGTGGTACAGCTAGATGGAACAACAGTAGGAACTGTTGGAGTTATCAAAGGTTAAAGCCTCACACTGCATGCTTGCCCCATTTTTTTGGTTCCTCAAGACATTTTCATAATTGATCTACCGCCACTCTTTTCTCTATGTCTATTTAGGGACTTCATTGCCAAAATTTGAGGGTACTTATCAGTTGATTCCAGGTCTCATATGCTCTTCAAGACCAGGTATGGAACTACAAAAATCATAAAATATAAACCTATTGCCACATATCATATAGAACCCTATGTGCCTAGCCCCATCAATGCCAATTTTACCATCTTTGATCAAGAATATTTTCCAAATACTAAAGAAGTAGATACTCAAATTAAGGGCATTCCTGACTTACTACTTGATGAGTGGGAAAATGGGTGTTATAACTTTGATCGACCTCAACAGGTTGAGGAAACTTGTCTTGGTATTTATTGTCTATATGAGGAGAATTCACCTCTCCCCAGTTTTTTTAAATCAACTAGTGAAGAAGAGGATGACATTTGGAAAAGGTTCTTTGACAGATCGAGAAGCACAGAAGATGCAGGAGGAGGTGTAGTCCTTATGTCTCCTACTGGCGTTAAGTATTACTCTTCTTTCATATTTTATTTTAGCTACTCCAATAACACAATGGAATATGAGTCCGTCGTCCACGGTCTTCAACCGTCAAGGAAGAGGATTATCAAAAAATTGCAGACCTTCGGGGATAGTGAACTGATTGTGAAACAAAGCAAAGGATCAAACACAACCAAGAATTATTTTCTAAAATCTTACAAGCACATACTTTGGGACCTTCTGGAGGATTTTGAAGCTTTCAATATTCATGTCATTCCAAAGAAAGAGAACAAATTTGCTGATAGACTAGATGTAATTGGAGCAAGGTTCTACGTTGTTGATAACATTAAGAGACACAAAGTGCAACCACATATCATGGTAGTAGTAAGGATTTCTATACTGGACAATGAAATAAATTGGAAAGTGTTTGAAAATGATTAGAAAATTGTCAATTTTATTCAAGAAGAGGCTACATTTCGTTCAAGAAATAAAGATAAGTTGGAGCAACAATATGGAGACCAAGTTGTCCAACTTGGATCAAACAAACTACCCAAAATCCTAGTGACCTTATAATCCATTTTCAACCCCAATGATCAGTCTAGAAAAGAAAAGACAAACATAATAGTCAAGGGTGAATATTAATAATCCATCATAGTTGGTGAAGACAAACTACTTCAAATTGGTAAGGTAAGCACTCCACAAGAAAA
This sequence comes from Taxus chinensis, assembly GCA_019776745.2. NCBI lineage: Eukaryota > Viridiplantae > Streptophyta > Pinopsida > Cupressales > Taxaceae > Taxus > Taxus chinensis. The sequence continues at coordinate 551,028,836 of CM034156.1, read as the reverse complement.
AGATGTTTTTTTAAAAAAAATTGCAAAGAATTTGCTAATGTTTTTGCATGTGGCTATGAAGACCTTAGATTTTTTTATCCTATTTTAGCTTAGAAAACCATTGAGTTAGATTCAACTACCAAGCCTATTAAACATAAATAAAGGCCTATTAATCCACATATTGAGCCCCTAATGTAGAAGGAATTGAACAAGTTAATTAAAGAAAGCATCATTGTTTCCATCAAGCATTCATGTTGCATTGTTAATCTAGTCTCACTTTAGAAAAGGAATGGATAAATCAAAATGTGTGTCAATTTTAGGGATTTAAATAAGGCATCTTTGAAGGATAATTACCAGCTTCCTTCAATGGACCAGATCTTGTAAATAGTGGTTGGGTCAGAAATTTTTTCTCTCCTAGATGGTTATTTAGGGTATAATCACATAATCGTAAAGGAGGGAGATCAATTCAATAATTCCTTTACCACAAAATGGGGAACCTATGCTTATATGAAAATTTGTTTTGGTTTATCTAATGCAGGGGCAATATTTTAAAGAGCCATGGACATGGAATTTAAGGGAATGATCAAAACCATTGTTCTAGTGCATCTGGATGATATCATGGTTTTATCTAAGAATGTAGTTAATCATCTTCTCCACCTAAGACACATATTTGAGGGGTGTAGGAAATTTGGATTTTCTATCAACCCGAAGAAATGCATCTTACTAGGTCATGAAGGTAAACTCCTTGACTATATTGTCTCTAAAGAAGGGTTAAGCATGGATCCAAAGAGAGTTTGTGTCATCATTTCATTTCCACTACCCAGTCATAAGAAATTACTCCAAAGATTCTTAGGGAGAATCAAATTCATCAAATGGTTCATCCCAAATTTTTCCAATCTTTTCAAACCATTGACACTGACGTTGAAGAATAGCATGGCCTTCAAATGGACTACTAAGGGGAAGAATATTTTTGAATTCATTAAGAAAGCAATTGCATAAGCCCTAACTCTCATCAATCTTGATTTTACAAAATATTTCACCTTGTATGTTTTTGGTGGCACTAAGACAATATCCACCATATTGGTGCAATTGAATGAAGAAGGTTTAGAACAACCTATTAATTTTTTTAGCCAAAGTCTTGAAGATTATGAGGTGAGATACTCATTTATTGAGAAAAATGTATTGGTTTTTATAAAGGGTTTGAATAAATTCAGGAATTTGATATCCAACAATAATATCCATCTACTAGTTTCACATGCTAGTGTGAAATACTTCCTTTTGAACAAAAACATGAATGGTAAAAGATCTGGTTGGATAACCAAAGTGATGGAGTATGACATTGACATCATGGTGACTAAGTTGTTCATAGGCAAGGGACTGTGTGAGAAACTAGTTTCCGATTAACATATTGATGAAGAAGTCATCGTTGTGTTTAAACATGATCAAGGGAAATCAACTGATACTTTGCATATTCCTTGTTAGACCAAATACGTAGTCCACTTTATCTAAATAGGCCAGTGTCTCCAACAATTGAGCAATATCAAAAGGATATATTTAAGACTCCAGTCCATTCCCTATGTTCTTATTGATGGAATCATATTTAGAAAATATGTGAATGGTGTTCTCTTGAGATGCATCAAGACAGATCATATTGAGAAGGTGTTACATGAGTTCCATGATGGAGAAGTGGGAGGAAAAATTTCCCCAAGGGCAACAACTCTCATGATCATAAAGGTTGGATATTATTAGCCTAACCTCTTCAATTATTGTCATGTATAGGTCAAGAAATTTAAAAAAGTGTGCCTTCTTTACATGTAAAGAGAAGTTAGTAGTGTTTCCACTCCATCCCATCTCTGTAAATGAACCATTAATGTAATGGGGATTGGACTTCATTGGAGTGATCAACCCACATTCAATCTTGGGTCACAAGTGGATCCTCATATCCATGGATTATTTCACCAAGTGGACAAAATAATTTGCACTAAAGGAGAAAAATGTGGCTGGAATTCTGGACTATTACGAAGGAATTATGACAATATTTGGTGTTCCTTCGACCATCATTTATGATAATGCTTTGGCATTCCTTAGCACCAATATATTTGACTAGGTTTTTAAGAATGACATTTACTTGAGCACTTCTTCAAATCATTACCCATGTGGTAATGGGAAGGATAAGTCTACAAACAAGAATCTTTTAAGGATCATAAGGAGGACCTTAGATGAGAATCAGAGGACTTGGTATATAAAATTAAAGTCATCCCTTTGGACTGATAGGATCACTCAGAAAATATCGTCTAGTAGATCTCCCTACAAACTAATTTATGGTAATGAATAAAGGTTACCAATATCTCTTGAATTACATGCCTTGAACTCATTAATCAGCTAGAAATGTTTGAGTTTGAATCCATAGAAGTCATGTATGTAGAGCTCATGGATCTATAAGAATTGAGAAATCAAGACATGTAAAAAATGGAGAGAGATCAAGATCAGATTTAAAAGATTTTTGACAAGAAAATAAAAGCCATGTGTTTCCAAGAAGTAGATCTAGTCATAAAGTGGCATGTAGATAGAGCTAAACCAGGAAGGAACTCAAAGTTTGACACAATATGGATTGGCCCCTACATAATTTTAGGTTATAATCCAAACAATGCTTTCTAATTATCAAATTTGGATGGAGAAGCGCTATAGATCCTAGTCAATGAGATCTATCTCAAACATTTTTATTGAGGGAAATACCCTCCCTTCATACATATTAGTTTATTTTTAATTCTTCTAAGTAATTTTAGAATATTTTCTTGTTGGTAGTATAGGTTTCCTTTCCCTAATTTCTCTACACAGTGTTTTTTATTTCTTCTAGGTTGCATGGTTTCATTGCACAGTGCTTCATGGAGAACTCCAAAGAAGATATGAATTGGAAAGGGATAAAATTCAAAATGGATAAGTTGTAAGAGAAGATATGTGGTGTAAAATCAATTCAAGATAGTTTTCCACTCTCATAAAACTTAATTCAAAACAAATTCTATAATGAGAATGATCAATTCAAGCATAATAGATCAGCTCCAAGTGCAGGAATAACTTCAGGTGGATTCAGGGATGAATTCTTCAAGTAGTGGATCAGTTTTCATGTTTTTAGGTTGACTCTATGTCCAATGGATCACAAAATTCCATTAATCTTCATCTAGCATGAAAATTATCCTATTGAGTAACCAAAATTTTGTCTAAAATTCCCCTGGGGACTTTTCTGACAACCCACATTTTCAATACTAGACTTAGGAAATATTTGCAATTGATTCAAGGTTGGGGAATTCATTTTTTTAAGTGTGTTAGGTTTTTGGGCTCTTCATGTACCTACATATGTTCCATGCTCCTCAATTTGCACCCCCCAAAAATCATTTTTTGAGAAATCTGGAAAAATGCCTAAGTGTCGAAAATTTCCCTTATATTTCAGATTTTGGGTTTTGAGGATCAAAATTCAATTTAAATGCAAATTGTTCCTCAAACCTCAAAACCTGAAATATAAAGGATTTAGTGTATTTTGAGTTTCAGATTTCAAATTGTAGTTTACATGTAGCTTACAACATGAAACCCGATCCTAAAAACCCAACCCCCCAAGTGCATTTCAGGTTTCGGAACCTGATTTGCAATTTGTATGCAAATTGCAAGTTGAGTCCCAAAACCCAAAATACAAAGAAACTTAGTGTATTTCAGTTTTTTGGTTTCAAATTACATTCTTCATGTAATGTGCAAATTGAAACCCAAAACCTGACATGTTTCAAAAAGGTTTTAGAATTCTAACATGCATATTTTAGGTTTTTCAATGTGCATTGAAAGGGGTGAATTCCATCAGAGACCATTTCAAAAGTCAAAGGTTGCATTGAAGGGGTCGACTTATGCCAAGAGTAAATTGAAATTTTGGGGTTGCATTGTAAAGGCCAAGTTCCACCCTTTGTATTTCTTCAGTTGACATGTGCAAATCAAGTCCCAACTTCTGTCAAGGACCAATTCGAGAGTCTAGAAATGTGTCTCAAGGCCCAACTTCCGCCATCAATGTGTCGGGCTTCCAAAGGTGTTTTACAAGGTCACGGACCTGATGGAGGCTTGGTTTAATATCTCAACTACTTACAATTATTGAAGTATGGAACCCTAAACTTCAAATGGAAATAACTTTCACCTTGTAGCTCTGATTTTCAAAAAAATGGACTATTGGAAATATCTTAGCATGTACTACACGAATATTAGATTTATTAAAAATGATGAGGTTATGTGGGTGAAAAAATTGAAATATAGTCACCAAATTAAAAGAACAATTCCAAATTTCTTAACCACCAAATTTGATGAGGCATAGTGCCCATTCCTTCTCCTACAAGCAAATTACCATGGGGGAATGGCCTTGGTAGAGCACCCATGCTTATTTTCAGGAATTCAATGCATCTTTTTGGTTGTTAAAGGGGAAAAATTGAATTCCCTCTCTTTTCCCTCCTCTCTTTCCCCCATTCTGATATATAATGTAGATTACATTTTAGGCTTTAATTCTCATATGCATCGATTATTATTTGAGCCCATTTATTTAGAAAAGTAATTTATCTTTTGTCGTGGCTTAGTTCCGACATTGAAAGAAAAATTATTATATGATACATGTGAATATTTTACACTTTTGTGCTATAAAGTTATAGATCTAGAACAATATTTAATTTTTACACATGTTATACCACCCCCTTCTACTTCTTATACTACTTCTTCTCATCTTCCATCAGTTAATCCTCCTCCACAGTCACCATCTCCTCTTTTGAGTAAGCGCGTTCCTTCACCTCCACCACATAGGCATACACCTAAGTCTTCTCCACCTCCTCCTCATGAACCATTACACTTTCCATGTGTTTTTAAGACTCATGATTTCTTATGTACTTTGCTTGATAAGCACCTCATCTACTTTCCTTCTAATAAGAATCCTCCTCCTCATCGTTTACATCACCAGCACGACCACTCTTATTGTAATTTTCACCACATCCATGGCCACTACAACAATGATTCTTGTGCTCTACATGATAAATTAAAACAACTAGAAGATGAAGGTGTAATTTCCTTTGGCTCTTGCTCTCATGAGTGGTCTCTTTCTCCCATTCTGCATAAGCATGTTTCCACAGTTGTTCACTTAACTCCTCCACCTGCTTTTAAGGTTTTCATTCATCCACCTCCTAAAATTATTATCCATCCACATCCTCCATCTAGCTCATATATTTCCACATCATCTCATCTACCTCATAGTGCTACTACATCACATTGGATTCTAAATCCATCAGCATCTCTCCTTCCCACCACTACACCTCCCATGATTGGTACCATTTTATCTAATATTCATTTTGGATCTTACACTCATGTTGTTACTACTTCACATGCTTCCACCATCCCTTATAGGCCTTTCCATCTTTGGTAGGTGATCTCCATATGATCACCTCATTACCTGATGATGCACTCATGTTCTTAAGGTTCTTACATGATTGTTGAGGGATCTGTTACAAAAACGAACCTCATTATCACACTGGGGGGATATGCTCTTCTTTCCCCCTTTTTTTTTCAGCATTCATCGTACACTATTATCAAAACGCTCTTATAATTTTTCATTTTGAACATATCATTATACTAATCTATTATACTATCTACATCATTTTACCATTTCCACTACTCTATCACATTACATCATATACATACATTCTTTTAATCATATCACTATACTACTCATTCACATACAAATCATTTTCAATTCACTACATATATATTATATCCACATCACGATATATTTCAAATATTCAACAGTCATGAAAACCATTTCAACAATGCATAAAACATCTAACAAATAAAAATACAACTGAAAACCATTGCCTCATATACCAATGCAAGTGTATAACACATATGATATCCAATACGTGAGTGTGTGTGTGTGTGTGTGTGTGTGTTTCGTCAAAAATCACAGTTACAAAAAAAGCAATTGTTAGGGGGCAATCCCCCATACATCACTACATCCATATATATCATACATAATCCTCACTATCATTATAGCCAATCATGGGAGCTCTAGAACTACATGCTTCATCACTCAATCTATGTTGTTGGTCATGGCCTCTATATCTCTCTATGTGTCTCTGTAGTATCGCCACCTTAATCGACTACTATGTGAATCAGCTCTATAACTCCACATATCTCGGGAATACATCCTGAGATAGAGATCCACCTCCTATGGCATGTCTATCCCACTTCCTCTCTACACGAGCCTCATCACGCTCACTCAATAACATAGTACATATGGTTGGAATTATAGCCACCGAATTGAAAAGATGGGTATGATCACCTGCAATTACATCCAATCGCTCTAGCATACCGCCTCCCATGAGCACATTTAGCAGCACATTTTATGTCAAAGTGTGTATCGATGAATCAAAAATCAATGACCAATAGGCATCACTTGCAACCATATAACACCAAATTAGTTACTCCATACATTTTACAATATACAAAAATCAAACCTAAACTAAAAAAATAGCAACAAATAATATTTACGCTCCGCTAGTGTTGCTAGTAGGCCATCTCCATCACGGGCATACACTTGCCCCTCTACTCTTTCCACTTCCATCTCACCCATCGCATCTACAATAACCAAAAATAATAATACGCATTGGTGTGCTACCCATCACTCATTATAGGCCTAGGTACACCCTACATCATCAACATGTATCACCTCTATGGCTGCATATACCTCATTTAGCCCAAGATGCACTAATTGTGCTCCTTTCGTACCAGGCCTCACACCTTCCTGCCTCAGTGCTCTCTTAGCTCTCACCCACACATATGGCTCTAGGGGTACATCTTGAGCCATGCCAAACTGTCTCGATACTCTCTCCCCATGGAACAACTTGACCACTCCTAAGAATCGTTCCTCTAGCCACAAGTTGAACCGAATGCATTGTAAATCTACTCCATCCTCCAACGACCCACCATAATCTCTATATGGCCTCCATATGATGGCCCCCGGACCCATCTGATTGAGCATCGACCTATAGGTGGTTGTGTCCAATCTCTTGTTGTGGGTACCTACCCACCTCACTACAAATATCTTGTGCCTCGCCCAATTGGCCCATGGCCCACTGTGGCCTCAATATCGAAATTTGCTCATATGCCCATATATGTAACAAAGTGATGCCTCTTAGTCCACTCACATGATCCTCCTATGTGAATCTATACAAATCTCTTTACAATTGGGCCAACATACATCGCACCCTGGCATATCTCATCCCATCCTCCTCTATATTTCGACAAATATCATGCATCTTATACAATATACCGACTCCACCACCCTCTTCTACCACCGATGATGCTATAATCATTGTGATGAACTTCCACAACCATGGAATAGGAAATTTCAAAATAGCATCTGGAATAATATGGTTCTATGTCTATACTCAGGTCTCAGTAAAATACCACCTCATTGACCTCACCTACCTCTAGGCATCCACTATGGTCATTACCTGCACTCTCTCTCCTACAATCGACAGTCACAATATCTGATACACATCCTCTAGGGTCAATGTCATCTCACCAGTAGGCAACCAAAAGGTACATGTATCACCACACCATCTCTCATACAATGTAGTCAACATGGGAACATTGTGGGGAATGTACCCCAATCTAGCTATGTGTCGCAGGCCGACATGGTCCAATATATCCCACTCGACATCATATAACCCCAACGTAAGAAAAGTGCTCAAATGATGACCTCCATGATACTATATCGAGTGTATGTCCCTTTGTAGCACAACAAATCAAAAAAAATCTTCTATTAGCATCTCATATATACTATAAACTAACTCATCATTACACAAAGTTATTCAAAATTTATGCATTTTACAAAATAATGTCACAAACCCTACTCTATGATGCCAATGCCGAGGGGCAGGTCACAAGTGCCCCGAAACAGATCACTAGTAACTCAATAGGGGCACTAGTTTCCCTAGAGATGGAAATGCCCTGGCCGCTCCCGCCTGGGTCAAAAATGCTAAAAAATACAATAATGCAATTTTTCCAAAAATTGGGAAAAATAGGCATATTTCGCAAAGTTTTCCAAAAATAGTCACACTTACCAACTTTTCAGTCATTTGTGATGCGGCGACCACCACTACTCTCTTGAATCTTATCAAACTCACTACTCTAACATGCAGCATACTCAAAATTTAGAGCTCTAATTTTCACTCTCACATGATACAAATGAAATAACTATTCACTTTTCAATATTACTATATATAGAAATCTTCAATTTTTTACATATTATAGTTACTATTTACAATCATTTTTCAACTACCACACAATAAACAGTTTCACTCATATCTTGAGCCTTGTTACTCCATTTTTATTCCCCGTTTGTGCCATTTGGATAAACATTTATTCTAGCACCATACTATACACATTACACAATGTTATATTCAAATCTAGCATAAGTACTCATCCATCTACGTAAATTATTACAAAATCTTAGATACTATCTCCAGTTCACTCTTATATTTACTTTCGGATCACTACTCATCCCTTCATCCCTCACCCTTTTGCTCCAAGGGGGGATAAAATTGGGACCACCTTACGATCCCTCTCAATTTACAATATAATCAATCAATACTCTTATCACATCACTATTGCATTCTTTTTCGTTGATTATATTCAAGCAAGGGAACAAAATCACTCTATATTCAACACTCAAATCATTTCTATTGTTTCAAATTTATTCCCCTCCTGATGACCTAATATGGGGGAAAAACACAAAACATCTCCTTGAGTAATTTACTAAATAGAATATCTCAAAGCAATCTTCTATCATTCGAGTCAAATCAATCAATCGGTACAATAAGCATACTTTAATATCTCTCCCAAATGACCTAATTTGTGGGGTACATCACAGTTACTATCACTCTTAGATGACCTAACTTGGGAGTCACTTTATATTTTCTATCACTTCTAGATGACCTAACATGGAAGCCATCTAGTAATATACAAATCGGGACAACCGTGGGAGTGTGGGAAATGAGACGTTATTACCTTTCCCATATTGTTACTATATGGGTTCTTCAATACAGAACAATATAGTACAACACAAAACAACACAAGTAAAATTGGTCTCTATCCATCTATAGTGGTTGGAACTTTTGGGGATGTAGTTATGGATGGATAGTAAAACTAGACCTCTCTCCCCAACACTCTTCTTCTAGTGGAAGGACTTCCAAATCCTCCCATTTACAAACAAAATCGGTTTGGGAATTGATCACTCCCTACCTCTTCAATCTCCATTAGAAAAATCACATTCTCTACAAATCTATGAATCATCTCAATGTTTCTACAAGTTATCCTTACAATGGTTTTCTATCTCTACTTACGCCACATGGGTCGGCACACTGATCCATGGTTTTCCATGCTAAAATTTCCTACATTCTACGCGCACTTTTACATTTTAGCTTCTTCAGACTTCTCACAGGTATTCCTTTACTTACTTTACACTACTTAAATTTCATTCAAATAGCATAAACGGGGGAAATGTAGACACAAAATCATGCACATGTTACTATTTTCCTACACCACCAAGTATGTTGTCATATACATGGATCTTGAGTAAGAAAAGTATTCACTGGTGACACACTCCCTAGTCCATCCACTTATTTTTATTGTTTCTATTGTCTTTCTGTCACATCTAAAATTTTTGTACCAAGTGTCGGTTAGGTCACATGGATCCCTGTCTATCGGTATTTTTACATTTTTTTTCATTTATCCCAGGACACAAGCACCCATTCTTGATAGTAGCACCTAAGCACTCCTATCCATTTTGGGCACTCTTGTCCTCTTTGTTCTTTTAACTTATTTTGACATTTTTGATCAGCCATTTTAGTTTTCTTATCTTTAGCTCGAGGTCATAGTCGGTATGTCATGTCACTAGTGTCAAAATTCAAACAAGAGATCTATATATATATATATATATATATATATATATGATATACACTCTATTATTCTGGTGGGAAATTCTAAGGGGAAATCTCATCTACATATTATCACTACCATCAAAGGGACTACATTTTTGGGTTGCATACACTACATAGGAAGGGGAAGTGTTGAATTCTATCTCACACATTTGTATTTTATGTATATATAGTCCATTATCTTGGTATCATTTGGGCAAGGGTGACCTAAGGACACTATTTCACACACAAGCACAAAGAACTACATGTAGTCTGGAATGTAGTACAACACTCAGTCATAAGTTCACTCTTTCGGGTGACCATAGGGGTCAGTCTGACTTCAAATATTACATATTTCATTCCAATTTGATGTGTTTGTGAACTTGTGAAGGTAGTTAGGGTTTGGTTTGCAAGTTACAGGAACCCTCGATGATCAAAGTAGGAATATCAGGTGATCAATAGTGAATAAGTGTGAAACCCTAATGACATAGGAAAAAAGAGATTTTGAGCATTTGCGCAGTCACCAACACCCAGGAATTGTCTCTAGCACCCAAGTTCCCTTACCCTATCCCATGTGTAGGTGTCCAGCTATGTCCATAAGTTCCAGAATCAATATTGATCATTTACGACACTCTGCCCAACTTGTTCATCAGTTATTGTAGTTCATATTTGTTTTATGATAAGCATAAATCGGATAAGTCTCTTATATCTCCTATCTGCTTATAAGGTTACATCTTTAGAGTGCTTGGAATTTATATTCTATTGTATTTTATCATAGTAGTGACTCTGAAATTAGATTTAATAATTCTATTTTTGTTAAATCATTGAGACGATTTTAATTAAATTGGGATTTTTATGGTAAATTGAAACCTTAACAATTTTCTCATGGTAACTTGAAATCAAGTTCCATTTTTTACAAAAGTTATTATTTTTTCATCTTTGTCACATTGGTTCTAATTTCGTTGAAAAATACCAAGTTTTAATTCCTTCTTTTTTTGCCATCATGTGGGCATCACCTTGTTTTTCACTTCTTTATACTTTTGTGGAGATTTTTGTAGCACTTTTGAGCCTCATTGAGTCATAGATGCTAAAATTCAAAATTGTTAAGGATGCATTATCTATTGTATGCAGTGTCCAATTTGTGGAGGGGACTTTTTTGAGCTTCATGATCACATCAGGTTGAACAAGAAGTATGACACTAGAGGATATAATTATAAGAGGTTGGAGATCAATCAATGACCTATCATCAATCGCTAATGATGGGGATGCACAAAGCATTGATGATGTGTTTTTTTAAATGTGTGCTTGGTTTTCAAAGTACTTGTTTTGTAGTGTGTTCCTATTTCTATTTTTCAAATTTTTTGTGATATGTTGAAATAACATTGCTATTCAAATTTGTAAATAGTGAGCAATATTTCCTACATAATTCTCTAAAGGAAAAACATAGTGCACAAATGAAAGCATAAGGAAAAGCAACATCATGATATTTGGGTCATTGGTTGTCCTGTAAAACCATCCTTTGTTATAGTTATTGGTAAGCCACTTGAAAAACCATCCTTGTTGAGGTTATTGGTTGTCCTGAAATATCATCCTTGTTGGTTAGTGGTTGTCTAGGAAAACCCTATTTGAATGTTTTTGGATGTCATGAAAAATCATCCAGATCATCATCGTGCAGAGGCGGAAAGCTGCAGAGGAAGTGTGATTATTTTCCTACCATGTTTGTATTAAGGGGGGAATGTTAGGAATATTAATATATTAGTGCTCACATTATGTATTTATATGGTTAATAGTTTATTATTGAAATAATTCATCATAGAATAAGAATATTTATAGGTGTAATCATGTATATAGGTTAAAATGAGTTGCATGAGTGGTTAAATCTAACTCCTTATTGATATGAGCATCTTGATATATAAATATGTAACCTTATCCCACTTAAATAATAACAGAGAAATATATGAGCAGATTATTGTTTCAACTATGTAAATCTTCTCCTACCAAAAAAATCATTGCGCGGATCATATAATGAATCTTACATACAAAATAGTTAGCACATTTGAAAGTGTTGTAAAAGTGGAAGATCTTATCCATGACTTACATGAATATATGTCCAGTGATTTGAAATTTTGCAAATGGAGTGACTGATGGTAAAAATATTTTAAACTATGTTGATATAAGGTTGATTTCCATGTATGAACCTATATGCAGAGTTTTTTAAGAATATCCATTATTGGTAGGTTTTATGTATAAATATCATAGAGAATTTGACAAGACAAGGTATTTGTTGTACCATTTAACATATTTTGAAACATTACTTACATTATGTGGTATTTTTCCCATGTTAAAGAAAATGAATTGTTTTATTAAACATACTCAAGAGAGATGCGTATACATTGTTGATTTCATACGATTGAGACAACGGGTATGTCAAACTTCAGATATTTTATACCTATCCCAAGATAGTTTTAAAGGGACAATATTTGAAAATTGCCAAATTTTAACAGATATTAAGGATCCCAATCACTATTTGAAATTAAATATTAAGGATTATCTTTGTATCATCATTAATGATGAGGAGATACCATTGCATACTTTTCAAAAAATAGGTTATTTGATAAGAATAGAAATTGAAGAAGATCATGTAACATGTGTTCTATAAGACACTCTTATTTCTAATACACGGATGAAATTGAGAAATATTTCACAAACCTTATCTACGTAAATTTGAGATCATTTTCAAAATCATGATCTTCTTGAATTCATGGGATTAGTGAATCCCATATTTTGGAATATTGTTGATAGTAACAGTGAAAAACTAGTAAGTAATTTATTTCCTAAATACATGAGTGTTCATATTAAGCATTTCAACAAGTCCATACAGATAAATGGAGTTGAAATTAAAGGAATTTTATAAAAATATTCACTAACATCTTAGTAAAAAAAAATTGGACTTATAATGATTGATCAATATTCATAACTAAATGAGCTAATGGAAAATGGAGCTATCACAAGGCTATGGAAAAAAATATTCAAGACTTCAAAGATAGTTACTTCAAAAATATCCCTGTCAATATTCAAATTCAATCGTAACTTCCTTTTTAGACAACTTCAAGACAATTTGATGACATATTATAACACCAATTATCCAGATGAGTCTCTAGGTTCATACATGGAAATCTATGTGGTGAGTCTCTAGATTGAACTTCAGGTACAAATCACTCTTCCTTTGTAAACTAACCTCTATCATTAGGTTTAGAACTGTATATACTAATCATGAAAACATATTGTCACAAATATATCAAAACCCCTCCAATGAACTATTAAAATTCCTTCAAAAGCAGTTTACGGACCTTTTCTGCACTATTTCTACCAATTTATAGATTTGGAATCAAGTTTTGTGCTTTCAAATCAAAATCTTATTATAAACCCTAACTATTACTTATGCAAGCCCTTAAATCATACAAATCCTTATAACTTTATTCCTTGTTGGTTTCAAGACCCCAAATTCGAATCTCGGGTATATTTTATCTTCCACCCTAATCTTGTTCTATCATTGGCTTGATATGATAAGATATTGTATAAAATAACTCAACCCTTACCTGTAAGCATGTTGAAAGATAAGGTATAAAAAAATCCTCTTAGCTAAATTGAATAAACAAGAGAATTAACTCGTAGAAAGATCCTAAACTTTCTCCTACAACTCCTTAAACACAATCATCCAGGAAATATCAACCATCTCCTTCTCTTAACATAATGGCTAGTAGGTTAGAATTTGATCAACCATGCATACATAGTTACAGTCTTAATCTTCTTAGGAGTCTCCAAGCATGCTCTCCAAATAACTATACATGCAACCTCAAACATAAAATTCCTCACTTCTTTCCACATGAAACTATTTAAATAAAAGGATTCAATACAATGATTTATTATTCATCCACTCAAGGTCTTTGAAAATTCATCAATCACAATCAAGTGTTGTTAAGAGAACAACTCACAAAACCAGAGTATTGCACAAGGATTCTTAAGCAACATGCACTTACATTATATGTTTATAGAACTTTCATGCCTACATAATCCTCCTACCATGTATTTTGGCTTCATAAAATGTTTCTAATTGTCTTTGCAACATAGGCTCATTATACACACCATCTAGGTAATAATTTTCCAAGACTAAGAATAGAACATGCACATATAATTCTTCATAAATTCTACTATCATGTTTCAAACAAATTCATAAGACTCATAGGTGGAATTTCTAGGTGGTGGTGGTTGTGACATATTTTTCCTTTTTGAAGAGGGAAGTGTAACTATGAAAATAAAATTTGAACAAAAGGAAAATAGAAATTAGAATTCAATGTTTACTAGAAATGTAACATAAAAATTTGAACTGATACTAATAATGCACCTTACAGAGTCTTTCTAAGAGGAGTATTTTATTCCCCGATCATTGGTTGAAACCTTGTGGTTTTCATTTTTTGATGTGGGGAAGTTTTATGAAAACTATCTGAGGAATCTGTAAATGTTCAATAATGATTAAAACAATTATAGTATCATTAATTACAATTTTAAAATAATGGATGTTTCATTATTCATATCTTTAAAAAAAGACATTACTGATACTTGGAACAATTAACAAATTTGTGTGTTGTAATGGATGGGGTGAAATAGAAATCCTTAGGTTTTTTTATCTTAAAAATGTAATAGGAGATGATTGTGCATCCATGTTTGAATCTACAGAATCCTCAGGAGCTTGATGACCTTTGAATGCACATTGTCTTTTTGTATGTGATACAATCACTCTCTTATGAAATAAGTGGAATAGAATATTAGCTCTATTTTTCAAATAAATACAAAAAATCATTTTGCAATAATTTAAAGTTACCTCTTGATCCCCAGTTGAAAGATAATTTACTTTCATTTTTTCATCAAGTTCAGTTAAAATATTAGTATTTTGTGATTGCAACTCATAAAAGGCCTCATAAAATAATGCAATTATATAATTTCAAGTTGAAAATTGTGTACCTTCATTGCAAATAGAATATGGAAAATAACCTCTTATCCCATTGGATAAATATGTACACCAATCATTTTTTTGGAAACTTGGAGAATGAAGGATGTAGACAAAAACCTAGAATGGAATGTCAATTTGTCTTCTCTGCAAGACTATCCTATCTTGAAAAAATTCAATCATGGTCTACAAAAATGTGTGCAATATATTGCATAGATAATACCCTTTTTATTTATTCTACTTAGCTACGTAAAAGAAAAAACATGTTATTAGCTTATTGTGATGTTAGTAGAAAGATAAAATTAGAAAATAGAGATATTATTACCTTCAACCTATAAGCCATAGTGGAACTCTAGATTTATTTTTCTTGGTCAGAGAGTAAAGATTTTGCTATCCACATACAGAAGCCTATGTCCAGACGGATGACTGCACATGTAGACAAATGACTTGATATGAAGGATGCCTTGTATAGACGGTGGTCCTACCACACAAATGATTACCCAAAGTAAAAAACTATCCAGACAACTAGATGAGTAGTTCACCTATAGCCATCTGGTTGCATATGTAAGATGTCGTCTAGATTGATAGATTCATGAATACGGACATTGCACAGCTGATCATCTACATATGTAGACATACGTCTGTATCACCCTTTCTTTCCGACATAGCTTTTTCATAATTTTATTTTCTTGCATCAATATATAGATTTTTCTCTTATTCTCAATCAATACAAAACCCATTTTTTAAAATTCTCCAAAAAAATCCAAGTTGGATTTTGGTAAGCGGTCTTAAAATTTTCCATAGTGTACACCATGCTTATGAATTTTCTTACCTAGGTATACGATGTAAGAAAATTTTTGTTAATGTATAATCTTACATCAACCAATACAATGTTAGTTATGAAAACTCAGTTCTATGTAATCCCTATCCTATGTGCAACACCTATTTTTCTTTAGAATTTTTTTTTGTTTATGCATCTTTCTGTGTGTGTGATGATTTTTAGAAGTTCTACATTTGGGAGATTTTAAATTTGTTCTTGAATAAAGGTTGGTGTATCCTACATAGTGTGTTCACTTGTACAATCGTGCCCAACCTTATGCACCCATTATTTTTGTATATAGAACCATGTGTGGTGTTCCTTCAATCTAGGATTCACATTAGATTATGAAGGGGAACTATAAATTTATTTGTAGATAATTTATTAAGCACCTAATAGCTAACAACTTAGTTGAGACATATAGAGGAAGATGATGATGATCTAAAATTTTGAAAGGCAATAACTTCCTGTAAATATACTTAAAGCAGTAGAATTGATGTCAGTCTTGTAGAACATGGAATTAGCAAAAAGAAAAAACTACACAGAGGATTCAAGCCCCAAACCATGACCAGTTCGAGTAACAAAAGCAAAAAGTTATGAAATTGGAGAGGGGAGTGTATGATATAAGTATATTTATCCATTGTGAGACTGTGTGAATATGTAATAGTACTTTGCGTTAGCAAAAACTGATTAGGGGAATGTGTAGGAGTGTATAGATTATAAACTTTTAATTATTTTATTGTGATCAATAAAATGGTAGTTTATTTTATATTTTGTGCATTTTTTATGATATGATATATGGGTTTCACAATATTTCACATTCCTTCATCAGATCTTCTAATTTTTATTGTGTCATTTTGTATCAGAAAAGGAAAATTCATGAAAGTACATGATGAGATCATATTTTTCACATTAACGAGAAGGTAGAAAGCATTGGACACGACTCCCAATCTAAAAAAAATTGAGTAGAAGGTGTGGTGGAGGTAGATTGTGAGGCCATATTGAAAATTTTAAGTGGTATTTTTGAAGAAATCACCTATGTAGGTTACATCTTAGTTAGTTGCAATAGTGGGTTAGGTAAAAATTGTTAGAAGCACAATGGACTGAGAGGGGGTTAAATCAGTCTTATAAAACTTCAAATTATATCTCATATATGAAACTCAAAATATCGTGTTTATTCAATCGCAATATCCACTTAATCACTACTTAATGTGTGCACACCATAAATCATCTATGAATCAAGCAACCATGAAACAAAAAATCAACACAAGAACACAAGGTATAAGTGGGAAACCCTCAAGGGGAAAAAATCCCACTGAAACACAATATTTTTATTTATATGTTTCTGAATTTAGTGAGGCACCAACCCTACAAGGAGCACCAACCCCTAATTTTTTAAAGCACCAACTCCATAAGGAGGATACGATCCCCAAGATGATTAAGAACCCCCTCAACCACCTTATGATTTTCATATCTCTTATTTTTTTCTACCACAACTGATGGAGATCAAATATTCAGCTCACACTTCTTTAACCAAATCCTAGGTGACCAATCTTCACAAAACAAGCTCTTCAATCACTTTAAAAATCATCAAACTATTGATCTCTTGTTATATTATTTTTCTCCACCTACAACACACTTTAAATAGAATAAATTCATGCTCAAACACCTGCAATAAACTCTCATCTAGGTCGTTCCTATGCACACACAAAACTAGTTCCAAAATGCACCCAAAAACATGCTTTTATATGTTTCTCCTCATTTTAAACTTAGGAAAAGCCTTTTCCCTCCTTAATTTTTACCTATAAATCAATGAATAATTTTTAACTTTAAATATAATAGTCACAAGTGGCCCGATTAGGTTGACCTAACTAAAAACCTCATTGCAAGTGTAAAAAATGGCTCAAAACCCCATAAGCACATTCTTAAAAATGTCCTTACAATAAAAGTATACATATTCATGACCCAAAACCCCTTAAATATTATTAAAATATCATTTTACATTCATAAATAGTCATACATTTGATCAACCAATCAAATTATTTCATTTAATGGGCTCAGTTCACTTTGCAATTCTCAAAACAGTTGTTTCTTAAACCTTCATCACCTTGGAAACTTCATAAGGCAAAAAAATCAATTCAACAAGAGAAATCCATGCCATGTAACCACTTGATTTAAATTTAATAACCTTTATAACACTTCTACGATTATAATCCTTGAATCAACCTCCTTCTCAAACCACAGTTGTTTTTTCCTTCACCAAAACAACCTACCAAAAACGTTGTTTCCAAAGGTCATCTCATAAAATAATTTTTAAATACATTAAAGACATAAAACATAATTAATTGGATTCCAAATTCATCCATATTCACATTAAAAGTTATATAAATCATCACCAAATCCATCTCATGCCTCAAACAACATCAAACTTTCACCATAACACATGTTGTCTTGAACTGCCAAAAATATTCATGTCAAAAGAATGAATTAGAGACCATATAAAATGAATTTATAATTATTAAAACATCATATCACTTGAAATATATATTAATCCTCTTTCCAACACAACTTGAATAACCTTAAAACTCCACCTATAGCTCAATTTATTCTCATTTTACTGAACTCTGCTATTTGAGACCCCAAAATGACCCTTTGATCAGTCAACCTGTATGGACCTCAAAAAACCATGTACCTGAATTAACATGTCCTAAAACCTCCATTTACATTGATAAAAACTCACATTCATCATGAACCACCAATTTTTCATACTACTCCTTTGGATAATCTTGTGCTAAAACCTTCTTCAAAAAAAAAAAAAAATTAGGTGGGGCCCACTCATCACCAAGACCTCAATCATAAATTTCTAGAAATATAATATAGTCCTATACAAAATAAAATCGTCACTTTTGATTAACCAATAAAAAATGAGTCACTACACTTTATGTAGTATGCTCCTAGGTAGGGTTTCACTAGCTTCTTAACATTCATTCATAAACTCCTGATGATCAAACAGCCTCATTATTTTTTTAAAACCTACTAAACTCTCCATATAATATTCCATAAAATTCACAAGGTCCCATGCAAATCACACTATTCACAACAAGTATCAGAAGTTGAACTTCGAGCTAGAAATACACTTGATTTTGACCTTGTCTCGCATAAACTACCATATCTTGAAAAATTCACATCATGGGAACCTTAAATTTTTCTCATAGCACTATGAAACATCCATATAAAATATCTAATCATCATGATGTCAATTACATACACCAATCTCTCCATTCACTAAGACTTACATATGAATGCATGTTTGTTCCTCATTGTAGAAGCTAGGGTCAATTGAAACAATGTAATAACTGATCATGAAACCTCTAAAAATGACCCAAAATACTTGATATGCCATGATATACCTGAATACCTACTTCCATGATCTCATATAGCTCCAAACCACATTGTCACACCTCCAAACTACCATACCTGCTCCCAATGAGCACTTGTAACATAGTGATCCACATGTACCTACACCATGCCACTATTGTGAGTGCTCAAGCACCCCCAAAACCTACTATAAATCATGTCAACATGCTTTTCAAGAATCCAAGAAAATCATACTATCAAGTTGCATCACCTAAGCACCTGTATAGGCTTGCAAGAGCAAGCACACCTGACTGAATCCCAATATATCATCACAAATACATTTAAAACACCATGTTAGCATCATATAAATCATCATAACATCAAAATAAAACATTAAATTTTTCATTAATGTGTTTTTTCATCAATGACAACACTTATTAGGACCACATGCCAACAAAAATTCTTCCAAAGAAGACACTAGTACAAGTTAGAGCAGAGAAGACTGGTTAAGATCATGGAGATATTGACAATACTATAGATGAGAGTGGTTATGGTTGATTAATATGGAAGGACTTGGTCTATCCTAAGGGATGACATGACATGATGACACATATGATGAAAACATGGACAAAAAAGAATCATTTCTGATGCAAGAACATCCAAGGTCAAGGGAAATCCTGCACAATTTTTGTGAAGGATGGTTGTGTGCAATGATGGAGATTATGTGAGAAGGAGAATGCATAAAATAATTTTATAGGTCAGATAAGTGAAAATTCGTGATAGGATATTGCACAATAATTCACAAAGGTTTTATGTAATGCAAGGACTGTGATGAGTGCGGTAAAACGGTGTGCATTATAAGTATGATAAGGATTACATAATTATGTGTAAGGTTGTTTTACAAATTAGGGGCACATAAATAGCGTAAATAAATGGTTCTTTTGATTGTGTATTATAGAAAAAAAAGGGCACACATATATTTCCATAGATATGTGTGCAACACTTGAAGGAAGATAGATTGCACGAAAAAATGGAGGCAGATGTAGAAAACAAAAAAGTGGTGAGTGAAGACTAAACCCACCAACTCAGAAGAGGACATGGAACTTTCTAAATGTATTTCTCTTAACTACCAGATCAAGGTTGTTGGCCTTCATTAATTTACATGAGTTCAAATTCAATTTTGAGCATGCTAATGATAAGATTCTAGAAGGAAATTCATAATCCAAAATGAATGGGAAGAAAGGTTTATAAAAAAAATTCCAACGCTTCATTTGGAGTTATTGGGGGTTGTTGCACAAATAATGAGAATAGGTCATGGAATGAAAAAGTGAAAGTGTAAGAACCATTGTAGGGAGGATGAGTCTTTGTAATCCAAAACCACCAAGAGCTGGGGTTGTTGAATATGATTGTAAGCACACACTTAGTCTAGAATAGGTCTTAGGAGACATCATAAAATTATATAATACTCCTCAATGGGTTGGAATCTCTTAGAGAGAGTATGAATGTAGATGTCACAAGGCCATCAAGGAAATAGATGAAACACTAATATTTTTTTATCTCATTAGATGACTTTGTAAACTGCGGGGAGTTCTCCCCATTATTGTTAAGTGGTATCATAGCAGACTACATTCCTGCAAGTGGAGCTGGAAGAATGTAAAATGTGAGGGAGATAGCATTAGAAGGTTATCTTCTCCACTGTAATAAAAGATGGGTATATGATGCAAAACAAGATACCAGGGTGTAGCAACAAGAGAAGTAGATGATCTTGCATGAAAAAGTAAGGATGCCGCATAGAAGGAGATATTATTTAGATGTAGTATTCGTAGAAATGTTGGAGAAGTGATGGAGGATCTTAATGGTGTAAATACCATACTAGAGGATGTAGAGGAATACCAATAGAGGAGAAGAATTCTAATGGTGAGAAGATCCCGGAAGGATGTAAAAGACTCAATAAAGAGTCGGGAGCATAGAGAAGAATGTGGAGAAAGAGCTTTCGTGGAGCGCTAAAGAGAAGACAATACATGCATAGAGGAAAAATTTAATTTTTTGTAAGTAAAACACAAGATTAAATAAGAAACATGCATGGGATTACCGCTAAATAATGTGAGAGATAAATCACCTAAAGATCACTCACGAGAGATGACAATGCATGAGAATATCACACTTGTAAAGGAAGTAAAATGAGCACACAGAGGATTATGTGGAGCTATTAGAGGGAAAATTGGAAAGGAGAAAAGAGATTCCACATCTAAGAGAAGAATTATGCACATGAGAAGGAGTCCTAACAAAAGAATTAGGTTGCACCCATCTGTCCTAACAAATAGTCCTAAAAAATACAGTTTGGTGCATAAGCAGGAGTGCCACCGGCATAGAAGACACATAGTTGAGTGCGTAATGATAAGAACACAACCAAGAAGAGGTGAATATTACAGACTATCCAAGAGGAATATCAAGAGATGTGATTATGAGAAATAAAATCATGGCCTTAACACAAAATGGAAGTGCATAAATGGATAACATGCTAAGAGTCATGGTAAGAAGGTAATAGGAGAACATAGGAAGAAGAGTGGAAGAAAAGGAGAGGAAAGTGTTTAGAAGTAATGCACTAAGGATGGAAGCCCATAAATAACGTGGTGCAAAGAGAATAAATTTCTTGAATGCTTTAGGTGGATGTGGATGGACAAGGGAAATCACAAACTTGCACAACAAAGAGTTGACAATGAGTGTAGAATCACAAAATAGAAGGCTCGGTAGAGAATCCTAAGGAGGAGAAGGAAGGCTCGTGGCAAGAAAGGATTTTCCAGGGAGAAGAATTGCAGTGAGTATATACTCGCAAAGGATATGTGGAGATCTGATTGGAGAAGGAGGTCGTGTTATGGTTGGCAGGAACACACAAGTTTTTGAAAGATGGCGCAAAGTCATAAGAAGGTGACAAAGGATTGGAAGAGATGCTAGAAGAAGTCTTGAGGCCAATAACAGGTTCATAGGATGAAGGAACCAAAACTATTTTCCTCAATAGCTCAAAGGTTATTTCTACCACTCACTCAATATACATGAGGAGGACCTCATGTTTAAATGCCTTGATAATTTAATACGGGTGCATCCAAGGTCCAATCCAATCATGCATAATTTTGATGAAGGATGGTTATGCACAAGGATGGAGATCATGTGAGAAGAAAGGAGAAGGCATAGAAGAATTGTAGATTTCATCTAAGTAAAAAAGTGCAATATGATATTGTGTGGAAATATGCATAGGTTTTTTGTGATAAAAAAGACTATGAAGAGTGTGGTAAAATGGTGTGCATTAAAAGTACGATAAGGATTTGGAAAATATGCATAAGGTTTTTTGATAGAGTAGGGGCATGTAATGTTTGGCATATCATAAAGAAATGACACTTGTGATTATGCAATAGAGCAAACCAAGGACACGTGGATCTTTTTATAACCTTGCATATGAGACTTAAGGAAGATAGATTATGTGAGGAAATGGAGATAGAGGCAAAAAAATGACAAATTTGTAGGTGAAGACTAAAACCAACTCAATAAAATGATGTGGAACTTTCTAGGTGGATATCTCTCAACTCCTAGACCAGGGTAGTTGGATTTCATTAATGCAATGGAGTTCAAATTCAAGTTTGAGTAGGCTAATGAGAGAATTCTATAAGGAATTAAAAAATTCAAAACACTTGGTAAGAAAGGTCTTTAAAATCCTTCCCAATGCTTCATTTTTAGTTGTTGGGGATGTTACACAGATACTGAGAAGAGATCATAGAATGTGCATGTGAAACTGCAAAAACAAGCTAAGGGTTGTTGAGTCTTTGTAAGCTAAAATAGACAAGAGTTGGGTTTGTTCTATGTGTTTGTAAGCACACAGTCCAATCTAGAATAGGTATTAGAGGACACATTAGAAATCTATAATAGTTATTTAGTGTGTTGTAAGCTATTAAAGAGTAACTACATCTATATTTAATAAATTTATTAAGAAAATATATGAAACATTAACAATTTTCATCCCATTGCGTGACTTTATAGGTGTCAGGGAGTACTCCTTCACTGTTAATGTTCAACACTTGAGTGTTTTGATGAGGGATAAGACAAGCTCATAATAATCATCTCAATTATTAGGAGAGGAAAGAAGATGGAGATTTTTTATTTTTCGTGAGTGTATAACGAGGAAGATAATATTGAATTATTCATATATGTAAAGTACTTAGAGATTGAGGAAGTAGTGGATACACACAATATAAAATTTAGGTGGACCAAGTTGAAGTTTCTTGTAGCGTTATGGTGGAAGGAGCTCCAATTGGAACACAATATGAAGGGTAAAGATAAGATTACCCGTTAGTAGAGAATGGTTGCAAATATGAAGGGGAAGTTTATGCCTAGTGATTTCTAACTAGACTTATTGAAGAAGTTGCAAAACCTATGGTAGAGGGATATGAGCATAAAGGAGTTCTACAAAATTGCCATTCAAGATGGTCATATTTAGATAGATAAGGATAAATTTGCACTATATATTAATTTCTATCATTTGAATATCTTGAATATGGTCAGCATGGTACAAATATAGTCCACAGAGGAATCATACCAATATGATTTATGGGTTGAGGAGAAGATTGGGTGCAAACAAAAAGGTTTTTTATGAGATAAACAGAAGATCAAAAATGAGGAGAATACCATACATAATCAGGTGATTGAAGAAAGTGCTATCATTAGAAAATTTCCTCAAGATAAATACAAACTACTTGTGGGAGAGAAAGAAGTGAAAAACCAAAGAAATAGTACTAAGTATAAAGGAAGTAGTTATGGGAGAGGAAGAGGTTAATTATTCAATGGATCATGCTTCATATTTGGGGATATTGGTCACTATGAGTATCAATTCCCTTATGTGAAAATTGGTGGTGAGGGGAGGATATCTGTGAAGTAGTGTGAAATCCTTATAATAGGATGTAAATTCTATTATTATTCCAACACATATAGAGTAAATCAAAGAAGGAAAGCACCTACTCATAGTGAGAAGAGTCTAGAAGGTTACAACAAAAGGAGTGGAGTTTAATCAAAGGCAACACATTTTGTGGTCAAATTGCAAGAGTATAGGTAAATGGTGTATCATTGTGGTGCACAATGGGAGAATGAATAATTTTTTTCGGTAAGGATGATGGAGAAGATAGGTCTAGCACGCAAGCCACACCCAGGGCCTTATCAAATATCCCAGCTAGTAGAGGGGCATGAGAGCATTATGTGGGAACAATGCAAGGAAAATATGAAGATTGGTTTATTCACATATAGGTTTTTGGCTGATGTATTTCCAATGGATGGGTTTCATGTTTTGTTAGTGAGGTCTTAGCATTTTGATTGACATATGTGAGGAAGGGTAGATGAAGTTATTTTCTAATTCCATTAAAGGGATAGGATAAGGTTACCCACCAAATCCATTTGGTTGTGTACAAAGGTGATAAAGGATTATGGGAGGAAGATAAGGTAGTGTGCACAAAGGTAAAGGAGGATTCCATGTAGAGAAGGGTAAGAGAGAGCACCTAGGAGCCACCTTGTCTTACACAGAAAATGTATGTGTCAATTACAGAGGAGAAAGGAGTGTGTGCAACAGTATAGAAAAGTGTTACAGAAAGTGTTAAAAGTAAGATAATATAATGTGAGCATCAAATCAAGGTTAGCATATGAGGAAAAACCACAAAAACATTGGTGTGTGAGGTACACAACTATGAATGTATTACTGTGAAGGTAGTGTATAGTGATAATGTACATAGGAAGGAGGAGATACCTTGCATAAGTAGAGGAGGTCTTCCCAAGGAGAGTAGGGGAAGGGTTAACGATACACATAGGTAGAATTGGAGGAGGAGTTTGGTCTTAGACCCAGTCATCTAATTGATTGGAAGATAGGGAGTACTCATTTGACACAATTTCATGTCAAGACCTCAACTGTAAGTCGAAAGGGTTGTACCACCTTCAAACACAAGTGGGTGACCATCATGCTCTCAGATTTTTTTAGACAGGGTGTGACTGTGTGATGTAGGGAACATATATATTAATGGTCATTCTTGCATAAACCAAAAATATTTTACACAATCCTTGGCTTGCCTAGAGCCATTTTTTGTTCTTTAGGCATGTTTTTTGTCACCATTGCACAACATTCTTGGTCATTGCACAATGATTTTTGGAATTCTTTACACTTGGGAGAATTTTTCCATGTGTGTGAATGAAGGTTTGAATTTTCTATGTATACATTACTTGTGCATGTGTAATCCCATGAATTGGCCATTCATTCTTTGATTCATGGAGCATTTTAGTGAGCGGCTAATGATTCTTTCATCAAGAAGTTACTAAGGATTTTATAAGTGGCGACTTAGATGAGATATCTAGAGAAATGGGAGGTGATCTAATGGTTTTTGAATGCATCAACTTTCTTCAAACACACATGTAGATGTGGATCTAATGTTGATATTGTTGATTTTGGATTTTGCATTATGATGGAGACTACAAAGAGGAGCCAAGACCTAAACCATGAGTAGTCCGAGTAGTGAAATCACAAAGTTGTGTGATTTGAGATGAGAGTGTATGAGAGAAGCATATCTCTCACATTATGGGACTATGTGAATATGTAATAGTAATTTAAGTCTGCAAGTATCTACCAAATCCAATCAAACTCCTATCTAGATATCGACCCAATCTAGGTGAATCCCACAAATTAGTACACTTTTATATAGAGAAGTGACATACTTTTTCTTAAAAACAAAATTTTATGTAAGTTTAAGTGATAATAATTGATATATCAGTTTAGATATTTTGTAACACTGTAACTAGACAAAATATGGGATTTTAAGTTTAGAACGTTGTCATTTTTTAAAAGAATAAAAGTAATCATTTTATTAAAAACATCTTTTGTGCTAGACAATAATTTATTTGTACAAACAAACACATGGAATGAAAATTTGATGTTCTCATGTATGGTCACTAAAAATAAATGTTAAAGCAAACATATTTAAATCCATAATGTATTATCAATTGTTTAGTTCAAAATAATTGTATTCTAGTTTTTAGACAAATACTTATTTTTTATTAATTTTATAAACACAAATTATATAGATATATAAATAATGTTGTGGCACACTCAATATCTCAAGTTTTAAAATTTTATAGTTATAAAAAATTATATGGTTGTATTAAGATGAATTATTTCTAGCATTGCATATTTTTTCAAAATAAAATAAAATTTAATGCATGTACTAAAATTTCTATAAAAGTAAAAACAATATCACTTTCATTGAAAATTGAAGAAATGTAATTTTTTTAAATATGGGAAGGTGAATTTAAAATAGGGCTACAAAACCCATATTTCATGTTTTCTGAAAAGTTTCAATATAGCCTCTTTTTGAAGTGGTAGAAACATGGTAAAAAAATAGATTCTAGTCAATCTGGTGGCTTTGATAGTTTTGGCCATAACCATATCACCAAAATCACCAACTACTTACGGTTGTAACTATTATGGTCATGATCCTATCGCCTAAAATCAATTATTTGTGCTCCAAATGAGTTCTTGTCAAGGTATCTCTAATTTATTTGTCTAATATGATTTTATTTTTACTTTTAATAAGATAATGATAGTTTATATGTTTTCAATGATCAAAATTACACCCTTCCCAACCTTTCCAAGTCGTTCAAATCCATTATAAAAGTGCAATTTAAAAACTCCCTATTAAAAAAATAAATTTTTGAATTCACTTTTCATTTAGGAGGAAATTAGTTTCAATAAAATTTCAAAAGAAGGATTACAACCCAAAAGTAGATGTTATGTTATCTTAAGGTTTATTAAAGGGTTTTCATAATGGGCGGTGCCCCTTGCCTAGTAGAACCTATCTTTGACCCACAATGGTAGGATCAGATTGAGCTCTAGGAGACCATAAATATGGAGGACTTCACTGATTTCATCTAACGCATAAAAGGGCATGACCGGTATATCTCTTTACAATTCATGGCGAATTGGAAAGAACGTAACATCTCTTTTAGAGATAGGGACTTTCAAATCACTGAAGAATTCATCTCATTTATCATTGGGCTAAGCATGGAGGGGAACAAATTCTTCAAGAACAAAATTGATAAGGAAGCAAAATAAAATCTAGTTCTATAGGATGGAGAAAATATCAACATCAAAAAGGAAGGCATTCTGGTTTCTTCTATCCTGCAACCATATGATGAGGTGGAACGTATGATGGTGCATTATATTACATTAAAGGGAATATTCTCCACCATTCCATAACATCACTTAGTCCTGCTTAACCACTTCAAGTGTGAGGTTGAAGGTGAGTCTCTCCTACTACATTTTGCAGTTAATGGAAAAATCTATTTATAAGTCCAGCATCACAAGAGGATTGTTCCTCTTCACCAAGGAGTAATTTATCTCATTAATCAATACATATCTAATGTTTTTTCCAATGAACCCTGCCCAATTGTGGTTTCTCCCCCTTCCCAAAAAACTCGCATTCGCTCCAAAAACCCCATGTACCACGACTCTGTCTCGGAACCACCCCCTAAAAGGATTATTCATAGTAGCAGGAAAGGCAAGGAAATTGTGGGCATTGGCTAGAAAGAAAAATAAATTTTAGTGGAAGATAGCCCTCCCACTGTTCTTCCTGCCATGGAAGAAAGCTCTAGTTTGGAAAATAAATTCAACATACAAGTTGATATTGTTAAAACTCTTTAGGATAATGTCAACTTTCTGTTTAATTCTACTGTTAAGGAATAAGCTTTGGACCCCAACCCTAGCCTCAAAGAGGAAATTATCACCCTAGAATCTAATATTAAAGCTCTGGAGGAAAAACATAGCAACTACTTAGCTCTGCACAGTGCTATTATGGATCTTACGCAAGTCCACATCCACCAAATTTGTGACTCCAGCGACATCCTGGACTTGGCATGGAAGAATGGAAATTTTACAAGAAATTTTAAGGCTAAAAATTTAGGACCCCACTATCATCATAGCCCTTGAAACTCTACCAAAATTTTAGGGTTGCTTTATAAGTTTTTAACAAATCTATTGCTTAATGTTGTTGTCTCATTGTTCTCGGTGCAATTATTTTTGTGTTGTTTCCTAGTTGCAATTTTGTTGTTGTCGGTTCGATGTTGGGCTCTATGTAGGAAAATGGCCCCTGCCTTTGTTTTCACCTATTTTTTTCCTTTTGGTTGGGGTGTGGACCCCACGGATTAAAAAACCACACTTTTATACTTTGTTAATCTTGGTTGTTGAGCCTCTTGTTGTAACCTTGGGTAAGGTCCCTCCAAAACCTTTTACCAATAATAAAAAAAACTACCCTAGTATATGCATATATGTATGTTTTTTTGTTAATGTATATACTCATAATAATTTAATTTTTCAACAATCACTGTGAATGTGAATAGTTAAAATACCAATTACATTCTTTATTCCATCACTCCTTATTTCCATATGCGTAAAACCAATACTTTATCTTGGCTTTATAAGAAGGGTTTTCTTAGAACTTACAATTACTCCTATGAGGATCATACCAACCTCATTACATTCTCTAAATGCATGTCCCACCTACCCAATTTGAATACACCTCTTTGGTGCATCTTGTAATTTCTTCTACGAAAAAATAAATCCCCATTCTAAAGATGGCCATCTAGTCATTTTCTCTTGATTATAACTCTAATGTAGGTTTGTCTTCCAAAATTCATGTTTTTTTTATAAATCTAAGCTCAAGGATAAATCAAACACTAGTAACCCTCAAAAGGAAACCAATGACCTACTCTATAATGAAGATTTATTAGTGAAATTATCTTTCTTTTATAAATTAAAAATATATACTTTTATATTAGTTAAAAACTTTTACTGCTTATAAATTCAAAATTAATACTCTAAATATTATTTCTTTTTGTAATAAGAAAATTTAACAGTTTTGAATCTTTAATTATGGTTGTCCAAAAACATTAAATTATCATAAAGTTTCATTGGGGGGCATATTAGAAAATTTGGGCAACTCATTTAAAAGGGTTTCAAGTGTCATGATTGATACTATGAACTAGGATTTATGAATGGGATTATTTCTCTAAGAAGCTCTCCTAGCATGTCCCAAGTTGGACGTTAGACTATGTATACAAAAGGTTTTTTAAGTAACATAATGAGGGACCCTCCAATGTATAAGTATCACTTTTTAGTAATATTTATACCCCAACAAAAGATGCTTGACTAAAAATCACAATATGTTTTTAACATATTTGTTGTTCGTATAAAAATTCTACAAAGTGGGGCATAGTTATAAGCTTTCATAAATGATCTATATTTTTTCTTGTACAAAAATCTTGAAAAAATGGAGCTTATGTGCTTATTTTGAAATATAACTTATAATTGCTTCATAATTTTTCTCATTATGGTGTGTTTTTTACAAATATATATGATTAATATGACTACAATTCAAGCAAGCATCCTAATACCAATTGACACTCCTATGTGGACACTTATTATAAAATAACTATAATGTGAAGAACAATTTTGTAGAAAATAATTTTTCATTCACATTGTCTACCATAAATGTCCAAATCTTAGTGGCCCTAAGATAAAGGAAAAAATTATGAAAATATTCAAAATTCAATGATCCTCACACAATATTTCTTTATAATTTCAAACCTAATGGAGCACACTCTAGATGTTTTGGCTTAGTTTTGGCTTAGTTCATGCCTCATCTTAAACAGGATGGAACATGTAAGTTCTTAGATATCCTTGATATCATAATAGATTTGAATTTAAGAAAAATCAATAATTCCTTGTTGGGTAAACTGGTAGGGGGAAGGCCTAATATTGATTCCATTAGATCTTGGTCTTTCTTGAAATGGAAACCCAAGGCGTATATGGATGTCAAAAAATTGCCAAATGAATTCTTCCTATTTAGCTTCAACAACTTTGAAGACCCTTCAGATGATCCTCAATGATGGCTCGTGGTTCCTTGGGAAACTTGGCCTCTTTTTGAGGAAATGGACTCTCAGGTTCAACCTTGATAGAGAGAATATTAATCAGTTTCATGTCTAGGTGAGACTCCCAAGTTTACCTTTGGAACTATGGGATGTGGATATTATTAAAGGAGTTATCAAACACTCTTGGTACCTTTGTTGTTGTGGATAACACGACGCTTACTAAATCAAAAGTAGTTTGTGTGATATTTTTTATCTACTCCTTGATGTCTTCATCTCTACCTAAATCAATCTCTCTGTGGTCGAGATTGGGAAGTTGGGAACAAAAAATAGAGTTTGAAAACTACCCTCAAAGATGTGAGAAATGTCAGGGTAGGGGACATGTAAAGCAACAGTGCAAGCTGACTGTCTCAAAGGCATACCGGGAGAAGCATACCAAGGAACTAGAAAAAGGTAAGGAAATTTCTCATATGGTTACTAACACTCCCAAGAATTTTAACCCTAATAAAGGTATTCAAATAACCGAAAACAATGGAGATGGATCTAATGTGAACAAATCCCAGATGCTCAAGGTTTAGATGAAGAGGGATTCATAAAAGTAAGGAATAAGAAGACCCAGTGGAAAGCTTTGTCAGAACCTCAGTTTCAGAAGGCTAAGCTCCATGTTCAAGATGAAAAAGTTTTATCCTCAAAACAACTAGATAATCTGCTCAAGGAAGTTGCCAAGGAGAATATCTAGTCAAAATTAATGGATGGAAGAAGCATCAATGAATCTATAACAAATGATTTCTAGTCCATTTGAAAATATTGCTGGAAAGTGAAAATGTTGTTTTGACACTAGGAAATGAAAACCAGGAGGTTTTTAACAACATTCATAACATTATTCAAGGAAGATGTCTCTACTCAAAAAGATCTGCTCTCTAAGCTAAATGATTCTGAAAAGGGGGACCCCAATCAAATTGAAAATGAGACTTATCTGGTTACTCATTTCAAAGGGGAAACATCTGAGGTGACACCAAAAGAGAAAAAAACTGGCTCTGGGCATCCCTCCAAACAGGTTACAAGGAAGAAACAAAGTCAAAAGGAAATAGATGATGGAACCCAATATAAACTTGATCTTAGGAGTATTTAGAAGAACAAAGAACCAAGTGGTTAAATGAATATTATATCATGGAATGTCAGGGGGTTGAACAACCCTATTAAATGGAGGCTGATAAAGGATTTTGAGGTGACTCCCAATTTTGACATTTTGGCTCTGTAGGAAACCAAGATGGATGGAGGGTCCTTTCTTGGAGGCTAGTGGAAGGTATTGCAAAAACATTTTAGGGTTTTATTGTTAGTTTGATTGGTACTACTGGTGGAATGGAAGTTATATGGAATGAGGAAAAACTCAAAGGAATGAAGATTCTTAGTAGAAATAACCATATGGCATTTCTTTTTCAAGATAAGAAGTAAAAGGAGTTTTGGATCTTATCTAATATTTACGCCCCAAATATTAAAGGTGAAATAAAAAAGCTCTGGGCCAATCTTTCTAAATTCTAGTATGTTATTAAAGGGATGGAATGGGTGATTCTGGAGGATTTTAACACCCCTTTGTGTCCCAGGAAAATAAGGGGGGAAATATTGATTTTACTGAAAGTATGGAAGACCTTCAAGATTTCATCTCTCTCAATAACCTTATGGATGTTGAGCTAAAGGGTAGTAGATTTACATGGTCAAATAGAAGAAAAGTTGATCAGTTGATTCAAGTTAAACTTTAAAGAGCTCTGATTTCATGGGGATGGTTGAACAAAGAAGCTAGTCTATTCTCCCTTCCCCGTATCAGGTCTGATCACAATCCTATCCTCTTCCAGATCAAGGATAAAGAGAGGAGGAGGAACCCCTTCAGATTTGAGAAGATGTGGCTAAAAGATGAGGATATTTTTTATTTATTCAAGGGCTGGTGGAATGTGAAAATCAAAGGAACAACTTTATTCAGGATTGCTAAAAAGCTAGCTCATGTGAAAAAAAATTTGAAAGGATGGAAAAAAATAAGTTTTGGTAACATTTTTGAGAAAAATAAGTCTCTGGATAATGAGATTTCATCCCTCCAAGGCAATATGGAATCCTATGTTGAGGACAATCTACTGCTTGAACAAAAAAAAGAGAAGGAATTATTAGCTGAGTATCATAACATTCTCCTCAAGGAGGAAATTTTTTGGAAACAAAAATCAAGGGTCCAATGGCTCAAAGAAGGTGATAAGAACACAAATTTATTTCATATCTCAACTCTAAAAAGAAGGAGCTCTAATAGAATTCTTTGTATCAAGAATGAAGAGGGAGTGCTACTCAATGACACTAAGGAAATCCAACAAGCTACTAGTTCTTTTTTTAGCAGGCTTTTGGCTTCTTCTAGAGCTTCTAACAACATTAAGGAAGAGAAGTTTTTGGATTGTATTCCCCAATTGATTAATGAAGAGGAAAATTATATGCTCACCAAAATCCTTCACTGGAAGAAATTGAATTTATGATGAAATCCCTAAATCCTAACAAATGCTCTAGGTTCGGATGGGTTTCTAGCTCTCTTTTTCCAAAAAATTCTGGGAGATTGTGAAGGATGATACTTGCAATGCTATTCAAGAATTATTTAAGAATAAAAATATGCTTCAAGAGTTAAATAACACTTTTCTAGCCTTGATCCCTAAGAATCATGATCCTACGAATTTCAAAAAAATTAGACCTATAAGCCTATGTAACTATGTTTACAAAATGTGCTCCAAAATCCTGGCTTTAAGAATTCAACTTGTCTTGCCTTTGATCATCTCTGAGAAGCAGGGAGGCTTTGTTATGGGAAGACAGATCTAGGATGGTATAGTCATTATTCAGGAGACCCTTCATTCGGTTAAGTAGAATAAGAAGGAAGCCATGTTTATTAAACTTGATATGGAAAAATCCTATGATAGAGTCTTTTGGCCCTTCCTTCTAAAGGTTCTTACTAGGTTTGGCTTTGGTGAAGACTTTAAGATGTTGATTCTTTCATGTATTTCCATAGCTAAGTTCTCAGTCCTGATTAATGGGACCCCTTGTGGATTTTTTAACAGCACGTTTGGATTAAGACAAGGTGATCCTATTTCTCCCTTTCTTTTCATTATTATGGCCAAGACCCTTAGTAGAGCTCTAAATAAGGTTTCCTTGGATGGTAGGATCATAGGTATTTCTCCTGCTGTTAACTATAATAGGGTTACTCACCAGCATTTTGTTGATGACACTATGTTGGTTGGTGATACTTCTATCCCATAGGCTATGGAATTCAAACAGCTAATGGGTGATTATGAGGAGGCATCAGATCAATTGATCAATTATGGGAAAAGCTTGGTTTTCTTTATCAACACCCTAGAAAGAAGATGCAATAAAATTGTTGGAATTCTTGGTTGTGTGTCTAAAACCCTCCCAACTAGGTATCTAGGCATGCTTATTGGGTGGAAAAACCTAAGAATGCTGATTGGAATTTCTTAATTGATAGGTTTTTGAAGAAACTTGAAGGTTGGAAAGGTTCTCTGTTATCTCAAGCTGGCAAGGTTATCCTCCTCAAATGCTCGATTCAGAATTTACTTGTTTATATGATGTCTATATATAGGTTACCCTCCTTGATTGCTAGTAATTTGGAGAGTATTCAAAAAATATTTCTATGGAGTGGCTCAGAACCCAAAGATAGAATTCCTCTAATTTCATGGGAAAAGGTTTGCACCCCCAAAAAACTTGGAGGTCTTGGTATTAAAGATTGGACCAAAATGAATAAAGCAATGCTGTCAAAAATGAGCTGGAGGCTAGGTCAAGGAAGAGAGTGTTTGGACTTCTATTATCATAGGTAAATATTGGCCAAATCTATCCAACCAACGAATGGTGCTTCTGCATCCAGGATTCTAATGGTTCTTCTTGTTTCTGGAAATCTATAAATTGGGCTAAACACGTAGTCTCTGAGGGTAGAAAATGGATGGTTGGAAATGGGTGAACGATCAAATTTTGGGAGGAAAAATGGTTAGGGGACCTCCCTCTTAAGATCATTTACCCCATGGTCTATAGAGATACTATGACCAAATATGGGACCAAGGTCAGAGATTTTTTCAACTTTGATGAACCCCTGGGACAATGGAAAAACCATTGATCTGGATGATTCTAACAGCATTGAGATTTCTTCTATTAACAAAAAATTAAGAGGTGTTATTAGTAATAAGGAGAGATTAGAAGAGGATAGTATTTACTCAGTCTAAGGAGGACAGTGGAGTCTTCTCAGTCAGAAGTTCCTACAACTCCTTTTCTAAGGTAGGGGAAACAAAAACTTCAATTGGGGAAGTGTTTGGGTCAAAGAGTTAATCCCCAAGATTAATATGTTTTGGTGGTTGGTTATCCATGATAAGATTCTAACTGTCAGCAACCTAAACAAGAGAAATTTCCATATGGTTAACATATGTGTGTTGTGTGAATCTAAGTGTGAAGACTCCTCACACCTTTTTCTCAGCTGCCCCTTTCCAGTCTCGGTTAGGAAGACCATTCTCAATATTTTTGAAGTCAATTGGGTTTTCCTCGATTCCATAAAATTATTGTGGTCCCAATGGTCTAATCCTTTTAAGAGCCAAGGGTTAAAATATTTTTGGACCTTTTCTATTATGCATTTATCTTGAGAGATATGGAAAGAGAGAAATAGAAGAATCTTCAAAGGCAAGAAAGAGTCTTCCAAGAAAGTTGGAGCCCATTGTGTTAAAACCATTCTAGCTAATTTCTCTAATCTGAACCCTCAAAAGAAGTCTATCATTCAGAATGAATCCATATTTTCCTTAAAGTGGGGTTTGGGATCCACACCTACTAGTACCCCTTCTCTAAACCCTAGACTCAAAGGATGGGTGAAACCTAGCAAGGAGTGTTTTAAGTTGAACTTTGATGGTGCGTCCAAAGGAAACCCTTCTAGAGCTGGCTGTGGTGGGGTTTTTCGGATTCTGAAGGAAGTATTTATTCTTGGGTACCATCACAACCTTGGCACTAAAAAAAACATGTTGCCGAAGCAATGGGGTTTTTTGGGGGTTGTTATAGCTCTCCAACACAATTTTTCCAATTTGGAGGTGGAAGGAGACTCTGTGAACATAATTAACAACATAAATGGGAAAGGTTCCATCTCTATTTCCATCCATAACTCTATTAAGAGTATTAAGGAAATGTAAAATTTATTTGAATTTATTACCTTCAAGCATGTTTATAGGGAGGCTAACTTTGTGGCAGATTGTTTTGCTAATATGGGGGTTAATTGTGATGATTTGAAACTTATCAATGAAGTGGAAGCTCATGATCCCAAGGTGTAAGCACACTTACATAATGACATAAATGGACACATCACAAAATAATGTCAGCTCATGGTGTGTCAAATTCATCATGGTCATTTACCGTAGGAATAGTGTGCATTTATTTCTAAATAATGAAAAGATCAGGGAGGGGATCTACTCGTGTGTCTAGAAATATTTTGATGCTTCTCGTTCCTAGAGAAATTTCATTTTTGGGCATGCGTGTAATCCTTTAGCTACCTGGAATTTGGGATTTTTTGTGAACAGTTTTTTGTGCGGCCAAATGGGTGGTGATCTAGTTAGAACTGAACCTGTTGATCTTGAAGGGGTGATGCACCAGAAGCCATGGCTTTATTTGATAGCAAGGGTTTTATGCCCTTCCTAAAAAAATTTGAAGGACATTTTGAAAATCTTAGCAAATATTTCACTAGCACCTAGAAGACTACTAAAAAAGGTGCGGTGGTTGAAATGAAGGGGATTAGTATGGAGATTACTTGCGGATTCAGTCGCCAAAGTGATGGGTATTCCTTCTGTCGAGGAGGGAGGTCTATAAACCTAAAAAATAAGCCTCCAAAGAGCTGAGCCTATTTCTCAAAGGTAATTAAAATCTAACTTCCCATTTTACTAGTTATCTTTGTCTTTCTTTACCTAATCCATATGACGAGGTGAATCTCACCCTTATCTAATTTCTCACTCTTGAGGGCCTCCATAAATGTATTTATGCCTACCACCTACCTATGCTTAATCATTTCAGATGTGGTAAGGATTTTATCTTCCCCTACTTTGTTTATCGTTATCTATATGCTTCCTCTATCTCTCAGTTCAAAACTAGAAGGGTCTTTGTCCCACTCCATTAATGCTTTATTCTTGCCCTTGTTAAAAGAGCTTCCCTGGATATTAAAAAGAATGGATCCCTAACTAAATCTTTGGAAGCTTATGCATGGAATGGAGTCAACTTGAAGATTTTGACTCAGGAAGGTGACTCGAAAGAGGATAAAGATGAGGTTGAGATTTTAGGTGGCCCATAATCTTAGGGAAATGAATTCTAATTAGGATTCTAGTGCCCCTGTGAACACCAAGGAGGAGTATAGTAAACAAGATCTTCTCGACTCCTATCAATGTGCAATTGGAACAACAATTCAAGGCTATGGGATACATTGAACTTGTGAAAGGGGAGAACCATTTGGCTAAGATGGTGGTGGATATTGAGGAAATAAAGGGAGATATGTCACTCACCAAGAGTTCGGTGTATTTTTTGTTCAATGACTGGCATAAGATGAAAGCGCAGGTTGAGGAAGCAGGTCAACAATGGGCATGGCAGAGAGATTGAGGTTTTAAAAGCCAACTATGGTTTCATAACCAATGAGTTGGACCATGTTTGTGCCTATTCTCCACAGCTACATGGAGTGGAGTGTAGTCATGGTGAAATATACTCTGCAACATCTCCAGACTCTGGGTCATTTCACTAATGCCTATAGTGTTGTGGATAGTCAGGGAAGGAAAAGAAAGGTGACTCCCGATGGTTTCACTTGGCATCTTTGGCTGGTAACATAGATTCTCTGGCTAAGGAATGGGCTAAGGTGCTGGAGGGGATTGAAAAATCCTATAAATGATCTTGGAGGGGTGTTTTTGTTTTATTTATTATCTCTGTAGCTTTTTGGTTATTAGTTTCTTCATTTTGTTAGTTTCACTGTGTTTTTTTGTTGTTATTGTTTCACTACTTTAGATCCTAGGGGAGCTCGTATTATTATGAAATATTATATTATCAATTTTTTGATGGTGTGGTAATGTATTTATCTTCTCTCATGGAGAGGTGACTGTGTTCAGGGTAGGGTCCCCTCAACCCTTTTTTACCTCTAATAAAAAAAATTTTTTTAATCTAAAAAATTAAATTAGTACTAATTGAGATAAATAGATTTTAAAAAATGATATTTAAGAAATATATTGATAACAAAAATAGTGCATTCTAATCAATTTTATGATATACGTTAAATCAATTTCCATATTTTCTTAGGTAAGTTAGGAAAGTAGGGAAATTGTTGTACTTATCCAATTTAAAGAAAACTAGATAATTTTTATACGATTATATATACCAAAAATGTAAAATACAAAAGAACTTTGATCATAATAGAAATCCTATAAAAACAGAAACAATACAATGAAAAAGAAGTAAAACAAGAAATTCTCGAAGCTCTCCAAGCTCAAAAAAAAAATCCAAACCTAAGAATTTTTATAATCTCTCCAAGCTCAAGAAGCTAAAGGGGCTCTCCTGTATCAAGAAGTTGTAAGGGATAAAGAAAAAAAAAAATAGAGTAAAGGAAGAAGAAATGGATATGGAGGTAACAAATGAAGAAAAGAAGAAAGGGAGGTAGGTAGTAGAAGAAGAAGAAGAAGAAGAAATTAAGGGTACCAAAGAAATAATAATAACAAAGGAAGGTAAAGAGGAAAGAAGAAAAAAGGATGTAGAGGAAGAAGAAGAAGAAATGGAGGTAACATAGGAAGAAGAGGAAGGAAATATCTCGACATTAAGGATTATCAAACTTGCATTAAATGGAGGATATGGATGAAGATTTTTTTTTTTTAACATTGATAAAAGTGAGCTCATGCCCTTTGAAGACAATTGAGGCCCATCAATGGAGATATATATAACATATTTTGGCCAGAAATATCTTATTGGTAAAGCTCAATTACTACAAAGAATTTTTCAACGTAGAGATATTGTCCCTATTTGGATTTATTAAGAGTTGATTAAAAAAATACAATAACATGAAAGATTCCATGGTATAAAAATCACATGATTCTTTCATTTTTTATGGGTAGTTTATCTTGTAGTAAATACATTTATGTAACACAGATATTTTTTAACTACCTTAGTGTGTTTGGAAATAGCCAAAAATGATAGGTCAAAATAATTGCAAATGCTCTTGGTAAAGGTAGAAGAACGATAATAAGATATGTGAAAAACAAGTTAAAATTGGATGATAGTATGGAAGGGAATAGGGAATTTCTATGCAAGGTTCCTTGAAGAAATAAGATTTCTAATGATGTAAAATATATTTTTGTTGAATATTAGAAAACGTGTAGTCGTGTTTCTTCCAATTCCAAAGACACTTTACATATTAGGATTGGTCATGGTTTAAGGAAATAACATTAAAAAAAAATACATATAACACAGACTGGGTTTTAGAAATTCCCAAGCATACCATTCAGACATAAGAATCAAGTAATGCGCATTTGAGGTTTTGAAGCCACCATATGTAAGGATAAATACAATGAGTGACACATGTTGTTGTCGCACTCATGTGTATTTTGATCTACATCTTGCCACATTTTTAAAATTTAGGGAGCAAATGAAAGTAGATGATATGTCTCCTCCACGTAGACGCCAATTTTTAGCTCTATTATTTATTAAAAAATATATGGTGAAGGTGACTTTAATGTTAATTTTATCAAAGGGGCTTCCACGGGATGTGGAAATTTAGTGAAGCTCCTAATAAGTCCTTCTCCCCTTAGTATGTAGACATTTATTACTACCCCTCCACGATGACATTTTCCCACCTAAACCTATCCCATAACCAACGAATTTTCCTCATCCAACATTTCTCCCCCTACACCCTCCTTGGGAGAAATCTATATAGTTGAGGCTATGATGGGACCCTTTTTGTGGTGTTTAAATTTGGAAGAGGTTATCCTAGCTATCAAAGAGGTGCACAATAGCATCTCGCAATTCACACTAGCAGCATGTTCCTTACCAAAAAGATCGTTCGAGTTGGACACTATTGGCCAATTGTGGAAATAGATTATTTTCAATGTGTTCACAAATGTGTGGTGTACCAGGAATATAGAAAGCTTATCTATGCAGCATCCCAAACACTACAACCTATTACTATTGTATGGAATTTTTCAAAATGGGGGCTCGATCTCATAAGGAATATGCATCCAACCTTATCTTACGAAAATAAACATATCATTACTACTACTTTAAAACTTCACCAAGTGGGTGAAATCCATTCTTGTCACATATGTAATCAGTAAGAAGATATCAAAAATTATCCTAAATCATCTTCCATTATTACATATCATCTATCATTGTTTTTGAAATGGTAAATCCTTATCCTTAAAAAAAAAATTAAAGCCTTGTGCCACTATTAAATATCAAAAAAATATGGTCTACCCTTGATTACCCTTAAGGTAATGAACATAAACAAGCTATAAAAAAAACCCTTATCAATATTGGTGGATAAAATCATCAACAAATCTATCTCACCTTATGGCCTTGTCACACTTCCATCCATACCCCTATAAGAGTTACCCACTACTACCTCATCTTTGGAGAAGAGGCTATAAACACCCTTGAGATTGAACTACCATCTTTATGCATCTCTGTTAAAATATGTCCAGATTATGAAGACTACAAAGTGGCCCAACTTGTTGAGTTAGAAATGTTTGACGAGAAGATACTTCATGACTTAGATCACCTCAAAGTGTATCAAAAAATATTGATTGTGTGGAAACTATAAAAAATCACGTCATTTAAAATAGCCATATACATAGGAAAACTGACTTCCTATAAAATAGGAAAGTGTTACAACAAATAAAACCTATTTAGTTGTGATTGTTACTCCCGTAACAATACACAACTCAAACACCAATAATATATTATTGTTTATATATACAATATAATATATTAATAACACATTAAACTAACCATATAAATAAACCATGTGAATACTAATTCCTAACATTCCCCCCCTTAGTGTTTACATGGTAGAAAAACATCCACACACTCCTCTGCAGTATATGCTCACCCCTGTGGCATGTCCAACTCTGTGACTCATGACCTTGATCCAAAAGAAAGGCTCGCTCCTTCCATGGTTTTAAACAGGCTTACCACAAACCTTGATGCGACAGGAACCTCATCAACTGTCGACCTCGTGTGGTTTTCTGGATCCTCCCACAAACCCTTTCAAGATCCATGAACTGACTTACTCTGGTGCTACTGTTCACCACTATGCTTATACATCAGGGAATTATGTAGGAAACACAACTTGCATATGACAAAACTGCAGAATAGAAGAAATACTGAAAAAAATTTCACATTACTTCCTATAAGAATCGTAATGTTCTTAATTGTAGTCTCTGTCTTTGATCGCTGCCACTCGATCTCGAACAGCATAGAAAACTGCCACTGCCACTGGAAGCTTTCCTTGACTAAGCCGTTTTGGGTGCAGAATGGGAATGGAACATTGGTATGTATTCCCCCCCACAATGTGAAATTCCACTCATATAGATACTGAGAAGCAAAATGCATCGAAGAACATACTACTCTGAATGGATCTTGCTAGTTAGGTCTTGCTGCACATGGTCACTAATGCTAGTGAACGTATTCTCCTAGCTGACCATCTTCCAACGAAGTACGGCAGTCAGAGGACCAAGTCAGTCAGAGGATCACTGACAGTCATCTGCGCTCCAACAACACAAATCTCTTTCCAACATCCATCAAATACCAAAAAAAACAGGAACTCTGAAAAAGAATCACACCAAGCTGAAACTGGAACACTGCAAAACTCAAAAACAAGTACTCACACTGCACACCTGTGCCACCAAATCATTCTGTGCGGCCCCGTCGTTGGTGACTGACGAGAGGTCGTGTTCGACCTCCTTCCTCCTCCGATGCCTCCTTCCTCCATCATATGGGTGCTTAACTCAGCCGGATCTGAACATGAGACTACTACATGGTTTCCACATTGTATTTATTTAAGCTTCTCCCCTCAATGTGAAACCTTTTATTTCAGGACGTCGGGTACAACCGATAATGCGTCCACAAGATGGCCAAAATAGAGGGTGATTTTTTTAATTTTTTTTTATTTTCTCCCAAAATTAGAACCACTAGGACGGGAATAAAAAAATATACACTTTTGGAAAAAACGGCGCTCGATTTCGAGTTACCATGCAAAAGTTATTGAAGTTACAATTTCCCGTAAAAAGACCCAATTTAATTAAAATTGGCTCAACGATTAAAAATTTACTCAAGATGGAGAGAAAAATTTATCGTGTGACCACTCGTTGGAACCGAGAGGAAATGTAGATTCCAAAAATATTTA
Organism: Taxus chinensis; assembly: GCA_019776745.2. NCBI lineage: Eukaryota > Viridiplantae > Streptophyta > Pinopsida > Cupressales > Taxaceae > Taxus > Taxus chinensis. Next base: position 550,987,332 of record CM034156.1, on the reverse strand, counting down.
TAACCTCAAGAACTCGCGCCAAACAAGTATTAATTTGGCCAAAAATGTATTATTTTCCCTCAGTTTGCAACTATTTAAGCAAAAACTATAGAAAAAATAAATATTTTCAAACTATAGTTTTGCAAAACTATAAAATAATTAGCCAATCAGAAATGGCTGTGGTAAGGCAAGAAACTCACGGCTGCTTTTTTTTTAAGTGACCAACAATGATTTGTTCATAACTTGAGAACCAGAGCTCCGATTTGCAAACCGTTTAATGCGTGGGAAAGCTTAAGCTTATTTCCAGAGCTTTGCAATGGTACTCATTTTGTTTTATTTCATTGCATGATATGAAAGCTGTTCTTGACTGAGTTTGACGCCTAAACCGGCTAAAAAAACATGCTTTCTTCCTCTCTTTTTTTTTTTTTTTGACAGCTGCAAGAAGTAATACGTGTGGAAACAATATTCTGTAGTTTCAATAACACCTTTCAAACGCCTTTTATTTTTCCTGATTACACTGTCTAAACAATAATCTTTGAAAAAATAGAACAGATGATGCAGGTCAGTTTGAAATGCAATGAATCCAATAAAGAGCACGCCTATAGGTAAAATAATGATGCAATAAAAAAATCACTACCATAACAAGGGCGACCATGAATAACTTGATCCACCCCACATAATGCTCAGGAATCCATAATCGCTCTGATGCCAAATATTGGGACAGCAATATATTGTCACACAGAAAAAAATAATATTGATATTGTATTCGACCAATTTGAATTACATACACAGGCTATTAAATAGCCATATACATAGGAAAACTGACTTCCTATAAAATAGGAAAAGTGTTACAACAAATAAACCTATTTAGTTGTGATTGTTACTCCCGTAACAATACACAACTCAACACCACAAATGCAAACCAATGAAAACCACACAATTTTAGAGCACCTTGGATAAGTAACATGATGAAAATTAGTTTTGACATCATGCATAGGTTTCTTTATCTACAATAAATTTACATTCAAGGGCATGACTGCTCCACCATGGCACTTCCCATCCCATCATACGACCTCTAATTCATTGATTTGAACCCTCTCTTTCGCACACCACCTTTGATTTTAACTTCAATAATACATTGGACTAGTTTGAAACATTGTACAAGGTAGTTATCTAAGTATACCCGAGATACTTTGGGGTACATTCCACTCAATTCCTATGCACATATTTTTCTAGAATCAATCAAAAATCCCAAAAACATTCAAAATAATCCCAAAATCCAAAAAATATTTAAAACAAGCCCAAAAACCAAAAAACAACAAAATAATCACAAAATCTAAAAATTCCAAAACTATCCCAAAATACAAAATAGCAAAAAAAAAATAACAAAATCAAAAATATTCAAACAATCCCAAAATTCTTAAAAAAACAAACACAAAAAAACATTGTAAAAACACAAAATCCAAAAACATTCAAACAATTTCCAAAAAAACATTCAAAAAACCCAAATCAAAAAACATCATATACAATCTAAAAAAACTCAAAAACATCGTAAAAACATAAAAATAAAAAAACATTTAAAACAATCCAAAAATCTAAAAACATTAGAAAACAATCAAAAGTCCTAACTCGTACTCAACTACATGGTTAGAGACCAGAAATACATCATGATTCACGTCACACCAACAAGGCCCAATGTATGTCATCTAGGTCTCTTCAACATATATCATTTCCTAGGGAAAAGCATGACTCACATCAGCTTCTATTTTGACCTACCAATCCCCCATCCATCTCCCTCATGTGTATCATTTATGGGTGTAACATTGTACCCTTATCTTAATCTTACATCACTTGAGTATTAAATGTGACAAAATAAATGCATTCGTTAAAATTTTTGAACATGTTTTCATATGCTAGTTTTTTTATTTGTTTAATTTCATTACATTACATTATTATTTATTTTTGAGTTAGTCCTATGGCATACTACAAACAATGTCATCATGGTTTTCAATTTCATAATGCATCTTGTTTTATGCTATATCAAATAAAAAGTTTCTCAAAATCAATTCAATATGCAATATATGTAGTGTTTCCCAATCATCTATAAATCCATATCTTATATAATATTCTATCACACGCATTCTTCTAACTAACATCATATATCCTCTATTCTACTCATAGTACTACTAAGTGTACATCATAAAAATAATGCAAGAACAAAAAACTATTTAGAATCATTACAATCACTATCATCATAATCGTCGCAACATTTATATAACCTATAATCATCTATCCATTTTAACATCATCACATGCATAATAAAGTAAATGTTAGAAACCATGAGAAAAAGAACACATCAATTATATAAATCAAGGCATCATCTATATCTCAAAATGGGATCACTATTTACTAAATCTCAACAAAATCATGTACATCAAGTCATAGTGTCAAAATCCTACATCATAAACTTATTCAACTCTCATTATGACTTTTGATTATCGAGGAACCACTTGGTGCACCTCTTGGTGGAGGTATTCTTAAGGGACCTCTTGGTGACTCTTGTTCCTTTGTGTGTAAGGATAGCTCATATATGTGCCTATATAATGCAGAGCAATACAAAGGCTACAAGCATATACTCACTTCACTAATGAGATTCAAACAAGTTCTTCAATCTTACTCTGCAATGTAGGATCTCTTACAAGCCTAGCATGGCTCACTTCTTGATATAACTAAAAAAAATTCATATTTTATGGCTTACTAAGTCCCTTACCCTAATTCATTAAGCATCAAACCAACTCAATTTTAGTTGCACAAAATTTCATGAATCAAGAGATGATCAACTCAGTCTTGTTCCCCAATTTTTTCCTTCTTTTTCCTCCGCTAGCTCCTTGATTCCAACATGTACCTTATGGTTTTAGGCCTTACTGGGGCTTCTTAAGGCTTATCCCATGTTCACTACTTACAAAAATGTTATATTCGTCATAAAAATGCATTCAAAGCAATCTAATTTCCCACATTTATCCTTTTTGTCAAAACTGTCCTTAAGAACCCTTAAGACAAGGTGGTTGCTATAGTCATGGATGGAGGAAAAACTACTTGGATCCAGAATATATTTCCTTCTTCCTTAGTGTTCTCTTGCCACCCCCAAGGTGTATCCCACATTTAAGGTCCCAACTCGTCTTTCTTCTCCACATATCCTAAGTTCTCTTCCTAAGTTTTCAAACCCTTAACTAGGTCTTGGGTAAGCTACTATCATGCATAACCTTTTTTTATAGATGGATTAAAATTGTAATGAATATATATCTAGGCACCCATTATATTCTTCTCACCATGTTCCAATTTTCAAGAGCTAACTCTAATCTCAACCACTAGATCCTTTGTAATGGGTCCTTCTATACTAGGTCTTGAAATGTCAATTTTTTCTCCAAAATTCACCACTAAAACTTCAAAATTCTTCTTGAATCTTCCTTTGGACATCCTTTGATCACTTCTACCAAGTTTCATGCTTTAATTCCTTCATTTGGACCATCGTCCTTCAAGCCCTAGTTATACCCTGCCTATAGAATATAGTCTAGCCCGAGAAGTAACATTTGAATATAAAATTCATTGTATTTTGATTCAAAACCCTATAATTTTTAGGGGGGACTATTATAACCATACAAGAAGGGTTTACTTTGCTAGTGGGTACATTTACTAATAATTTCTTGCACACTACAACAATTTTATATTCATGTAAGGATACCAAATCAAATGAGAAGAAGTTATACATAGTTAAGCAAGTTCTCTTGGGGTTTCCTAATCACTCCTTGGCCTTGTTCATTATTATTTTGATCATGTATGGGCTTTCCATGGTGAATTTAAACATTGTATGCCTTCCTTCATTAAACTAGCTTAGTTAGTTACACACAATCACCCATGCCTAGCCCATCAAGAATGATAACTCATGAAATCCACTTTATCACTCTTAGATATACCAAAACTTTTGTAATGGCTTTATTATCCCTATCATGCATGTTATTTTCCTTAAAGGCTACCCTCCAATGTTTTCATCTAGACTGTTGAAGTCTTCCCTTTTGTCAAAGTACATTTCACAGTCTATTCAGTGCTCCCACATGCAATAATATTTACATCAGGTTGAAACATCTTCGAAGTCTTAGACCACATGATCATTTATTGGTTCGAGGATAATCTCAACATAGTTAATAAATATTGCACTCTAAATCATACTTAAATACATAGTCAAAAAGTTAGTAATGTACAAGAAACCTTCAAAAAATCAATGCACAACATTCATATTCTCCATACCATGCTTAAGATCATCTTGTATACAACTCTAAGGGTAAGAATCTACTTTAAGACCAATAAATTCATCCATGCATATTAACAAACCTCAAATTTCATGCAAAACTCTCATAAACCTGAGTTTTCTCCTTCATTGTCTTCCTTGAAATCTTACTCTGTGATTCATATTCAGATAGGAATGAATAAGAACTGTTACATTTGATCTTTTGTACTCCACTCACCCTATAACCGAATATAGGTCTTTAGACTCATGGTCATATGAGTTATTTCTAGACTTACCACTAGGTTCTTTAACTTAAAGGCTCAACTCCTTAATTATTGACTCATAATATGACTTCAAACTCATGGAAGGACCTAATACAACCCATTATACCCCTATTTCATCCTTTTGCAAGATTTATAAGACCATGAATTCATGAAAACAGCAATGACAAGCCAAAAGTGGCCTCCACATTCAAATTTTATATTTTGGAGGGAAAAATGCTTTATTTGAATTTTCAATAGCCTAGTCACCAACTAATACCTCTAAATGACTTAAATTGACCCCTTGGACTCATGACCATACCTGACAAACCAAAAATTGGATGTTGTCATCTTATGTACACTCTAGAGTTGATGCTCCTGCATCACTATACTGACCCACCTGTTGGTTATCCCTAGTCAAATACATGGCCAACAGTGTAAATCCCATTGGCTCTAATGTAAAATACTAACCAAACTTGTCAAAAAATAGTTTACCACCAATAATTCCCATCAAAACTAGGTAATTTCATCTATCATGTCTCTATGTAGGCACTCATATAAATCTAGTACTAACCATGAATATAGTATTTCATCTTTTTGTATATCCCTAAATAAGTGATCTAGACTAGTCAGACCCATCCCAAACATATGGGGTCCCCAACAATAAGTACTCTGAGAATATTTTATACATCATCAAGTGTGAAAATGTTCTCCCTGTTGAGAGTTGCAATGTGGTCTGCTCATAATAACACCACCTGATCAAAGATACCAGAAGTTTTGTGTCCACTTGGATGGTAAGAATTTGTGTTACATATAAAAGTTCCATTACCTCTATCACTCCCCACTCATAATCCATAAAATCTAGGGTACGTCTCAACATAATAGAATACCTATCACAGGCCTGTAGAAAAGAAGACACCTACGATATCCATATTCAAACACTTATTACTTTTCTCAATCTGAAAAAAAAAAATAAAACTACATGCAAAAACCAGTAAAAAATTCACAACCTCTACAACTATAAACACAATCAATAAAAATGTGAAACAACTACAACATTAAACATATGTGTTGCAACACATTTAATACAAATTTACCTACACATGATGAAAAATGGAACATCCTCTAAACTGGAAAAATTGCACACATGTGCTATAATAGTCCATGCTGAAAATATTAGCACATGAGCTATGTTTGCAAGTGTAGGTGCCAAAAACGCAATATACAAGTCTAGCAGTTTTTCCCACCACCATCTTGAGCCTTGATAAATATTCCTAAAAAATTCAAAAAAAAAAAATTAATGCATCACCTATGGTCCATGCCTCAGTTTCTGTCAGAACTCCCGAACATGCTCTATGCAATGAGTATAAGTTGGAATGTTCACCATCCTCTCTTTTATTTCTTTGTCTCGCACCCATAACTCTTTTCTCCAACTACAACTAGTGAAAATGAAATTTTTTCACCCCTTCCCTCATATATATATATATATATATATATATATATATATATATATATATATATATATATATATATATATATATATATATATATATATATATATATATATATATATCACGATGGTGTTTGACCATCACAAAGGAATTTTTATCCTCGCGGTCACTTTTCTCTTGTTATGACCACAAATTAGTCATGTTAAATTCAATATAAATCATACTAACATCCCCCTTCATTTATCAATGAAAAATCCTTCATTAATTAATTAAATTCCCCTTCTTCACTCTAAAATTGTTATCAACTTTTTCCTTAAAAACTTCTAAAATAAAATTAAGCCTATTAATCATATCATGAATGATTAATTAAACCCCCTTCTTCACAACTAATTCCCACCACATCCCATGCAGAATTAATCCTACTTAATTACCCTGATTTAAAAACAATTTTCTTACATATACATTATCCCACATTCATCAAGATCATATAGCCTCCCAAATCCTAAAATCCTAAATCTATATAAGAAACCCCTAAATAGTCGCAAATCACACCTATTTTCATGTTGGAATTATATTCTTAGAAAACTAAGCTTATAAAGAAACCCTTGATATGGGAGCTTGTTAAAATAAAATTAATTTCCAATTTGGGAGAATCTCTCATATCAAAAATTTCTTACATCCACATTGTCATCATTTTGCATGACTAGATTCACAAGCATCCACAATGTGCACATGTCGAAGGGAGGTTTACATTTCCATATTTTATTTATGCATTTATTTATGGCTTCTCTTAATTGATTCATATTTATTTTAGTAGTAAGGTTGCAAACATAGGTCTTATACATGTAAGATCTATTTGTTTTATGTCTTTCAATTTAACCACTTCATATAGGGGTATATTATACATCTACAAGTGGTATAAGTAGATCATAGAAGATAGATATAGGTTTATACATGGTATAAATCCTTAAAAACAAAAAATAGATACAAAAAAGTAGCAGAATTTACATTGGTATAAAACTATCCACTAAATGACAAAACCATGGTATGTTATGGCCCTTACTGGACATTTTCATCCTGGGGGGGAAATTTATAGAAAAGCTTAACATTCTCAAATTTTTATTGGCATTTATAGACTTAAGGTACAAATTTAGACACAGATGACACAATTAAGAGAAGAAAAGAATATATAGGAATTATTACTTCATTCCTTCTTTGTTGCATTACACATATACAGTTGGAGGTACATGGTTTGCAGGCATCGGCCTTATTATCCTTTGCATCATTCAACAATTTCATAATCAAACTTAGTTATTACAAAACATGGTGCGGGCATGGGTAGTTTATTCCCTTTTAACTTTGTATTATTTAAAAAATTGGTCCTAGATTCATCTACAAAGTTGTCGTTCATGGGGTTGGAAGATATAAAAGTGACTAAAACCTTTGTAGGTTGTTCTTCCTTCCTATATCTCTTTGTGGGAATATATCAAGGTGGCTAGATGTTTTGTACAATACTCTTTCCTCTTTGTGAGGTTTTTCATAACCTTTCCTCTTTCATGTTGACTTTTGTATACTCGAATCCTCTCATACTTTGGCTTTCTATGATGTGCCAAAATCCCAGATATGATATTTATTGAAAAAAAAAAAAAAATTATTATTATGAGTACTTTGGAATATTGTTTTTTAACTCCAAAATTAAAAATGAAAAGGTTTAATTGGAGAGGAACTTTTCGGGAAACTATTATTTACATTACACTAATTGTAAATTTGTAATTTGGAAGTTACTGTTGTAACCTTTGGTGATTAAACCGAATTGGGAAAAATATTATTTAAATGGCTTTTAAGACTTGTTAAGGATCCCGGGGAAAAAGAAAAAAATATTTTTGGAAATTTTAAAGAGCTTATAGAAATTTTCCATGGAAGTTAGGTTTGTAAGCAAGGTTGTGGGCAGGAGGGAGGGGCTCCACTAGAGTCCTAATCGGGGGTACAGAGTACAACCCTGGATGGTTCCTGGTCAGGGCATCAGTTTTTTATTTTAGAATACTTTCTTCCCCTAATTAATACAGCCATGGTTCTGATGCTTACATCCAAGTGAACCAGGAATTGAGCATAGCAAAGTGCATTGCCAAATTGAGATGAGTTTCTTCTCTCTATTTTGGTTGTATATTATGCAATTACGAACAGAAATTAAATAAATGAGTAAATTATTATGGTTCTTTTATTTGTAATATTTGTTGGAATAGATATTTAATTATGTTATGACACTATACTAAGTGATATTGCATTGCTAATTTATTTTTACGGTGTCGCAAAATAAATTTTACACTGGTGTTTTTTGGTTGGTTGATTTAAAATAAATATAAGTTTATATTAAAGTCGAACATTTACTTGAATGGAAAATTATTAACTCTTGTTTTTTTTACTTGTATAGTAAAATTAAATAAAATATGTGCATTTGAATAGTTAACTTCTAGAAAAATAATATGGTTTTATTAATAAATGCCTGTGAAAACGTTTAATATTTTTAAAAATATGTATATTAAAATATTGTTATAAAATAGTTGAAGAGAATTTATTGAGAAGAGCTTTTATGAAGTTTACAAATTTAATATTTAATACTCGTGTTTATTTTTAATTGAACTAGACTTATATTCATCTTTATATTTAATTAGTTTGTTTTAGTGCTGGAAACACCTAGGGAATAGATCAAGTGAATTTAATTTACCTATTGTTTCTACGGGAGACAACTCACCTTGAGAATAGGAAATCATTTTTTCCTATTGGTTCATAATTTACTTTTGTCCCCCCGTGTAAAATTCTAAGTGCGTATTTTCATCTTTAATATTCAAAAAAAAAATCCATGTCTAAAATATACCCCTTTAAATACACTTGATTAGATTTATGTTGGAATAAAGTATTCTTATTTCTAACCTATGACCCCTTCTAATTTTCTATTGCAATCCTAAAAACTATATGTTTTAATGGTACTAACATATGTGTATTATTGGCCCCATTTATTCTTACATTTCTTTTATGCATATTAAACTATATATTTAAATATTAACACTTATGTGTTATACCATATTAATTCCTAACTTAAATTTATAACCTAAGTAGTTAATTAAATTAGAATAAACTACCACATATTCCCTAAGCGTTTTAAAGAACATGTTTTATTCAACACTATACCTTTAAAACTATACTTAAACCCTACCCTTAGTAACCTATTTTTATATAGTTTAAAACTATGTATATGTAATTTAATTTAATTCTATATACTTTGTAACATCCTAGCCACTATACATATTTAAACATTATACTTACCAATATTTAAGACCTAAATGTTAAACAACATATATATTTACTAAAAAAACTTAAGTGCTCCACTTTATTTGGTTTGGTAAGTAAAATATATTTTTTTCAAACCTTAAACTATAAACTCTCCGCCGCCCTAGAAATACTCTATAAAGTAAAACATTTGCTAAGGGTACATCTTAATATAATTTGAATAAAACGTGGAATTTTCATGCTTCATGTGACCCACTTATAACAAGTAATAAGTTTATTCCTATGTGGCCTTTATACCTTGTACTCTTTGTGCTTATTAGTCTCCACATGGATGAACCTTTGGCTGTTGAAATTATTGAACTATCTTTTTATTTTATAAACTTGACCTTGAATATTATGTCACTCGGTCTCATTGATTGTGCTAGTCAAATTAGATAGGTTGGTATATGGGTATATTTGATTATATAACATCATTAGTATGTTACATCAAATAAATATTCCCTACCATTTATGAAGGAAATTTGACAAAATGAAGCAAAGAATACTATAGTATTTGGGAAGTTACATATTTACTAAGTGTGTAAAAGTAGTAATAGAGTAGGTTTATAAATGAGAAATATAGATATAAAAATTGTTTAATGGTTATAAATCAAATATTTTTTTGTAGACATTACTATGATCAAGTATAAAGTGTCATTTTGCATATGATTGTTTTTTCATTATGTTAATGGATTTGTCCGCCCTTTTCTCGGTGCAAGGAAAAGTGGTGTTACATCTTGGTATCAGAGCACTTTTTGATGTCCTTGTCTGTGAGTTATGAGTCTTGTAAGTAAGTGATTTTCTTATTTATTTTGTTTTTATCTCCACATAGTGGATATCACATTGCAGGGATGAGTTACTCGGAGGGTGTAGAATACAATGAGCAACTGGAATGAAAAAATCAACAATTGGGCAGGGAAGTTAAAAATCTTACCTTGCAATTAGAATATTTGAAAAATCAATTTACAAAAGTCATTTGTAAAAAGAATAGAGATAAATTTGTTAAATCAGAAAAATATACTAGAAACAGAAAAGCACCTTCTGATAGTGAATCTACGTCTATTGAGAAAATGGAAAGTTCTTATGATTCTTCTAGTTCTTTAGATTTTGAAAAAGAAACTATTAGTAGTCATAGAAGTTCAGAAGAAATGCAATTATTTGCTAGGAAAATTAAATTGTCTTAATATGCTACAGAAGCAGGGTCAAGTGAACAAGCTAAAACTTGGTTGACAAATTTAGAAAGGTATTTTGAATTACAAAGGACTAGTAAGCTAAACAGAACTCAAATTGTTGCTTTTCAATTAAAAGACATTGTTTTAAACTAGTGGGAAGACACATTAAAAATTGAAAAGCTTAAACCTCACAAGGTTAAATGGAGTAAATTTAAAAGCTTGTTTAAAAAGAAGTATCTCTCTAATCATTTCTTGCAACAACAACAAAATGAGTTCTTTGATTTGAAGAAATGTTTGAAAAGTGTGAATGAATATAAGAAAACCTTTGAAAAATTAAATAGATTTGTACCTTTTATTACTGGTTCTGATAGAGTGGTTAGATTTATAAATGGTTTGAGGGAAGAGTATAAAGAAAATTATTGGTATGGTAAACCACAGTCAGTAGATGAGGTCACACAAATTGAAGAACAATTTGAGAAGTATAAAACTGTGATTACTCAAAAACAAGATGAGTTCAAAAAGAAAAATACTAGTTTTCAGTTCAAGAATAGAAAGAGACCCTTCACAGAAAATGTTTAATGTAAAAAATATTAGTTTAAAAATCAACAATGAAGGAAAGATTGTGAAAAAATAAAACCTAAAGATATTAAGTGTTGGGATTATAGCGGTAATCATCTTCACAGAGGTTGTCCTCATAAACAGAAAGAGTGGGAAAACAAGGAGTAGAAGATGAATGAGAAAAAATAAGAAAAAATGAAAAAATTTATTGTTGTGGACACGGGTACTATTCATAAACAAGTGCCTTTAGTAGAATTATCAGGATCTATCAATGGTATTGATCTTGTTTTCTTGATTGATTCTGGAAGTAGTCATAGTTTTATTTCTCCTCAAATAGTTAAAAATTTGAGTTTGTTTTCCAGAAACATAAACCCAACTTCGGTAGAGATGGTAGATGGAAGAATAGTTCGGCAAACTAGAGCTTTAGTGGAAGACTTATAATTTAAAATTGATAGTTTTACTTCTATGGAGTCTTTTCATGTGTTGAATTTGGGTCAATATGATGTTATTCTAGGAATGACTTGGTTAGAAAGAAATCATGTTCTTATTAGTTGTGAAATCAAGCAAGTTTGTATTCAAGACTTTTGTAAAAATACTCATATTCTACAGGGAATGAAAAGACCTCTTACTTTGAAAACTATTTTTGCTATTCAAGTTAGAAGATGTATTAAGGAAAAATGTAAAAAAAAAAAAATTGTGACTAAAAATAATATAAAAATAGAAATAGATGTTGATGTTCATCCCTTAGTTAAAAATTTTATGGATGCTTTTCCTTCTGGTGTTGAAGAGTTACCTCTTAGGATCGCTGTTGAGCATACTATCTACATTATTCATGGTAGTGAACATGTTTCTAGAGTACCATATAGGCAATCCATACCTGAATTGGCTGAGTTAAAAATTCAATTGGTTGAATTGATTAAATTAGGAAAAATTAGACCTAGTGTTTCTCCATGGGGTGTTCTTGTTTTGTTTGTGAAAAATAAAGATGGAACCATGAGACTATGCATAGACTATAGGAAATTAAATAAAGTAACTATTAAAAATAAGTATCCTTTTCCTAGAATTGATGATTTGTTAGATCAATTAAATGGTGCTAAGAAAATTTCTAAAATTGATCTATGTTCTAGCTATCATCAAATTAGAGTTAGAGAATATGATATTCCTAAAACTGCTTTGTGTACTAGATATGGCCATTATGAGTTTTTTGTGATTCCTTTTGGTTTGACTAACGCTCCAGCCACTTTTATGAATTTGATGCATGATGTTTCTCGTCCTTTTCTGGATGTGTTTGTGATTATTTTTCTTGATGACATTCTGATTTATTCTAAAACTGAAGAGGAACATAAAAAGCATGTTATAATGGTGTTAGAAACTTTAAGGAAGCATCAAATTTTTGAGAAACTGAGTAAATGTGAATTCTTTAAAAATAAAGTTTCTTATTTAGACCATATTATTTCTGAAAAAGGTATTGCCCCCGATCCATAAAAAGTAAAAGTTGTAGAAGAATGGCCTATACCTAAATATTCCCATGAAGTTTGAAGTTTGGATTAAAAACTATTCAAGAATTTCTTCTCCACTTACTGGTTTAACTAAAAAAGATAGAAAGTATTGTTGGATTGAAGAGTGTGATCTTTCTTTTGATAAACAAAAGAGGCTTTAATCATTGCACCTGTATTATGCACTTTTGACTTTTCTAAACCATTTACAGTTGTTACTGATGCTTGTAATTCTAGAATTGGTTGTGTTTCAATGCAATAAAATAGAGTTGTTTTTTTGTTCTAGGAAATTACTGCCTACTGAGAAAAACTATCCTACTCATGATTTAGAATTGCTTGGAATTATTCATGCTTTAAAGATTTGGAGACACTATCTGTTAGGAAATAAATTTATCTTGAAAACTTATCATAGAGGTTTACATTATATCTTCACACAACCCTTGTTAAATATGAGGCAGAGAAGATGGGTTGAATTGTTAAGCCAATATGATTTTGACATTCAGTATGTTTTTAGTAGAGAAAATGTTGTGGCTAATGCTTTAAGTAGAAAAATAATTTATTGTAATGTTTTGTCTATAAAAAGAAGTCATTTTGAGGAAGTTATAAAAGAATCTTTACCTACTGATAAAAAAAAATTTGATATATATGTTGGTTTGTAAAATGGAACTCAAAATGTGCATTTGCAAAATAAAATCTCTCATTATTTGCTTGATAATTGTGGATTATTGTATTATAAAAATAGAATGTGTATCCCTAATCTTGTTGATATAAAATAGAAAATTTTTAAAGATTCTCATGACATGCCTATAGTTGGTCATCCTGGGTTTCATAAAACTTACTCCTCTGTTAAGAAAAATTAATTTTGGCCAAAGATGAAAAAAGACATTAGTGAATATGTGTGTAAATGTATAACTTATCAAAAGGTAAAAACTAAGCAGTGTAGTAAACCTGGTTTTTTACAACCTTTACATGTACCTGACTGGAAATGGGAATCTGTTAGTATGGCTTTTATTAATGGTTTTCCTAAGTCTAGGAATGGACATGATTCTATTCTTGTTGTTGTTGATAGATTAACTAAAATGACTCATTTTCTTCCTACTAAAATTAAGTCTTTTGCTTATGATGTAGCTCATTTATTTTCTAAAGATATTTTGTCTGCTTGGCATTCCTAAAAATCTTGTAACTTATAGAGATCCTAGATTTACTTCTTCATTTTGGAGATCTTTGTTTGATGAGTTGGGTACTAGCTTAAAATTTAGCATCGCATATCACCCTGAGTTTGATGGCCAAACTAAAAGGATTAATATAATTTTAGAGGACATCCTTGGAATGTATACTAGGGATAAACCCAGAAAATGGGAGCAATATTTACACTTGATTGAATTTTATTACAATCAAGGTTATCATACTTCTACTAAGATGACTCCTTTCGAGGTTGTTTATGGTAGAAATTGTGCTACCCCTATTTCCTGGTCTAATCTCGAGCATAGATCCTGGTATGACAATGACAACGTAAAAGAAATGGAAGAAATCATAGCTAGAGAAAAACAAAATATGAAAGCTGCTCAAGATAGACATAAATAGTTTGTTGATTTTAAAAGGACTGTTCGAGAGTTTTTTGTAGGTGATAAAGTGTTTTTAAAAGTTAAACCAAAAAGGAGTTCTTTGAAGTTAGGAAAATATGCAAAACATGCTCCTCATTTTTGTGGGCCTTTTGAAATTATTGAAAGAATAGGAACCTTGGCATATAGATTAGATCTACCTCTTGAATTGTCTATAATTCATAATCTTTTTCATGTGAGTTTGTTAAAAAGATATGTTTTTGATGATAAACATGTTGTGGATTAGAAGAACATAGCTATAGAATCTACTTGTGAGTTTCAAATTGAACCAGAAATGATTTTGGAAACTAGAACTAGGAAACTCAGGAACAGAGAAATTAAAGTAAAATGGTCTTATTTTGATGTGGATAGCACTACTTGGGAAAGAGAATATTATCTTAAAGAACAATATCCTGATCTGTTTGACTAATCACTCATGTTTTTCATGTTGTGTTTTTCAGAGTAGCTCTGGATGTAATGAGGATAGTATCTGATTCAAGGGGGTAGCATTGTGATGTGCTAAAATCCCTGATATGATATTTGTTGAAAAATAAAAAATAATTTATTATGAGTACTTAAGAATATTGTTGTTTAACTCCAAAATTAAAAATGAAAAGGTTTAATTGGAGAGGAACTTGTCAGGACGCTATTATTTACATTAAACTAATTGTAAATTTATAATTTGGAAGTTACCATTGTAACCTTTGGTAATGAAACCGAATTGGGAAAATTATTATTTAAATATCTTGTTGAGGATCCCGAGGAAAAAGAAAAAAATATTTTTGGAAATTTCAAAGAGCTTGTGGAAATTTTCTAGGGAAGCTAGGTTTGTAAGTAGGGTTGTGGGAAGGAGAGAGGGTCTCCAAAGAAGTCCTAATCGGTGTTGGGTGTGGAGCTTAATTAATTCACAAAAAGCTTTTTTATACATGTTTTCGGATTTGATAGTGACCGACATTGATCAGGAAGTAACCGGCATCGGTCAACCTGTGCAATGGTGCTTTGTTTTTTAGCTGAGAATTAGAATAAATATTTTTCTTTAAAGATGATTTCTTGATTGTAAAAGCATAGTTAGTTTCCTATAATAGATATATATGCATTGTATGAGGGTATGAAAGAAGAAAATAACAATTGTTTGTATGTTGGTTTTCTTAGTGAGAAGAAAAGAGTAGCTGAGTGAGGGAAAAATATTGAACATCCTGTGAGGTTTTGGAAGACAGCAAATCTTCATTGTATTTCCTTTATAAAGAACTAAATAATAATTTTGGTTGTTTCTTGGTGGACATAGCCCACACTAGGTGAGCCACGTTTAATCTGGTGTTAGCTTTCTCTTGTTTATTTTATCTTCTAGTTTGTTTCCGCATTTATTGTTTGTATGCTTTATTTGATTTTAGATCTATGTAACATTTGTATATGGTTAAATCCCAACTTGTATCAGAGATTTGTTTGGAGGTTTTGTGTGTTGACAGGATTTACTCACAAAGGGTTTTCTGATTGAGTGGGAGCATAGAAATGGAAAAAGATAGTAAATATCGAGTAGAGAAAGTTGACGGTTGTAATTATCAGCTATGGAAGATGCAGATGGAGGATTATTTGTATCAGAAGGATATATGCTTACTGTTGGATGAGCATGCATAGTCAGACATGATGACTGATGAAGAATGGAAGGTTCTTGATATAAAGGCTCTAGGATCCTTAAGATTTATCCTAAGCAGCATCAGTGGCTTCAAATTTTATAGATGCAAAAACAACGGTAGAGTTGATGAAATATTTAGAAAATTTGTATAAAACTCCTAGTGCTTTGAATAAGGTTTATTTGATGAAAAAAAAATTTAATTCTAAGATTCAAGAAGGTGGATCAATATTTAATAATTTTAATGAATTTTGGTCTATTGTAAATCAATTAAAATATATAGAAATTTCATTAGATAATGAAGTGAAAGCACTTTTATTCTTATGCTCTTTGCTAGATAGCTAGGATAACTTAGTAATGGTTGTTAGTAATACAATAGTCTGCTTCTAAAGGTTTGAAATTTTATGATGTGGTTATTGTAATCCTTAATGAGGAAATATGTAGGAAAAGCCTAGGAGAAGCATCATCTGGAAAATCTTTAAATGTAGAAATCAGGGGAAGATCTAAGGAGAGATCATTTAAAGAGAAATAAGGAATGGGATATCAAAGTCAAGAAATGGCAGATCTAGATCTAAGTACAGAGATTTACTTTTTTAGAATTGTGGAAAGCAAGGACACGTAAAGAAGGACTTTTGGTCCAAGGAAAGCAAAGAGAATACATCAAATAAAGGTAAAGAAAAAGTTATAGAGGAAAATGTTGTAAGTGAGGTAAAGCAAGATGCCCTTATTCTCTCCTTGGATGATAAATTAGAATCTTCGGTTTTAGATTCTGGAGAATCTTTTCATGCTACCCCCTAATAAGGGTTATTTCAGAAATTATGTTCAGGGTGATTTTGGACAAGTTTATTTAGGAGATGATGAGTCATGCAATATTACTAGTAAAGGTATGTTAATCTAAAGCTGTAGAATGGAAATCCATGGTATTGAAAGATGTGAGGCATGTGCCAAGCCTTAAGAGAAATCTAATAGTTGTAGGGAAACTAGGTAAATATGAATGCGTGGTTACATTCACAGCTAATTCTTGGAAGGTTACCAAGGGATCTCTTGTTGTGGCATCTACTTGTGTTACTAATTTCCTTTTCTCTGTGCCATCTACTACATATTCATAGACAACCATGTGGCATAATCAGTTAGGCCATATGAGTGAAAAAGGAATGTAGATTATAAAGGCTAATGGTAAGTTATCATATTTGAAACAATTAAATATTGAATTTTGTGAGCATTCCATATTTTGAAAGTAGAAGAGAGTGAGATTTCTCAAGGTTAGGTCAACAAAGAAGGAGCAGAAATTAAAGCTTGTATACTCAGATGTGTGGGGACCATATCAGGTAGATTCTATTGGAGGATCCCAAATATTATGTGACTCTTATTGATGATGCCATAAGGAAGGTATGGATTTATTGTATTAAGTGTAAATCTAATGTTTTTTAGACTTTTAAAATGTGGAAAGCCCTTGTGGAAAATGCAACAAACTTAATATTAAAGTTCCTTAGATCTAACAATGGTGGTGAGTATTGTAGTAAGGCTTTCAATGATTATTGTTCAATGAATGGAATATGAAGAGAAAGAACAATTCCTATAACTCCACATGAGAATGGAGTTGCAGAAATAATGAACAGAACAATCATGGAACGTGCTAGAAGCATGAGGATACATGTCAGTTTGCCTTTGAATTTTTGGGCAGAAGCAGTGGATACATCAATGTACTTGATCAACCATGGGCCTTTAACAGCACTGGATGGTGGAATACCACAAGAAGTTTGGTCTGAAAAAGAGGTAGATTTTTCTTTTCTTAGAGTTTCTGGCTCAGAATATTTTGTACATGTTGATAGGGAAAATAGGAAGGAGTTAGATGCTAAATCTAAGAGATGTAATTTCATTGGTTATGGCTCTGGTGATTTTGGATATCATTTTTGGGATTTAGAAGATTATAAATTGTTAGGATTCATGACGTTGATTGAAATGAAAAAAATAATGTATGTGGATCATGTTTTGGTGCCTAAACATGAATAGGTTGATGATATTTTTAAGGAAAATCAACTTTTAGACCTAAAAACAGACATCCATAGACACCGGTGTCAGTTCTATAGAATCCAGTGTTGATCAAGTTAACCGGTATCGGAAAATAGGATTGGGTTCAAAACAGACAGCTACTGGAACTAGTGTCGGTACTCTTCGAACAAGTAGCGGTGAGGCAACTGCAGTCGGTTTAGTAGATAGAGGAACCGTGATCAGTTTAGAACCATGGTACATATCAGGAGACCGGCATCAGTCATTGACAGATATTGACACAAACGTGCAATAGGAACAGAATGAGCTCCAGACACCCTGGATCTCAGTGAGAAGGTCATAAAGAGTAAGCAGACCTCCAGAGATATTTTCACCTTCCTTTTCTTATTTATTATTGACTGATAGTGGTGAACCAGAAAGCTTTACAGAAGCAATGCAGTTAGATACCCACAAGCAGTGGGAGTAAGGCATGGATGAGGAGATGGACTCCTTGGAACAAAATCAGAGATGGGATTTGATCAAAGTTGCCACGCAGGTAAGAAAGCACTATAGAACAAATAGATTTATAGGATCAAGGAAGAAGAGGGTGGACTGAAAAGATACAAGGCGAAGCTTGTGGTAAAGGGATTTACATAGAAATAAGGTATTGAATTTGATGAGCTTTTCTTCTCTTGTAGTTAAGATGACTTCTATTCGTATTGTTCTAAGTTTAGTTTCAACAAAATATTTGCATTTAGAACAACTTGATGTTAAGACATATTTTCTTCATGGTGATTTAGAGGAAGAGATTTATATGCAGCAACCACTTGGTTATGAAGTCAACAGTAAGGAGAAACTTGTGTGTAGATTGAAAAAGAGCCTATATGGGCTCAAGCAAGCTCTAAGGCAATGGTATTTGAGATTTGACATTTTTATGCATAGGCATGGTTATAATGAGATGTGAATCTGACCATTGTGTTTATTTTAAGAAGCTTGAAAATGGGAGCTATGTTATTTTGTTACTATATGTGGATGATATGCTCATTGCAAGATCTAGTATGTAGGACATTGGTAAACTTAAAAAAAGGCTAGCTCACACATTTGCAATGAAGGATTTGGGAGCTGCAAAGAAAATCCTTGGCATGTAAATTCACCGAGATAGAAAAAATAGGAAGTTGTATTTGTCTCAGGAGGCTTATATCAATAAGGTGTTGGAAATGTTTAACATATAAGATTCAAAACCTGTTCGTACACCTATGGCTGGACACTTCAAATTGAGCAAATATCAGTGTCATTCATCACACGAGGAGGTTGAGTACATGGCACATGTTCCCTATGCTTCAGTAGTAGGAATTCTTATTGTATGCCATGGTTTGTACTAGACCAGACATTACACAAGAAGTGGGAGTTGTGAACAGGTTTATGGATAATCTAGGTAAAGAACATTGAAAAGCAGTCCAATGGATTCTCAGGTATTTGAGAGGGACATCTAGCATGGAGTTATGTTATGGAGGGTCAGATACTTCTTTATGCAGCTATGTTGATTCAGATATGGCTAGAGATTTGGATGGCAGGAGGAGCACCATTGGATATGTTTTCACAATAGGTGGAATGGATTTTAGTTGGATTTCAAGATTGCAGAAGGTTGTGGCTTTGTCTACTATAGAGGTAGAGTATGTTGCAAGCTACAGAAGCTAGTAAGGAGATGATATGGATGAGATAGGTTCATGGAAGAGTTAGGTAAGGAGCAAGAGGATTGCATATTATATAGTGATAGTCAGAGTGTGATCCATCTGGAAAAGAACACAACATTTCATTCAAGAATAAAACACATTCAGTTGAGGTATCACTTCATACGGTAAGTGTTGGAGGATGGGCAATTGAAGTTAGAGAAAATTCATGTGAATGAGAACCTTGCGGATATGCTAACAAAGTTGTTGGTAAAGGAGAATTTGGAGCTTCACTCCACTTATGTTGGTCTTCGAGTTTGAGACTTGAAGAGGAAGCAATGATCCAAGGAAAAGGATCCAAGGATGGTGATGTACAGTACAATGCAGCAATTGATCTCCAAGTGGGATATTTTTGAGTGTGGAGCTTAATTGCTTCACAGAAAGCTTATTTTTACATGTTGCTAGATTTGATAGTGACCAACATTAGTCAGGAAGTGACCAGCATCGGTCAGATAGTGACCAACATCAATTAGGTAGTAACTGGCATCAGTTAACCTATGCGACAGTGCTTTGTTTTTTGGCCGAGAATTAGAATAAATCTTTTGCTTTAAAGATAATTTCTTGATTGTAAAAGCATAGTTAGTTTCCCATAATATATATATATATATATATATATATATATATATATATATATATATATAATGTATGTATGTATATGTATGTATTATATGAGGGTATGAGAGAAGAAAATGGCAATTGTTTGCATGTTATTTTTCTTTTTGAACAAGAAAGAGTAACTGGGTGAGGAAAAAAATATTGAACATCCTATGAGGTGTTGGAAGACAACAAATCTTCATTGGATTTCCTCTATAAAGAACTGAATAATAATTTTGGCCATTTCTTGGTGGACGTAGCCCACAATGGGTGACCCACATTAAATCTAGTGTTATCTTTCTCTTGTTTATTTCCTCATTCATTGTTTGTATGCTTTATCTAATTTTAGATCTGTGCAACATTGTTATATGGTTATAATCCCAACGATCGTGGGTATAGAATATAACCCCGGATGGTTCCTGGCTAGGGCATCGGTTTGTGCTTTTAAGCATATTTTCTTCCCCTCATTAATGTGGTCATGGTTATGTTGCTTACATCCAAGTGAACCGGAAATTGAGCATAGCAAAGGCCCATTGCCAGATTGAGATAAGTTCCTTCTATGTATTTTGGTTTTATATTGTGTAATTAAGAAAAGAAATTAAATAAAAGAGTAAATTATTATGGTTCTTTTATTTGTAATATTTGTTGGAATAGATATTTAATTATGATATGACACTATATTAAGTGATATTGCATTGCTAATTTATTTTTTACAGGGTCGTATTGCTTGTCTATGTATTGATTTCTAAAAAACAAAATAAATTTTAAACAGGTTTTTTGTGGTTGGTTGATTTAAAATAAATATAAGTTTATATTAAATTCAAACATTTACTTGAGTGGAAAAATTTATTAACTCTTGTTTTATTTTTTTTACTTGTATAGTAAAATTAAATAAAATATGCGCATTTGAATAGTTAACTTCTAGAAAAATAATATGATTTTATTAATAAATGCCTTTGACAACGGTTTAATATTTTTAAAAATATGTATATTAAAATATTGTTATAAAATAGTTGAAGAGAATTTATTGAGTAGAGCTTTTATGAAGTTTACAAATTTAATATTTAATACTTGTGTTTATTTTTAATTGAACTAGACTTATATTCATATTTATATTTAATTAGTTTGTTTTAGTGCTATAAACACCTAGGGAAAAGATCAAGTGAATTTTATTTACCTAAGGTTTCTAAGGGAGACAACTCTCCTTGAGAATATGGAAATCATTTTTTCCTATTGGTTCATAATTTACTTTTGTCCCCCCATGTAAAATTTTAAGTGTGTATTTTCATCTTTAATATTAAAAAACAATTTTTGATGTCTAAAATATACCCCTTTAAATACACTTGATTAGATTTATGTTGGAATAAAGTATTCTTATTTCTAACCTATGACCCCTTCTAATTTTCTATTGCAATCCTAAAAACTATATTTTTTAATGGTACTAACATATGTGTATTATTGGCCCCATTTATTCTTACATTTCTTTTATGCATATTAAAATATATATTTAAATATTTAACACTTATGTGTTATACCATATTAATTCCTAACTTAAATTTATAACCTAAGTAGTTAATTAAATTAGAATAAACTACCACATATTCCCAAAGCGTTTTAAAGAACATGTTTTATTCAACACTATACCTTTAAAACTATACTTAAAACCCTACCCTTAGTAACCTATTTTTTATATAGTTTAAAACTATGTATATGTAATTTAATTTAATTCTATATACTTTGTAACATCCTAGCCACTATACATATTTAAACATTATACTTACCAATATTTAAGACCTATAAGTTAAACAACATATATATTTGCTAAACAAGCTTAAGTGCTCCACTTTATTTGGTTTGGTAAGTAAACTATATTTTTTTCAAACCATAAACTCTAAACTCTCCACCACCTTAGAAATACTCTATAAAGTTAAAACATTTGCTAAGGGTGCATCTTCATATAATTTGAATAAAACGTGGAATTTTCATGCTTCATGTGACCCACTTATAACAAGTAATAAGTTTATTTCCTATGTGGCCTTTATACCTTGTACTCTTTGTGCTTATTAGTCTCCACATGGATGAACCTTTGGCCATTGAAATTATTGAACTATCTTTTTATTTTTTAAACTTGACC
The DNA here is from genome assembly GCA_019776745.2 of Taxus chinensis. Lineage (NCBI taxonomy): Eukaryota > Viridiplantae > Streptophyta > Pinopsida > Cupressales > Taxaceae > Taxus > Taxus chinensis. Next base: position 550,965,126 of record CM034156.1, on the reverse strand, counting down.
TTGAACATTATGCCACTTGGTCTCGTTGAATGTGCTAGTCAAATTAGATAGGTTCGTATATGTGTATATTTGATTATATAACATCATTAGTATGTTACATCAAATAAATATTCCCTACCATTTATGAAGGAAATTTGACAAAATGAAGTAAAGAATACTATAGTATTTGGGAAGTTACATATTTAATAAGTGTGTAAAAGTAGTAATAGAGAAGGTTTATAAATGAGAAATATAGATATAAAAATTGTTTAGTGGTTATAAAATCAAATATTTTTTGTAGACATTACTATGATCAAGTATAAAGTGTCATTTTGCATATGATTGTTTTGTCATTATGTTAATGGAGTTGTCCGCCTTTTTCCTGGTGTAGGGAACAATTGGTGTTACATCTTGGTATCAGAGAAATTTTTTATGTCCTTCTGTGAGTTATGAGTCTTGTAAGTAAATGATTTTCTTATTTGTTTTGTTTTTATCTCCACATAGTGGATATCACATTGCAGGGATGAGTTACTCGGAGGGTGTAGAATAAAATGAGCAATTGGAATGAAAAAATTCATGCAACAATTGACATGGAAGTTAAAAATCTTACCTTGGAATTAGAATCTTTGAAAAATCAATTTACATAATTCATTTGTAAAAAGAAGAGAGATAAAAAATTTAAAATTGAAAAAATATACTAGAAAGAGAAAAGCACCTTCTGATAGTGAATCTACTTCTATTGAGAAAATGGAAAGTTCTTATGATTCTTCTAGTTATTCGGATTCTAAAAATGAAAATGTTAGTAGTCATAGAAGTTCAGAAGAAATGCAATTATTTGCTAGGAAAATTAAATTGTCTAAATATGTTGGAGAAGTAGGGTCAGGTGAACAAGCTGAAACTTGGTTAACAAATTTAGAAAGGTATTTTGAATTACAAAGGACTAGTAAGCTAAGCAGAACTCAAATTTTTGCTTTTCAATTAAAAGGCATTGTTTTAAACTGGTGGGAAGACACATTAAAAATTGAAAACCTTAAACCTCACAAGGTTAAATGGAGTAAATTTAAAAGCTTGTTTAAAAAGAAGTATCTCTCTAATCATTTCTTGCAGCATCAACAAAATGAGTTCTTTGATTTGAAGAAATGTTTGAAAAGTGTGAATGAATATAAGCAAACATTTGAAAAATTAAATAGATTTGTACCTTTTATTATTGGTTCTGATAGAGTGGTTAGATTTATAAATGGTTTGAGGGAAGAGTATAAATAAAATTATTGGTGTGGTAAACCGCAGTCAGTAGATGAGGTCACACAAATCGAAGAACAATTTGAGAATTATAAAACTATGACTAATCAAAAACAAGATGAGTTCAAAAAGAAAAATACTAGTTTTCAGTTCAAGAATAGAAAGAGACCCTTCACAGAAAATGTTCAATGTAAAAAATATCAATTTAAAATTCAACAATGAAGGAAAGATTGTGAAAAAATAAAATCTTAAGATATTAAGTGTTGGGATTGTAGCGGAAATCATCTTCGCAGAGGTTTTCCTCATAAAAAGAAAGAGTGGGAAAATAAGGAGCAAAAGACGAGTGAGAAAAAAGAAGAAAAAATGAAAGTTTTTGTTGTTGTGGACACGAGTACTATTCATAAACAAGTGTCTTTAGTAGAATTATTAGGATCTATTAATGGTATTGATCTTGTTTTCCTTGATTGATTATGGCAGTATTCATAGTTTTATTTCTCCTCAAATAGTTAAAATATTGAATTTGTTTTCCAGAAATATAAACCCAATTTCGATAGAGATGGCAGATGGAAGAATAGTTCGACAAACTAGAGCTTTAGTGGAAGACTTAGAATTTAAAATTGATAGTTTTACTTCTATGGAGTCTTTTCATGTGTTGAATTTGGGTCAATATGATGGAATTTACTGAGTCCCTCTCTTCATATTGCTATGTACCTTGGGATATGGTAATATAATATATATGGGTTGATGGAGATGCCGACATGTGGCACACATCCCCTTAGTTATATGTATGGGTTCACATGGGATATAATATTATAATGTATATGGGTTGATGGAGATGCCGACATGTGGCACACATCCCCTTAGTTAGTTATATGGGCTCACATAGGAATTAATTATATTGGGTAATGGGTCGGCCTACATTGGGATTAGGTGTTACCCATCCTATTTAAAGGATGTGAGTATCATTATGAGGGAGGTATGTATGAGTTGATTCTTCTACTTGGTAAAGGTATATTGGATGTGTCCCCCTCGAAGTGGATTCCCATCTTGGGAGATTATGGAGTTACTCCTTCCTTAAGGAGCATTGTATGGTGTTGCCCTACCTTAAGGGTATTATTCTACATATATTGATTATTTGGGCATCTTGGCCCCCCCGTAACTCTTGTGTTTTATTATCTTCTGCAATTTATTGATTTATTATATGCAAAGTTCTTATCATTTGGTATCAGAGCAACCACCCGTCTTCGAATCCCACTCGGTTGGTTATGTCATGTAGCCGGGGCTCGTGGGGCGCCTAAACATCGGTGAATTGAGACTCGTACGTATGGGAGTACGGGTGCAAACTCATCCTAATTCGGGTTCTACCGGAAGCGTGGTGGGATGTTATGATCCTCATGTGTGGATTTCACTAATGCCTCAAGGTTTTGGTGTAACAGTTCGTTACAATGCTATGTACCTTGGGATATGGTAATATAATATATATGGGTTGATGGAGATGTAGACATGTGGCACACATCCCCTTAGTTATATGTATGGGTTCACATGGGATATAATATTATAACATATATGGGTTGATGGAGATGCCGACAAATGGCACACATCCCCTTAGTTAGTTATATGGGCTCACATAGGAATTAATTATATTGGGTAATGGGTCAGCCTACATTGGGATTAGGTGTTACCCATCCTATTTAAAGGATGTGAGTATCATTATCAGGGAGGTATGTATGAGTTGAGTCTTCTACTTGGTAGAGGTATATTGGAGGTGTCCCCCTAGAAGTGGATTCCCATCTTGGGAGATTGTGGAGTTACTCCTTCCTTAAGGAGCATTGTATGGTGTTGCCCTACCTTAAGGGTATTATTCTACATATATTAATATTAGGGAATCTTGGCCCCCCATATATCTGGTGTTGTGTTATCTTTTGTAATTTATTGATTTATTATATGCAAGGTTCTTATCAAGTGGTATCAGAGCAGTGATCCGGGCAATTTGTGGGATGAAACCCTAATGTTGGTGATTCGTCTATATCTGGAGATCGGAATTGGAATTTTTCAGATATTTTTTGTGGGGAGTGGATACATAGTTCAAGTGATCTTCCCTCCAAATTTCAGATTTTTTGGAGCTGTTTTGTAAACATTGTGTCCATTTTAGGGTTGAAACCCTAATTCTAAGGTTTCATATATATCTTCTGAATAATGAAGAATTAGGAAATAATTTTTTTTGGGTTGTTGTTAATATATTAAATGGTGATACCACTGAAATTTTAGAATTGGTGGATCTATTTTGACATAGTTATTTCAGTTTTATTTTTTTCACTATTTTTCTCCACAAGCCGCAATTTGAGGAATTTTCCTGAATTTCTTACATTTTCGGAAATATATCAACATTTCAGCAGGGGTTACTTCTTTGTGGTTTCAGATTTGAGGCTGACTGATTGACAAAATCATCAGGTAAAATATTGGTCAAAAGGAGTAAGTTTGTGAAACCCTAATTTTTATGCATCATGGATATACCAATTTTCTATGGTAATGGGGAAATTGATGCAAACAAATGGTGGATACAATTTAAACAAATGTATTTTGAAGAATTTTTAGTATGGGTTAGTTTTTATCTTCATCTTGGTGGGAAAGCGTGACATTGGTATTCCTATTTGGATATAGATCTATTGGATTGGGATTGGGAGGAAATGGAGGATATTTTCTTAGCTAGATGGGAAACAAAAAAGAAACATATTTTTTTTCAAGAAGAAGAAGAAGAAGTTGTTACACATGATAGTGCATCTCCAAAGAAGGAAGCTTCAATATTTCAGTTTGAAGGGTGTATTCAAAGAAAAAAGTTAATTGTTTCCATAAACCCTAGCATCAAATATAACTTCATCAATATGGTTGTAGCTCAAAATCTACAGGTGCAAGAAAAGAATATCAAGGAATCTCAAATAGATGGTAAGCAGATTCAGGTTTTTGAAGATTTAAAGCTTTCTATGGATAAATATGTTTTACATTCAGATTTTTATGCTTTAGATATGGATGGTATGGATATTGTTCTTGGATATCCTTGGTTAGAGAGCTTGGGAACAATTAATCTTAATGTACAAAAGAAATTCATGAAATTATGGTGCAAGAGAAAGAAAATTACATTGTAAGATATCACACTTAGCAAAGAAAAAAGTAAAGTTAAATTGGATCATGTAGATGAATTTGATGATGGTGAAGAAGGGAATAAGGATGAATCAGAAGGAGAGGACAAAGAACATAAAGTCACAAATAATTTCTCTACTCAAGAGAAAAAAAGAAGTAACAAACAAGGTGGAAGAGGACAAGAAAGTTGAGGAAAAGGTTGATAAGGTTGAGTATACGAAGGTGGCACCATATCGACACCCACACCATCATGAGAGGAAAAAATCATGGAGACATGTTAGGACTCATGAGGATAGAAATCCATATGGATATACAAGGAATCACAGGAATAATTTTGGCTACACATGGAATCAATGGAACAATAATTATATGACATGGAATCACAAGAATAATAATTATGGATATGCATGGATGCCGAGAAGGAACACATATGGACCAATATGGAACCAAATGAGCACAATGGAATATGGAATCATGTTTGGAGTAGCATCACCTAGTAGGATTTCATATGGGTCGGTGGATGATCGAGCATGGCGACAAGTGTGTAATAATTTAAAGCACACTCATTATATGGTTTCTTCTTATGTTTCGGGGACGGAACATGTCAAAGAGGGAGGCAATGCTATGTACCTTGGGATATGGTAATATAATATATATGGGTTGATGGAGATGCCGACATGTGGCACACATCCTCTTAGTTATATGTATGGGTTCACATGGGATATAATATTATAACGTATATGGGTTGATGGAGATGCCGACATGTGGCACACATCCCCTTAGTTAGTTATATGGGCTCACATAGGAATTAATTATATTGGGTAATGAGTCGGCCTACATTGGGATTAGGTGTTACCCATCCTATTTAAAGGATGTGAGTATCATTATCAGGGAGGTATGTATGAGTTGATTCTTCTACTTGGTAGAGGTATATTGGAGGTGTCCCCCTCGAAGTGGATTCCCATCTTAGGAGATTATGGAGATACTCCTTCCTTAAGGAGCATTGTATGGTGTTGCCCTACCTTAAGGGTATTATTCTGCATATATTGATATTAGGGCATCTTGGCCCCCCATATATCTGGTGTTGTTGTTATCTTATGTAATTTATTGATTTATTATATGCAAAGTTCTTATCACATATTCCAAGGACAAAAATTCAGGTTGTATTCGTATACAGTTCGCCCAATATCAAAGCTTTGGGGGCTATGTTGGTTCATGTTCTGTCTTGGTGGATTGAGCTGCATTCAAAAGCAGGTGATGCCTTTGGCTACCTCTGTGCATGGTTGGATCAATGCTTAGCGCAGTGGAAGAAGGGTCTATTAGCACACCCAAGCTGGTAGTGGATGTGCTCGACTCGGGTATTAACTTTGGTATCTAATAATCCCGTAAGCATAGGTTCGGGACTATGTATAGGTATAGAACAAAATGTGGTTTTTGCTAGTATGCCACCTGGGTTTTTTTGTGGTTGTTCTATGGAATTATCATGAGGCTACTGCCTCCTTCTATAAATAGGGAATGTGTCCCTTCAACCCGCCTTAAATATCAAAAAAAAAAAAGGATCCTAACCACTATACATATTTAAACATTATCCTTACCAAGGGATTTAAGACTTATATGTTAAACAACATATATATTTGCTAAAAAACTTAAGTGCTCCACTTTATTTGGTTAGGTAAGTAAAACATATATTTTTGAAACCTTAAACTATAAACTCTTTGCCACCTTAGAAATACTCTATAAAGTAAAAAAAATTCTAAGGGTACATCTTAACATAATTTGAATAAAACGTGGAATTGCCATGCTTCATGTCACCCACTTATAACAAGTAATTATTTTATTCTTATGTGGCATTTATACCTTGTACAATTTGTGCTTATTAGTCACCACATGGATGAACCTTTGGCTGTTGAAATTATTGAACTATACTTTTTAAGCTTTTTAAACTTGACCTTGAACATTATGCCACTCGATCTCGTTGATATTTGCTAGTCAAGATTAGATAGATTGGTATATGAGTATAGTTGATTATTATAACATCATTAGTATGTTACATCAAATAAATATTCCCTACCATGTATGAAGGACAATTGACAAAATGAAGCAAATAGTACTATAGTAAAACAATAGGAAGTTACATATTTAATAATTGTGTAAAAGTAGTAATCCGAGTGGGATTATAAATCAGAAATATAGATATCAAAAATTGTTTAGTAGTTATAAATCAAATATTTTTAGTAGATCATTACTATGATCAAGTAGAAAGTGTCATGTTTGCATATGATTATTTTGATCATTATTGTAATGGAGTCGTAGACCCTTTTCCTAGTGTGGGGAAACGAGGTGTAACACTTTCCTTTGAGAAAAAATTAGGGAATGATGCACCCCTAATCCTTCGACAACTTAAATGCAAATAAGAGACTTTAAAACACAACAAGAATGAGAGTTCCTCCCTTTACAAAGTGAACACGTGTTTTTCTTCCATGTTTTGCAGGTAATATCTACTTTATTGTGTACAAATTTAATTTAGTAAAGTTACAAGCAATATTTTACACTTAAGTGCTACAATTTGATATCTTCTATGGACATTGACTACACTTTCTGTTTCCATTTTCATAGTGGATTGTACCAACACCAACAAAAGGAAAAACTATCAACTAAAGGAAAAGTGTGAGTGTGCATCTTAGGTATATTCTTCTTTTAAGTATGTAAAGAGATTTCAATTCCACACGTAAAGGGTGTGAAATGTAGACACTCAAAGTCGATAGCTGTATATTTTGACAATGATAAGATTGGCTTTGTTCCTAGGCTAACACAGATGTTCACATTCTAAGCTCAATCAACATATCCATCTCTCTCTATCTCTTGAATTGTTTGATCTCTACATATTACTCTATTGTTCATTCATGAAATATTAATTATCTAAAGATGATTAATCTATCCTCATAGCATATTTCCCAAACTCGGGCTCTTTTGTCACTAAATGAATGTTTAGGATTATACATAATAGGGTCATGTCATACTATAGTCTAGTCCAACTGTATATGGTCATGTACTTTTCATCTAATGTTTTTGGATTTCTAATTTGAATAATCTCAATGTGTCAGTTCATCTTCCCCGGGCTAGATATAATGCAAGATGTTTAACCTTTAGAAGCCTATATAAGTAAGTCGGTTGCACTTTATAACTCACCTGGTACATTCTCATAAGAACACATTGCAAATATCAACACTAAAGTACTTGAGGCTCTCCTAAATCTTCCAAAATGAAATTGCACATTTTTTAGGAGCAACCACTACATAGGCTTGAAACACTCAAACTAGTTTGCAAGATTTTAACTTCCTCTATTTACAAGCATGCAAACATCCTAGGGAACATGTCTTAGCAAGCGAGAGTATGTTCCATCAAAATTATCAAATTTCTTAAGGGACAAAGGGGATCCATCTTAGCAAATGAAGCAACTCCACGTCACACTACTACCACATTGGGTACATTCTCTATTCTATAGTTGAGCATAGTTATCATTTTCTTGTGTCAAGAGAGACGAGGACACACATAGGGGGTTGGAATAGATTTCATACGCTACTTATACCAACATTAGGATAACTAAATGAGGCTTTCTCTTGACTCATGGGGATGTAGCTACAACACCTATATTTTCTCACTATGGGTTGACCACCAAGGTTAATACACCCTCACCCAGTACAAGATTTCTCCTTTTGATATCTAATCACTTTATGAATTTTATTACAGGTATGCTAAGGTTTTTTATTTGTCACAGTTCATCATGTTGGATTTCAAAACTGTGTAATATCTAGTGATAGGTGGATGACAACCATTTCCATACCAATAAAGAAAGCAAAGGTAGTAGATCCCCATTGTGCACAAGTCTAAAACCATACAGATTAGGCCTAAACTATAGTATGTCCCAACATGAGTTGTATGGTCCTGTACAAAAGAATTTTCTAGGCATATTCCATAGATGAAGTATTTCCATATTTCAAATTAGACTTTTCACCCAGTCTACACACCAGATAACATCTTGTAACTTAATCATAAACTAAGTATTTATAGGAAATCTTGTGTTCCATGAGAAATCGTTAGATCTATTTATCATAGTATCAAAGTATTTGAATAATTGTAGACACTAAAATCTAAGCAATTTGGGTAAAATGCTTATTTCACTAAATTGGGACTTATTCCAGTCCCAGCAGCTAAAAATATAGCAATATCGGAATCCAATATTACTATTTTAGATTACAAAATGTCAAATATTAGAATTATCTGCACTCCAAAATCACACATATTGGATTCCAAAATCGCACATATTGGATTCCAGAATCGCATATATTGGAATTCAAAATCACCTATATTGGAATTAACTATACTCCAAAATCACATATATTGGAATCCAAAAATCAAAATATTGGAATCCAGTTAATATCCTAGCGAAGATCCAATATATCTGGTCACGAATTAAATTAATGAATATGTGAAAAAAACGTTTAATGATTTCAGGGAATCCAACATTGATCTGAGAAATAATGACTGGCAGCTCGCTAGCCCGTATAAAATAGATACATGTTTTGTTTTATAAGGTCTAGCGGCAACTAGGCTTAATCATTGCTTTGGTGTTCTAGGCTTAAATGATTTCTTTGGAATAATGCTCTTATCAGTTTTAATATGTTTTTAAGATTAAACTATGAAAATTTGAATATTTCAAATGCCATTGAGCAAGCGGCTGCTAGGATAATGACATTCACAAGATGTGAGAACTTCTAGATTCAATTACTATGGTTCGATTGAACCTTGGGGAAACCAGAGAATTACCAAAGATGTTATGAAGAAAACTTAAAGATGGTGACTATTCAATTTAGGAGAATGTAATTAACTGTAAAACCATTCCAGATATATTTTCATATTTAAAATTAGATCTCATATTTACTTCATTTATTATGGTGTGATTGAACCTCGGTAGCACAACCAGAGAATTTCTGAAGATGTTATGAAGAAATTAGCAGAGGGAGACAATCTAGTGTAGGAGAATGTAATTAATTATAAAACCATACCAGATATATTTTCATATTTAAATTTAGATATAAAATCAATTGTAAGAGACATGGCATAAAAAATTTCATATTCAAATATGGATATGAACTTATTTAAAATTAACTGTAAAACTATCCCATATATATTTTAGTATTTAAATATAGCTATGAAATAAATTGAAATTCCTTTACTAAGGTAGGTAGAATTATAGTAAAACATTTGATGAATAATTTGAATTGATAATGTAACATTATTCCGAAGATGGGCTTCCAAATCAACAATACAAATCATAGTAAAGCTCCAATAAAAAAGCTCCCTATAATTGTTTTTGTGATCTAATATAATCCCGAACATCTTCGACGTCCTTCAATGGTTGCAAAAAAGGCCACAACACATCTAACAAGTATGTGTCTTCTGACTTAGAATCTATGTTAAATTTTTCAGCAATTATGTAGTTCGCAACATCATTGAACTTGTTTTTCTCTAAAGAGTCATCTACAAGCACTGTATTTTTACAATTGTACGATGCATTAAACCACAACCAAATGGAGTTAAGATTCTTGAGATATAATTTGGGATTCCCATAACCTTCATAATCAGAGCATTTGGTCTCGACACAATCTTCCTTTGTAAATATGAACTCGAAGCTTGTAACCTCCAAGCCGATGTTTTGAAGGAATGAAGGCATCATGTCATCAACATTTGACTTTCTCATCGATGTCCATTTTGCTATGTTGAAATTTTTTTGGCACCATTGCAAGAACTCTTTCACATTAGGTTTAAGAAAATATAAAAAAAATCGAGCTAGATTCCGCCAAATTTTTTTAATTATTTAAATCCTGAAGATGCCTTGTGGAGGGTGTGTGCCAAAACACCGTTTATATCAAATATGATCAGTTTCATGTTGCATGTGTTCTTATCTGCAAATGAAAAAAAAAATCAAATGGTTGAGGGTTGTGAATAAATTAAAAAATAAAAAACAAGTCCCTTTCGATATTGTTATATCAAAAATCAAATGGTTGTAGGTGGTGATAAAAGTAAAATCTAAGTGCGTTCCTCATTTCTTATTATTATACTAGGAATATTTTTTTGTGAAGAATTTATTTGAATAGAATGTAATGTTTCAGTGTGACGAGTCTTTACATACCGTATTGTAGTTATTTCATTGCATTGGAAAGTGGTATACATTTTCTAATATCAAAACAAAAACTAGTATTTAAGCATGCTCAGCAATTAATTTAGGAATACATATTCATTAATAAAAATGCTCAAAGATTATTTACATTAAAGATTTTCTGTTAATTCACATTTGCAACTTATACACTCACAGTCTGAACTTATAATCAGGGAAGATTTAAATTCTCCAAAGTTATAATTATACGATCGTAATTTAAATAGTTACAAAGAACCATCACTAAAACATATGAATGTATTTTATTTACAATGTTAAGTTGTATCATCACAATAACATTTTGAAATGCTAACTTTTTATTTAGCATTTATTCGTTCCAAACATTTGATGCCCTCTACCACATTCAATCCCTTTGACACTATTAGTGATAAGTCTTTGTGGAAATCGGTCATCAACCACGTATATTTTGAGTAATTTTCTCCTCTGCTTTTCATCCCAACCATAAAATTTGTTGGAGGGTTTCCCTTTGCACCTAATGTAATACACATTGTGTCTTCAGAATTGTAGGGGACATCATTTCTACTCCAAACCTTTTCTATATCTTTTATTACAATTCCATCAACCATTTTGCAATGTTCTTTTCACCAGGTGATTAATGGATTCAAGTCAGTTAATAATTTTTTATGGAAGGCCTTTGTCATATTTTCAACATCAACTGAAGAGTTTTTTTCTGACCAGAATCCCATTTCTAATTTTGTTGATAAACATAGAATATTAGTGGAGGCGATGGAGTGTCACATCAGCAAAAAATGTGAATTATGCAAAATTCAAGAAAATAGCGAAATATGCAAAAAAAATGTGAAAAAGACAAAAAGCTTGTTTTTTCAAAAATAACAAAGGTCATGGTGGGAGATGGGTTTCCCACACTGGGTGTTTAGGTCCTCACTGGTGTGAACAAGATCCTAGTGGGAAATGGCTGGCGAGGTAGCACCCGTGGATCTACCCATAAACTTGAAGCAGAAAAGTTTATGCTTGAATTAATAGGACAATTCGGCGCTTTCTTGGTTTTCAAAACCCTAGTTTATTTGTTCGAGTGGTTAGTACTAGAACACATGGCGGCAAAAAAAATTCTGGTGCATGCTAAGCTGATCATTGAGGTGATACAGGAGGTCCCTTTCAATCCAACCCCGATGGGGGTCTAATTGGCTTAAGAGCTTGGAAGACTTCAAGGTTGGAAGAATTGATTTCAAAATCACTGCAGAAAGTGTACATCTCTCGATGCCTCCTCCCCCCAAAGCTGATTTTTTGATTCGCGGGTGAAAAGGGTGATTTTCTACAATTTTTTGGGCTCCTGTTTCTCTCAAAGGAGTATTTCAAGCTAGGTCGCACACTTCTGGGGCTCAAATGTGAAACCAAAAGTCAATTTCCTTGCCAATGGATTTTTCCAGGTATGTTTCCCCTCCCCTGATTTTCTGAATTTGGTGCTTAAAGATGGACCATGGTTCATGAACTCTTCTAGCCTATACTTTCATCCTTGGTCACCAAAATTTCGATCCCTAGAAGGAAAAAATATCCAAGGTCCCACTTTGGCTAATCATTCATGATTTACCCTTGGATCTTCGTAAAGGGTCTGTTTCTGAAGCCAATTGTAAACTCCTTGGGGAACCTTATGCCCATATAGAATCATGGCCTAAATTTCTAGTGTAAAAAACTCGGTGCATCTCTATGTGGCAATGGACCTGACTACCCCTTTGCCGTCGTCTTTGACTCTCCAAACAAATTCCGGCCCCAAGTGCTTTACCATTGAGTATGAGGGTCTAAATGCAAAGTTTTTTTATTGCGGGCAGTTGGGTCATCTAAGTAAGGCCTGCTCTTTGAAATTGGCCAAGGCTTCCAAGGAGTTGGATTCTCAGAAGGTTAGTTCTATGTTGAAATGGTTACAAGAGAGTGAAAATTCATCACCCTTGGTGGGTGATATTTCACCTCTATCTCTTTTAAAAGAAACTGAAGAAGTGCATAAAAACTCTAGGGAATTAATTTCCCTTATTAAGGAAGGTTTCAACCAAGGGCAAGCGGCTTCCCTGAACTCGCTATAATCTTGGCTCCTGGATAAAGTTGAGACGAATAAGCTTCAGTCCCTTTTAGGTGATGAAATCTCGGAGGAAGGAGAATTTGAGCTGGATCTATTAGTAACGACTTTAGCTTCCTCAAAATTGGCTTCGGTTCAAGAAGGGTTGAAGGAGGCCATATGCGGCTTAGCCAGCAAAAAAGGCAGAAAATCCAAACAAGAACTGGCCTTGTTGGAAGTGGATGTTGGCAAACAAAGTGTCCTAAAATTTTCCAAAGCTGTGTCTGGGAAGGAAAATGTCCTTCCCTCTCCTAAATGATAATTCTTTCTTGGAATATCAGGGGTCTCAACACCCCTGATAAACAACACTTGTTTAAGTGTTATCTCTTATCCTCGGAGGCAAGTGTGGTGTTGCTTCAAGAAATAAAGATGGTCACTGCAGAAGCAGCTGTGCTCTGGAAAAACTCAGTTAAGGGATAGAATTTCTTCTTCTCCGATGCTACTAGGGCCTCTAGGGGCTTGGGATTCTGGTGGAAGTAAATTCAGGTTTAGGTTGATCTTATCCACTAGAATCATAGTTGGTAGTTGGGTCGGGTTTTCGCGAAACTTTCTCATTTGGTCTTCTACCTCCTTAATGTGTATGGTCTGAATAGCATAACTAGCAAAAGAGAGGTTCGCAAGACATCTCTAGGTCTCTGCTTCCCCTCAAAGATCAATTGTTTCTTATTGGTGGTGATTTCAATTCTACCACTTCTAAGAAAGATAAAAATGGAGGTATTTCTAGAAATCGGCAATCCCAAGCCAATTTTTGTACCTTTATCTCTGACAACTCTCTTTTTGATATCGAGCCCAAGCAAGGTTGGTTCACCTGGAGCAATCGTAGTAAGGGCTTCAGTAATATTGTTGAAAGGCTCGATAGGTTCTTAGCCGGCCCTAAGTGGTCTCTAAATAATGTTGTCTTAGAATGCTCGATTCTGCCCTGGTCTGGATCTTATCACTTCCTGGTTCCCTGTCATTTAATATCGACTTTTCCCCTCACAAATATCCTTTTAAGTTTGAGCTTATGTGGCTAAGGGATGCCTCTCTACAAAACAACATTTCATAATGGTGGCACTCCTATCAGGTTGAAGGTTCAAAGATGTTGGTGCTTGCACAAAAACTAAGACTTCTCAAAAGAGATCTTAGGTCTTGGAACAAATCTTGTTTTAAGAATATCTTCCAAGAAAAGGCTAGAGTGGAAGCCGAGTTGAAAGCTCTAAATGAGTTATATTTTTTCTCTGGCATGGGGGAGGCAGAGTTTCTTCTGGAAAAGTATTTATCGGCTGAACTTGGTGAATTTTTTCTACTCGAGAAGGTCTTCTAGAAACAAAAATCATGGGAAGTATGGCTCAAGGATGGGGACATGAACACAAAGTTTATTCATTCATCCATAAAAGTAAGGCGGAGCTCATCTTTCATCTCTGAGATAAAGATCCATGACAGTATTATCCTCTCTGATCAAAAATATATTTCTGATGACATTGCATACTTTAATTCATAGCAATCCTCATCCTTGACAATATCCCGACGCTGGTCACTGATGCTCAAAATGAGGCCCTTCTTAAGACCTTCACTATGTGTGAAGTGGAGAAAGTGGTTTTCTCTATGGCCAAGAAAAAAGCTTCGGGTCCAGATGGTTTTCAGGCTGATTTCTTTCAGAAATTTTGGAACATCATTGGCTATGATGTTTGGGCAGCTGTGGAAGAATCTCACAAACCCCGCTCAGTGCTTAAATCACTAAATTGTACCTTTATAAGTCTCTTCCTGAAGATCCCTCAACCCTCTTCGTTCATGGATTTCAGATTGGTTTCTCTGTGTAATACTTCCTACAAAATCATCTTGAAGGCCATTACTTCTAGACTCAAAGGACTGCTGGAACCTATGGTCTCTCTAGAGCAATCTGGTTTCTTATTGGGGAGGTCAATATTTGATGGTATTTTCTCTCTCATGAACTCATTCACTCTCTCTCCTGCAATAAATCCCCAAGTATGTTACTAAAACTGGATATCTATAAGGCCTTTAATAAGATCAACTAGCGTTTTCTAATCAAAATCCTTAGAAAGTTTTGTTTTTCAGTTTAGTTTTGTAACTGGGTGTTCAGTTACATTGATGGGCCTTCTTTCTCTGTGTTAATTAATGGTAATGTTGAAGGTTTCTTTGAAGGTAATCGAGGTTTAAGATAGGATGACCCTCTCTCCTCCTTTCTCTACATTTTAGTGGCTGACTCGTTGAGTAGGACCATCAGCAATAAAGTTCAGGAAGGTAAATTACATGGATTAAGAATTATAGAGGGGATGGATCCTATTTCTCATCAGCAATTCGCAGATGAGACTTTGTTGTTTGGAAAATTCAGCATTCAGGAGGCCAGAGAACTAAAGGGGTTGCTCGATGCTTATGCATTCGTTGCTGGATAAGAGGTCGGCCTTGTCAAATCCTTCATCTTCTTTTTTAATGTCCCCCCTTCTCTGGAAGCTAGAATTCTTGGCATCTTCAGCTTCAAAAAAGGGTCCCTTCCGGTCAAATATCTTGGTGTGCCTTTGTTTGGTGGCTCGGGTCGGACCTCGATGTGGAACAATCTCCTCTCTTCAGTTAATTCAAAACTCAACTCTTGGAAAGGAAAATGGCTATCTCTAGCTAGGAGATTGATTCTCATTAAATCTGTTCTCAGTGCCTCCCCCTTATACTTGCTTTCCATTATGAAAATCCCCAAAAGTGTTCTATCAAAGCTTATCAGGATTATGCAAAATTTCCTATGGCAAGGTCCCTCTTTGGAAAGGAAAATCCCATTGATCAGCTGGGAAACATTGTCCAAACCTAAAGATCTAGGTGAGGCTGGCATTCTCAACTTGGGTATTCAAAACTTGGCCTTGTGCACCAAGCTTGTCTAGAATCTCCTCACAAAACCTTTGTGTCTTTGTAACCAAGTGGTGGGAAAAAAATATTTGGGGGCCCATCTTCCTGAATCAATTCTTTGCACTGTTAATCCCCCTTGTGGTTCTCATATTTGGAACCTCTTAGTTGAGTGTCGGGGGCTCTTCTTATACAATGCGGCCTGGAAAATCAAAAAATGTGACAAGGTGTTATTCCGGGATGATCCTTGGAATGGTTTTCCCTTTCTTGGGGAAAATCCTGGGGTTTGGGGAAATCAAGAGGATCTTAGCTGAAGAATGGGGACCATATTGTTTCCAATTATGGGCTGATTTCAAAAAATTTGCATGCTTTATTGGAATGGAAAAGTATTGACCACCTAAATCTCTTTATGGAAACTAAGGATAGTTTTTTGCTTGGCTCTACAGGATCGACAGATTGTGCTTTTCCAGTGGGTAATGATGAAAATTGTCAAGACTATAGCCTCTTCTGGGAAATACTCCCCTTGTTATGGCTATAAATTATTACATGTTGAGTAGGAACCTGAGGCTCTAATCTAGAAGGCATGCTGGTCCCCCTTGTGTCTACCTAAAGCTGGCCTTTTTAACCTGGTTGGATTTCAAAAGGAAAAATTCTCACTCGAGAAAAGGAGGAAGAAATTTGGTTTTCAAGGTCCCTTAATGTGCTTTCTGTGTGAGAAGCATGAGGAATATCATGATCATCTTCTGCTTCATTACCCATTCACAATTGAATGCTGGAGTTGGTTGTGTGTCAGGCTCAATCTCTTATGGGTCCAACCCTCTACACTCTCGACAGCCATTTTGGCTTGGCCTATAAACCTCCACTCTGGCGCTCTCTCCTCGATTTGGCTGTGTAGTATCATGCTACTTCTCTGGCACATCTGGTGGGAGCGTAACAAAATAATCTTTAGGGAGGAGAAAAACTCAGTGGGACATGGTCATCCTCAAGATGGAGTGGGCTATCTCTGAGGTGATTTCTGCTAATTGGTCCTGCTTTCATCACTTCTCCAACATTGACAAGGAAATCGAGTAGTGCTGGCTTAGAATCATCAACCTCGGTGTTGGTGCTCAGTGCCCTTTGATCTCCTTAGCCTTGCTCCGTCAGTTAGCCCATTGGCTCCCCCCCCACTCTGGGTTTCCTCAAGCTAAATTTCAATGGAGTGGCCAGAGGTAACCAAGGCATCTCTGACGTTGGATGCATTATAAGAAATGAAAGGGGTTTATTGGTCGGTGCTACCTCCTACAAGCTCAAGGATGGCACTTGTAATTTGGCTAAACTACAAGCTCTGAGAAAAGGTCTAGATCTAGTGGCTTCCTTAAAGGTCAAAAATCTAGAAATCGAAGGGGATTCGCTTGTAATTGTGAATGCCATAATTAAAAGGAAAGCTCTGTCTTGGAAACTAGACCTAGGATTTAAAAAGGTCTTTTGGCAACTCAAGAATTTCAGTGCCTAGAACATTAAGCACGTGTTTAGGGAAAGTAATAATTGTGTGGACATTCTAGCGAATGCGGGGATCAAGCGAGCACAAAAAGAGATGGTGGCATTACATTCCAAAGCATGGGAAGGATTGGGGATTTTGGTCTTGTGCAAGGCATATTTCAGAGTGCATGTTGTCTAATGATACACTTGCGTGATGTGAATGGTCTATATAATGCTTTGGACAAGGGCTTCTCCCTATATTTTTTTCTCCCTCCTTTCACTAGCTATGTTTGTTCCTCATCTGCCGTGAATTTCCTTGAGCTGTGATCTGCATGAAATGGCATTTCGTTAACAGACAACTGGCTGAAAATATTTTTTTGTCTCTCCTATGTCAAAGGTATCCTAGGTAAAGACTATTTGTCTATTGTTGGTTGGCCACGTGTCAATAGTGGTGTTACCTCTATTTTCATTGAGAACCTACTAATAATCCATCCCTCTAAAGCGGATGCTGTGAATTTGGCTATGCAATGGCTTCAATCAGCATATTGTGGTAACCTAGCCTCTAAAGTGGAAAATTTCTATCTGGCATTCTGGGTTGTGCATGAGTCTTTGTCGAGCGCATCAGGGGTGGTTGTGGGTGTCTTCAGTGAACTCAAAAAATGGTTTGGCATTCTCCTGGCCTTCACTGTGCAGGTGGTGGTGTATGCCTGAGACCAGGATGTCGACCATGCCTGCCTGGTGCTTCCTAATCTGAAGACCCTCTCGTTGGACCCTATCCAGTCTAGGCGGTCTAAGCCATGGCTGTCTACGGCTGGGGCCTCTAACTTTCTTTGGCTGAACTGGGTGAATTCTGAAGTGAAAGTTGAAATGGAAGATGATACCAACCTTGGTCAGGGATCTCAGGCTACTAGTGTTGTTGTCACCTTGGGGACTGGAGAGTAATCCCTCTCTTGCCTAGTACTATAATTATAATATATCTCAAATAATGCTAGCCAATGTTCGTGTATATCCAGTTGTTTTTTCCTCTTATGATTTTGCTATTTTGCTTTGAAATCTTGAGGCCAGGCCTCTGTTTATGTAAATAGGGAACGGTTCCCTTTAACCCACTTTATCTATCAAAAAATCATTGATAATGACTTTATAAACTCTTTCAAGCCACCTCGCACGTTGATTCTCTCCCTACGAAACTTGAATGTGATGTCCCCAAAGGGCGATTAGTTTTTCTCATACAGCAAGCCCTCCAAATCTAAAATAAGTAAGTAATTCTTGTGGTTGACTGCAGGGAAGTAAATATTTTTTTTAATCGGTCTCATATCAATTCTAACCAATGGAAAAAATCAACATTTTAGGTTGCAGCTACCACTTATTGGTGGGCATTGTGTGTAGGATTGTATCTTCTTTACCCACAGCTAGATCCTTTGTCGAAAGATATGTTTCAAATAATATAGCTATTTCTATAGAAAATGAAAGCATATTTGGAAAAAACATACTGAACTACGTGGTAAAATGGTAAATTCAATATTAGCACTTTAGGTAACTACCACTTACTGACTGAGATTTCAGCTTGGCTTACATAGACCTTACTAACTGCTGGTTTTTTTAATATAATATGTGTTATAAAAAATAGTAATCAATTCAAAATCAATTTCATGCCATCGTAAATCAAAGCATAATTAAAAATCATACTGGTCTCCATGGTAAAATGGTAAGTATAAATCAAAATGTTTTGTCTTTTGAATGAATTGTAGCGCCAGCTAGGGTTCGTTTATATCTGTTGAACCACCCATTGGCAAACAACACTTTTGAGATATTGATGTGGATTAGCGAACACTAGGTTATGCCATCATTGACTGGAATAAGAAGAGATTCTAATGTCTATATCATTATGTCAATACTAAAGGTTTATGCAAACAACCAACAACCTGAAAACAATAAACTATGTAGCGTTGGATGCCACCATGAACTTTTGAAATAGGTTATTTGATAATTCCTTCTTTGAAAATGATTCTGCTTCTAGAATTAGTTGAAATATTTTTCTATAACTATGTGAGCCTTAGATATGGTTATGTTTAAAAATATGCATGGCTAACATGCTTGGTTCTATCTACATATTCGTGTTGGCTACCACCGTGCACTCCACTGTTACTTTCTCTAGGTGTTGGTGGTCTACATAAACCATTAATTTTTTTATAAATTTGTGGGGCTTAGTATTTGTTCTTATTTATAAATGCACATGACTAACATACCAAGATTTGCTTGCATATTTATGGATGATGTGGCTGATTTCTCCTCATTTGTGGTCAGAGATGGTGAGCATAAAGTATTATCAAAATAACGAGAATAATGGCAATTGAAAATAGAGCTCATTAAACATATTTATAAAGTGATTGAAGGAAAATCACCATGATGAGTTGGTTGTGTAGCTTCAAGTTGAGAGATTTGTACATCAATTCCTATTGTTCTTGGCTTGTCTACATAAATAAGAAATATGTAAGTAGATTTTTTCGATTGAAATACTTTTAACATAATCACATGTTCGAGTTGTATTCCGGTATGAACCTTTCTTCATATGAGAATAGTAAAGTTTCAAAACCATTTCCTGACTATGTGTCTTAATAATAAAAATAGCAAATTGATTGGATTCAACTAATACATGCAGTGTGACACTGTCATCGTATAACACTAATACTATAGAATCCTCAGAACAACATCGAGAGAACATCTCAGACCACAACTCATATGATCGATTAAAAGGAAAAGGATGTTTGTTTCCTTTCAGTCCAATTTCACTTATAATTATCAATTGTTGTGGCAGTTTTTCCATCAAATCCCTAGTGACTTCTTCTCTTTCATCATAGATTTTGTCACAGTTGTGCACTCTAGTTATTGTGTACATAAGACAAAAAAATTTAAATTGCTTGTTGCTATCATAAAATATGTAGCATCCATCCATAATTGATTCATCACTGTCTTTAACATTTTCCATGTTTTTTTTACTGTTTCTCTCAACATTTTTTAATATTCAATTGGTATGAGAAAAATAATAATACATTCCTGTGCACTCGTTCCAATAATTGTTATCAGCTCCATTATTTCTTCAGAAGAAATATTGCTAGACAAATTACAAAAATCAGCGATAACACATTCTGCATCGAAAGGATTGGTGGTAGGAATAGCTGATAGAGTTGACAGAAAGCTAGAATGGGTATGCACATTAACAAGTAAATTATTCTATGTGTCCTCCATCCTTTCCAATATATTGTCTTCCATTGACACCACATAGTTGTCTAATATTGTCTAAGCCTTGACAAGAAGATCTTCTTCCACCACTTAGTCCTTTTTTCATTTAGATTTTTTTCCCCTATGTGGGAATAATATTTTCTCTTTCCTTTCCTCTCTTCACCCAATAGTATAGACAACTGGCAGTACTGTGATTCATGCAATTTAAATTTTTCAATTACATTGGATTCACTTCAGGATGTCAATAGATCAATATTTGGATGTTTTTCTTTAAAATATTGTAGAAATTTTTCTCTCATTTTTCTGTCTCCTTTTATTCTCTAGTAGTAGGAATCAAATGTCTCTACTATTATGCCTTCCTGAACAAGGCCAATTAACTAGACATCCCCTGATTGTACTTTATCTTCTAGTACTGATAGTTCTTTGTCATTCATTCCTCTAGCTTCCTTGAATGAATTGGATATGAATCCTCCCAATGAATTAGGCTGAAATTTATCTTGGTTATCTTTAACAGGTGAACAAGCAAGGCCACCAAATCTAAAAAAGTCAAATTTTTTAGTCCATTTAGTCCATATATCATCTGAAATAATATAAAATTCCATTTATCGTATAGATTGATGGTTGAGTCCATTTTGAAAATCAAAAGGCATTGAATCTCAAAGTTCTGCATTCAAAGGACAATTATATGTTTTTTCTTTTTATATAAGGAAGAAAAAAAGTTAATAACAAATGCAATAAAATTAAAATACATTACCCTCCACTCCTTTGTTTTGTTTTTTTGAGGACATCCAATTCTGGGACAGTTGAGGACATCCAAGTAATTTCCAAACCGATCTAGCTTTGTAAAACAAATCAATAAATTTGGTTTATATCCAAGTTATGTTCTCACTTCATTTTGTTTTTCTTCCTTATATTAGTAATGGCTTCGTTAGTTGCATTTGCAGAAAGATCTAGATGGGTCAAATTGTAGCTTCCAACTTAGCCATTGAAGTACTTTGATCTAGATGGATCAAGCTCCAATTTAGCTAAATATGTTCTCCTCAGCATAGTAAACAACTTGGCATGTTTAGGCGGTGAAAGAGAACTTTTTCTATTAGGAAAAAATGACAAATGGAGAAGAGGTTTTATCACCTCTATACAATTTTCTAAGTACTGCAAGCATGCCATCATGAATTTCTTATACATTTGGACAACCAGTTTTGTCTTCATCTACTAATCAACCCTAAATCCCATCCATTTTTTAAACAAGAACATTTTTTTTGGTCTTCGAAGGGCTTGCATTTACCATTTCTTGAATAAATAAACATCCAACTCCATATCCAAATAAGACACTTATTATTTTCATAGTCAATGCATTCGACCTAAATATGCAGTGTTCTCATATCAATGACTGTAGAGGATATAACAGGATTTTTTTTCTGACTTCCTCATTTCCTATCATCTATAACAAAAAACAACCACATGTCATTATATTAGTTGTTAGGGCCATGAACTTCAACAAACTAGTCCATCATCTCTGTTATTTCAAAAAATAACCAAAAGTCTTAGTGCCTTCAATGAATGAAATTTCCAAGAATGGATTGCGACCAATGGAAGACATTGTATCTGCAATTGGAGTAGAATATATTAAAAATTACTTGACATATGGATTAATTTTTGTTCTCACCATATGTTAATGAATGCAAGTATTAGCCTTTGCGATCACCAATCTCTATAATACATTACTTTTTATCATTGGTGAGAAATCAAAGTAAATGTTAGCTATTGTTAGGCTTCGACCAAACATGACATCTAACCTTCAACCGGTTACTGTAAATCATATTTTTTGGATCACAACATTAATACCAGAAACTATGCAAAATTGTTCTTGACAATTAACACGCAATTTATTTTGGAAGGATTATCCGTTGTCTGACAACCATCCACTTTGCTTAGATTGCATGAAAGGAAATGTTTGAAAACATAGATGTTAGCGAGAGAGAGGATTTAAGTCGACATATGAATGGACAGTTTTTAATATTACTTGTTGGTAATTTACACCAATTGAATGGACTAGCTTAAAGGCCATTAAGATTTAATCTCCATAACTAGTAGAAAAGAATAACGTAGTGGCCACTAGGCTCAAGAATGTATTTATTTGAAAATAGCTATATAATAAAAACAATGGTCAAGCTTAGTGGACCACTAAGCTCCTCTGATTACTGATTGTCATTGTAAGCACTATATGTTCAACTGTGGACCGATATTTTTTTTCAATGATAGTAATTATATCATATTGGCTGGACTTCGCATGTCAGACCCAATTGCAGCACTACATTTCAACAAAATGGATAAAGACTTATGTTTTTCACCTAAAATATATCTTTGTAAATTATAAGCCATATTCGTTCATATCAAAGAAAAATTTCAAAATAACTATTGAATAAAAAATCATGGTCTAGCTTAGTGGCCGCTACGATACTTTCATTACCTCTAGTCATAGAAATCACTAGAAGTACAACTTTAGAATGATTGTTATTGTCAATGACTATAATTGTATCAAATTAGCCACATGTTACTAGGTGGAGCCAATTTCTGCACTACTTTCCATCGAGAGGGATCAAGACTTTATCTTCGTATCAAAGGAATAACATTGTGGCCAATAGGTGCAACAATTTCTAAATTTGAGAATAGATATATAATAACAAACAATGGTCAAGCTTAGTGGCCGCTGGGCTCCTATCATTACCATTTTCCATTGTAATCACTATCTATTCAACTTTGGATGGTTAGTGTCTTTTCATTGATTGTAAGTGTCACATATTGGGTAGACTTCACATGGATGACCCAATTACTGCACTACATTCCATCGAGAGGCATCTAGTCTTATTTATTTCTCCTAAGATATATATTTGAAAATTGTAATCCATATTCATTAGTATCAGAGAAAAAGGGTATCAACCACTAAGCTCAATAATTTATTAATTTCAAAATATTCGTTGAATAATAAATCATGGAATAGCTTAGAAGCCAATTCCTGCAATGCTTTCCATCGAGAGGGATCAAGACTTTATATTCTTATCAAAGAAAATGCTTAGCGACCACCAGCCTTCATTACTCATTGAAAGGAATAATGTAGTGGCCGTTAGGCTCAATAGTTTTAATTTTGAGAGGATTCAAGACTTATTTATTTCTCCTAAGATATATATTTGTAAATTATAATCCATATTCGTTCGTAACAAATAAAGAGCCTAGCAGCTGCTAGGCTTAACAATTTCTCAATTTCCAAGTAGCTATTGATTAACAACTCATGATATAGCTTAGAGGCCGCCAGGATCCTTTCATTACCTCTTGTCGTAGTAATCACTATCTTTACATCTTTAGATCGATTGTAATTTTAAATGATTATAATTGTTTCAAATAGGCTACATGTTACCCGGTGGAACCAATTTCTGCACTACGTTTCATCGAGAGGGATCAACACTTTCAGTTCGTATCAAAGAAAAGGTTTAGCGACCGCTAAGTTTGATTACTAGTTGAAAGGAATAACGTAGCGGCCGCTAGGCTCAACAGTTTCTAATTTGTGAATAAATATATTATAACAAACAATGGTCTAGCTTAACGGCCACTAGGCTCCTATCATTATCACATGTCATTGTAATTGTATCATTTTGGGTGGACTTTACATGGCAGCCATAATTGTTGCACTACATATTTATCTCGTACAAGATATATCTTTTTAAATTGGAATCCATATATACCCCTGAGAGCAAGTGATTTTTTTTGTAGTTTTGATAAGATAAATCATTGCACAAAAATTACTTAATTTGGAAATAGTGATAGAATAACAAATCATGATATAGCCTAGCGGCCACTAGCTATATACCAATACCTCATTGTCATTGTTTAAATTTTCATGCCACCTTCTTTCATAGGGATTTCAAAATTTTCATGCCATGTGTCATCGTTTTAATGGTAGAATATTTATATTATAATATCGCCATGTTTCATATAGTTTCAAAATATTTTATTATTCATTTCTTTACATTTAAATTTCGTAATAAATGTGTCAATTATAATGTTTTCTAACTTACTGTGGAGCCAATTTATTAGGTTCAAAACATGCCACGTGGCATAGTATAATTGGATAATTATTTTTCATTTGTGCACTACATCTAACATTGTATAGGTCAATTTTGATAAAAATTATAAAAAAAAAATGTGTCCTATACATTCATACACTTTATTTCATTTGTTTTATTACAATATTATATTTTTTATTGTGTTTCTACTATTTTAAGCTATAGCCACGTGTCGTCACTTTACTGGTTGTTATTTATATTATAATATCATGGTTTCATATTATACTAGTTTCTTTACATTTTAATTTCATAATAAATGTGTAAATTATAATGTTTTCTAACTATCAGGTTCAAAAACATGCCATGTGGCACAATATAATTGGATAATTATTTTTCATTTGCACACTACATCTAACATTGTATAGGTCGATTTTGATAAAAAAAAAAAATATGTGCCTATACATTCGTGCACTTTATTTCATTTGTTTTATTACAATATTATATTTTTTATTGTGTTTCAACTATTTTAAGCTATAGCCACGTGTCGTTCGTTTTACTGGTTGCTATTTATATTATAATATCGTGGTTTCATATTATACTAGTTTCTTTACATTTTAATTTCATAATAAATGTGTAAATTATAATGTTTTCTAACTATCAAGTTCAATCTTAACACGTGGCACAAAGTAATTGGAGAATTACATTTCATTAGCGCACTACATCTAACATTATCTAGGTGATTTTTGATAAAAAATAAAATAAAATAAATGTGCCTATAAATTGATATAATTTATTTCTACTGTTTTATTATAATATTATAAGTTTTATTACGTTTCAACTATTTTAAGCTATAGCCAATAACAAAAGGCATTGTTTTCAATATTGTTTATTTTTTCGATATCCCGCACCTTTTCTCAATGAGTGGAAAATTCAAAATTCAAATTGTGAATTCCCCCACATTTTTGAGAATTTGAAATTTCAATATTAACACAATTTCCCCCGCTCATATTTTCAAATTTCCATATCCCGCATTTTTTATATTTTCAAAATTTCTAACGTGGACTGTGCCGGAAAAAAATATTAAATACCTCGAGAACTAGTTTTTAGGGTTTTTTTTTTTTCAGTCTTATAGAACAACAACTCGTGAAATCATAGAACAATACAAGCAAGCCAAAGATTGTAGGGCCAAATGCAAGAATCCTGGTCATTTTGGCCAGGGAACAATCAGGTAGTAATTATAATCTCATTCATGGATTAACAAAAAGGGAACAATCAAGCAGTAACAAAAAGGGTTCTCACACACTAGGGAAGCAAAAGGGGTTGCAGAAAAATAGCATAGATAGTTAGCTCGATGCAGCAGTCGGTGGTTTGAATGACATCACCAAGCATGAAAAAATATCAGATCTAAATAAGGTATTTATAAAAAATGTATACTATACTAAATGTGCACCTTTTTTATTGCGGACTTATACAGTCATTCTATCTTCGACCAGATCCTATCTTTTTTAACCTCAGTCCATCCTTGCTTTTCCCTACAAAATGTGCTTTGCATCCCAGCTCTGCTTACTGATTACTTCTGGTCATTTTTTCAAACTGCCTTGTGAATACTAGTTCTTGTCTTTTTCACATCATTCCAACCCTATTTTTCCCTATGAAAATGTGATCCACGGCCCTAGCTCTACTTACCAGTTCCTTCTGATCATTTTGTCACACCGCCTTGTGAATACTAGTTCCTTTCTTTTTCACATCATTCATCCCTGCTTTTCCCTATGAAAAACAATCAGTCTAACCCTAGCTCTTCTTTTTCCTTACTGAATTTTTTCACAACCTTGTGAATACTAGTTCCTATCCACTAGTCCAACCCTCCCTATGAAAATGTTACCCCTAGGTTCCTTCTAATCATTTTGTCACACTGCCTTGTTCCTAAAGAAAATAAGGAATATTATTGGGCCCCAACCAAAGAAAATTTAATCCCTTTTCATCTCTAGTTTTTATTTCATTTGAACACTTTCAAGTTTCCACCAATTTGTCCCCCTCTGGATTTTTTTTCCCGATAATGATGGCCAGTCACCTAAACACTAGTTTTTAAAAAATTTAATGTTTAACGAGACTCAAAATATTGTTTTGGTATTCATTATGTCTACTTTTTTTCCTTTTATTATGATGATAGAAACAACCTGAGGTAAATATTTCATTGTACATTGTTTATATGGTTGTCACGTTGACTTTGTGAGAAGATATTCGAGGTTAACAAAATGGTCTAAATCTGTAAAATCATACTAGGTTTTCAATTGTGAGATAATTTTTTGTGCAATGGAAGGTTAAACATATTATATATACACCTAAATTTTATCTATAAAATATTATAATCACTATGCATTAAAATTTATATATTAAATATTTCAATCACAATGTATTTATGTATGTTAGTCATGACAATAAAATTCTATTAAAATAATATTATCAGTAGGCCACGTATTATTGGTGGAAGATATAGAGTGTCAGCATATATATTAATTCATTAGGGTTGTTGTGGAAGGCCACAATATTATTAGTCTATCTGGAAGGACACAAACTAATAGTATTTGGATATTAGTTATCCCTAGGATTTTACAAAAACAAGAAAACTATTGAAAGCTTAGCGGCCACTAGGGTATAACTTAATACCATATTTGAAGCTTAGTGATCGGTACTCAATAACGCATATCATGAAGTCATACACCACTAAGACACTATCCACATCTTAATATTTGGAACATAGCTATCACTAGATTTAACAAAATAAAGAAAGATATTGTGAGTCTAGCATCCATGCTAGGTATTGTCTGCAACATATTATTTGGAGCTTAGTGGCCGCTAGGGTTTCACAAAATAAAAAAATATATTGTAAGTCTAGCATTGTCTGCTAGGTATTGCCAAAAAATATATGCTTGAAAACATTTTCTGAGCTTAGAGATCGGTACTCAAGAATGGATATCATGAAGTTATACACCACCAAGACACTGCCATCAACATATTATTTGGAGCTTAGCGGTCGCTAGGATTTCTCAAAATAAAGAAAGGTATTGCGAGTCTAGCATCCTAGGTATTTCCACAACATATTATTTGTACCTTAGCGGTCACTAGTATTTCACAAATTAAATTAAGGTAGTATGAAATTAGTGGCCTCTACACACTGGAACAACATAATATTTAAAAAAAATTTCTACAGGATTTACCATTTTAAATGAAATTGATTTGAGCTTAGTGGTCGCTAGCCTTTACAACGATGTAACAATTTAAGATTTGCCTTTTGTTAGGATTTAACACATAATATTTGGGTCATAGAGGATGCAAGAATTTAACACATTAACATGAGATTCCAGGAGGCTAGCATCCACTAGAATATGCATACTCATAATGCTTGCAAGTTGTTGGTGGTATGCTTTAACAAATCAAATTAACAAATTTTGAGCTACATGGCATCTAGTTGCTTCCACAATAGAATATTTCGAGCTTGGATGTCTCAAGCATTTAACAAGATGAAGTATGGAATTTTTAGCTTGACGTCCACTATCTTATGATGCAACATATTATTTGAAGATATGTTGTCACTAGGATTCAAGTAAAAACATGTCAGATATTGCAAGCTTAGCGGCCGTTGGGTTATGCCTCGAAAACATTTTCTGAGCTTAGAGATCAGTACTCAAGAATGGATATCATGAAGCTATACGCCACCAAGACACTACAACAACATATTATTTGGAGCTTAGCGGCCACTAAGATTTCTCAAAATAAAGAAAGGTATTGCGAGTCTAGCATCTGCTAGGTATTGCCGCAACATATTATTTGTACCTTAGTGATCGCTAGTATTTCACAAATTAAATTAAGGTAGTATGAAATTAGTGGCCTCTACGCACTGGAACAACATAATATTTTTAAAAAAAATTTCTACAGGATTTACCATTTTAAATGAAATTGATTTGAGCTTAGCGGCCGCTAGCCTTTACAACGATGTAACAATTTAAGCTTTGCCTTCATTAGGATTTAACACATAAGATTTGGGTCATAGAGGACGCAAGAATTTAACACATTAACATGAGATTCTAGGAGGCTAGCGTCTTGCTAGAATATGCATACTCATAATGCTTGCAAGTTGTCAGTGGTATGCTTTAACAAATCAAATTAACAAATTTTGAGCTACATGGCATCTAGTTGCTTCCACAATAGAATATTTCAAGCTTGGATGTCTCGAGCATTTAACAAGACGAAGTATGGAATTTTTAGCTTGACGTCCACTATCTTATGATGCAACATATTATTTGAAGATATGTTGTCACTAGGATTCAAGTAAAAACATGTCAGATATTGCAAGCTTAGCGGTCGTTGGGTTATGCCTCGAAAACATTTTCTGAGCTTAGAGATCGGTACTCAAGAATGGATATCATGAAGCTATATACGCCACCAAGACACTGCAGACAACATATTATTTGGAGCTTAGTGGCCGCTAAGATTTCTCAAAATAAAGAAAGGTATTGAGTCTAGCATCTGCTAGGTATTGCCGCAACATATTATTTGTACCTTAGCTATCACTAGTATTTCACAAATTAAATTAAGGTAGTATGAAATTAGTGGCCTCTACACACTGGAACAACATAATATTTAAAAAAATATTTCTACAGGATTTACCATTTTAAATGAAATTGATTTGAGCTTAGCGACCGCTAGCCTTTACAACGATGTAACAATTTAAGCTTTGTGTTCGTTAGGATTTAACACATAATATTTGGGTCATAGAGGACAAGAATTTAACACATTAACATGAGATTCCATGGAGGCTAGTGTCTGCTAGAATATGCATACTCATAATGCTTGCAAGTTGTCAGTGGTATGCTTTAACAAATCAAATTAAAAATTTTGAGCTACATGGCATCTAGTTGCTTCCACAATAGAATATTTTGAGCTTGGATGTCTCGAGCATTTAACAAGATGAAGTATGGAATTT
Organism: Taxus chinensis; assembly: GCA_019776745.2. NCBI lineage: Eukaryota > Viridiplantae > Streptophyta > Pinopsida > Cupressales > Taxaceae > Taxus > Taxus chinensis. The sequence continues at coordinate 550,935,892 of CM034156.1, read as the reverse complement.
TTAGCTTGACGTCTGACTATCTTATGATGTAACATATTATTTGAAGATATACTGTCGCTTAGGATTCAAGTAAAAACATGTCAGATATTGCAAGCTTAGCGGCCGTTGGGTTATGCCTCAAAAACATTTTCTTGAGCTTAGAGATCGGTACTCAAGAATGGATATCATGAAGCTATACGCCACTAAGACACTGCAACAACATATTATTTGGAGCTTAGCAGCCACTAAGATTTCTCAAAATAAAGAAAGGTATTGTGAGTCTAGCATCCACTAGGTATTTCCACAACATATTATTTGTACCTTAGCAATCGCTAGTATTTCACAAATTAAATTAAGGTAGTATGAAATTAGCGGCCTCTATGCACTGGAACAATGCATAATATTTAAAAAAATATTTCTACAGGATTTACCATTTTAAATGAAATTGATTTGAGCTTAGCGGCCACTAGCCTTTACAATGATGTAACAATTTAAGCTTTACATTTCGTTAGGATTTAACACATAATATTTTGGTCATAGAGGATGTAAGAATTTAACACATTAACATAAGATTCCAAGGGAGGCTAGCATCGCTAGAATATGCAAATAATTCATTGAATGTCAACATATTATTTGGTATGCATCAAGTTGTCAGCTTTAACAAATCAATTAATAAGCTTTTGAGCTACATGGCATCTAGTTGCTTCCACAATAGAATATTTTGAGCTTGGATGTCTCAGCATTTAACAAGATGAAGTATGAAATTCTTAGCTTGACATCCACTATCTTATGATGCAACATATTATTTGAAGATATGATGTCGCTAGGATTCAAGTAAAAACATGTCAGATATTGCAAGCTTAGCAGGCCATTGGGTTATGCCTCAAAAACATTTTCTGAGCTTAGAGATCAGTACTCAAGAATGGATATCATGAAGCTATGTCGGCTCTACCAAGACACTGCAAAAACATATTATTTAGAGCTTAATGCGAGCCACTAAGATTTCTCAAAATAAAGAAAGGCATTGCAAGAGCTAGCATGTGTTAGCTAGGTATTGCTGCAACATATTATTTGTACCTTAGCAGTTCTCTAGTATTTAACAAATTGAAATTAATGTTTAGTCTGTAACAAATTTGGAAGGTCAAATTCTAAATCAAGGTACTATGAAATTAGTGGCCTCTACGCACTAGAACAACATAATATTTAAAAAACATATTTCTACAGGATTTACCATTTTAAATGAAATTGATTTGAGCTTAGCGGTCAGGATAGCCTTTACAACGATGTAACAATTTAAGGCTTTTCGAGGCTTCATTAGGATTTAACACATAGTATTCTAGGAGGCTAGCGTCCACTAGAATATGCATACTCATAATGATTGAAAGTTGTTCTGAATGGTATGACTTTAACAAAAAATCAAATTAACAATTTTGAGCTACATGACATCTAGATGCTTCCATAATAGAATATTTCGAGCTTGGATGTCTCAAGCATTTAACAAGATGAAGTATGGAATTTTTAGCTTGAATGTCTGCTATCTTATGATGCAACATATTATTTGAAGATATTTTGTTGCTTCGGAGGCAATTTCAAAAAAATATGTTTTAGATATTGCAAGGAGGTTCTCGATTGGGTTATGCCTCGAAAAAAAAATGTTTTGAGCTTAGAGATCGGTACTCAAGAACGAATATCATGAAGTTGTATGTCATTAAAACATTTCCACAACATATTATTTGGAGCTTAGTGGCTGCTAGGATTTCTCAAAATAAATAAATATATTGGAAGGCTAGTCCACTAGGTATTGCCACAACATATTATTTGTACCTTAGTATCTTTAGGATTTAACAAATTAATTTAAAGTAGTATGAAATTAGTTTCCTCTGTGTACTGCAACAACATAATATTTAAAAACATATTTCTACAGGATTTACCATTTTAAATGAAATTGATTTGAGCTTAGCGGCCACTAGCCTTTACAATGATGTAATAATTTAGGCTTAGCATTCATTAGGATTTAACACATAATATTCCAGGAGGCTAGCATCTGCTAGAATATGCGTACTCATAATGTTTGCAAGTTGTCGGTGGTATGCTTTAACAAATTAAATTAACAAGTTTTGAGCTACATGTTTTTATCTTAGCGTCCACAATTAGAGTCTTTCTAGGTATTGTGGAAAAATATTATTTGGATCTTAGTGGTCGCTAGGATTTCATTCATTTAATTAAGGTAGTATGAAATTAGTGGCCTCTACGTACTGCCTCAACGTAAAAAGTTACTCTTAACATTCGTTAGTATTTAACGCATAATTCAGAGCATAGCAGTCGAAAGGATTAAACACATTACATTAAGATTCTAGGTGGCTAGAGTTTTGAGTGCTTCCACAATAGAATATTTCGTTCTTAGATGTCTCAAACATTTAACAAGACAAAGCATGAAATTTTAAGCTTGGCATCCGCAAGCTTATTTTGCAACATATTATTTGAAGATAGCAGCCATCAAGATTTAACAAAATAGAGAAATATATTTCAAGTCTACTGTGCGCTAGGTATTGCAGTGCCATATTATTTGTAGTTTATGCCACAACGACAAATTTGGAGCATTTGTCTCAAACATTTATTAAAAAACAAATGCATGTTTAGATAAGTATAGCATTTGGAATATATACACGATCATTGTATCAATTATAAATATTCATCTATTAACATGTCATACATATCACAATGTTTTCTCACCTATCTCACATACTACAATTTATGATTCACTGTGGTTCTTCCTTAACTATGGGGTGTTGTTGATCTGAGACCGTGGGCATGGTTGCTTCCTTAGCTATGGGTTGTTGTTGAACCAAGCCCATGGGTACAATTGCTTCCTGGGTTTGTTGCTCTCATTTGGGACTTGTTTTATCATCAAAATTTTTTTGCAAATCTTAGAATCTCTTTTTATCTTTTCCATATCTAGAATCATGCTTCTATATAGCACAACAGACTTGTCAAGCAAATCCTTTTGACTACCACATGTTTTTTTAGCAATTTCCTTCAGAGTCTCTATTTTTTGTATTTTTTCCCTTGTTTTGGAAACAATCTCAATGACATGCGAAGTTTCTCCCTCATTCACCTCAGCTATTCTCCTTTGAAAATTAACCATGAATTTTTGAAGGGATGTCACAAACTCTTCATCAGAAACCAATGCATGGTTTCCTTTAAATATTTCCATGACCAAAGCTTCTATGAAAACATGATTTCCTCTAGAAATAATGTCATCAAACTACAAAGAAATTTCTCTTACCTGTTCATTCCATTCCCTTAGACTTCACTTTGTATAATTAGCATATGTCTGGCATATACCAATATCGTCCATGGTCATAATTGTAGGGTCTTTACAAATGCCTTTTTCAATGACCTACCCCATTTGTGTTAATGTTTTCTACAACAATGCCACTCCTGTAATGATTTTTTCATTTTTTTCCAAGCCCTCTTCTACCTACTTCTTTGCATGGATGTAATTCTTTATATTATTGTACAAGCCATGCAATGCATCTTCTACATCAGAAACTGTGCCAGAGGAACTATGGCCTTTAACTGAGTTTCAAGCTCTATATTTCTGGCACATACTCCCCTCACTACTTCTACGGCTACTTCTATTGTGGCCCTTATAAAGGATTCTGATCTTCTTGATATTGCACCACTTGGGATCCTTTGGATTTCCTTTTCTTTGTAAGAGTGAAGAGGTCTTCTGAAGTTTCATGCCAAACAATGGCTTGTTGTGTTGACACCTTCTTTTTGGTTACCCTTTTCAAGGTTCTCATCCTTGGATTGAATTCAATGTTCACTAAGGGATCTTCTTGTGCCTCCCAATCTGGATGTTCTTTGTAGGAAATTATGAATTTCTTCTGCCCAATCATTTCTCACTTGTTGTGAAGTGGAGGGAGAAGATTGAGAGGGTTACACTGGGGCTTCACTTGGCTAGAGCTTTATTTGGTTCAGACAAGACTTCTCAAAACTCAATCTAGATTCATTTGGTGGAGATAAGGGAGCACATGGTTGTTGTGAATGTTTCTGAATACAAATCTTTCTTTCTCTTCATAGCCTCCTTTTTAATAATTTCTCTCAGAGGTGGAACCACCCCTGACTCCTTCATATTCTATTGAACAAGGCTATCTTTTGTTTGGGTAATCCATACCCAGTCATTATCATCATGCACATGAGCATACAATATATTTAACTATCCTTTAAGGGAATTAAGGTGTTGGGAAACCCTATTCCTTTTGTCATATTTCCTTAAAGGGTGTTCGGGGAGATGAAAATAATTTCTATGGGCTCAAGGAAGCCTTCAAATTGGGCCACCTTTTAAACATTTTTCATCCCACAAAGACTGGGAAGGAGGGATGTGTTTTAAGCTTCTTCTCCTTACACTTTAAAGCAATACATTGCAAATCTGATATGTAACCTCTTGTACTACCAATTTTTCTGGCACATAATATGGCAACTGAAAAGGAGGTGTAAGGAGCCCCTCGATCATGATAACTGTATATTCTAGATAGAAGAATGTGGCTCCCATATTCCTTATGGAAGTGAGGATGGCATCAGATATTCTCGGTGTCATTGTTTCATGTAATTGTTGGTAGAGAGAAGGATACAAATAAGTGCATATATCTTGAATATGTGATCTGAAATGATGGGCATATAAGTCTGAATATTGCTCATTTACCCTCAAAGGGCTCAAAGGAGACCAGATTTGATAGAAATCCAGACATTTGAGAACACCAATGACAACATCGAGAAGATAGGAAGCCATGTAAAATGGTTTCCCATGGTCGACAAAATTATTTCTTTGTGTCACTAAATTGAGACAGAGCACCTGACCTAAGGAGGGAATCTTGTCTTCATCAATAATAAAAGAAAGTAACAAGATCCAGGAAACATCCACCTTAGAGATTGATGAATTTCCATATAGCCTATTCATGAGTGCCATGCCAATGTGGACTCCTAGTCTAAACCTTTTAATAAGGATTTTGGACATCTTAGAATCATCCATATTATCTATCGGGTATTTTGCCCAACTCTACAAAACATATCTTACTCTCATTCTGGCCATCCAGGACTCAACTGTGGTTTTTTTGGTACAAGAAGTTTTAATCTGGAGGATTATAATCACTTTGTGTTTTTATGCAATCATCCAACAAAAAAACCTATTCTCTTTTTCCCTGATTTAGAAAATAATGAAAATCCTTGGACTTCTGCCATGGAAATCGATATGTGAAGTGTTGTATCAAGAAATGGAAGCTCCTGGAATTTATAATAACTTTTGTGAATTAACTCTGGAAGTTTTATTCCTAATTATAATAAATTTTGTATGCATTCCCAACAAACAAACCTATTCTCTTTTTCCCTAATTTAGAAAATAATGAAAAATCCTTGGACTTGGCATGAAATAGATAGGAAGTGTACAAATCAAGAAATGGAAGCACCTCTTTTAGCAGCAATTAAATGGAGGCCAACTCTTTTTATCACCCTTACATCTCAGAACCGTAGCACTTGCTCTTCCGGTATACCCGTTATGTCTACGACATCAACATCAACACTTTCATTCTGAACTATGGAATATAGAGCTGAGTAATGCTGAAATTCATCATCTAAGGCTTCTGGATCGAACATGGTATCTCTTATTACTTTTTCATTGTCATTGGAATATAAATAAGTATCTACCATCACCATTTCCCACTCTCTAGCCATGTTGAAAAATTTAAGGGCCACAAACACTGCATACATCATTAACAAAAACAAATTCTGAGACAAATGACGTAATTGATTTTACGACAACATTCATATGTCCCTTACTATGAATATTAGGTAAGATTAGAAAATAATTTCCACATAAAAGATAGAACTGTTGATCCTAGCGGTCGCTAGGGTCATCAATTTCTAAATATCTAGAGCTTGGCAGTCACTAGGGATTATTCACATACTTACTATTAATGGAATGAGAAAAGTGTGGCTGTACATGCACCACTGAGGGGTCAAGGTATACATATTTTTAACCATGGCATTCACTATTCGTCACTCTAGTAAATAAAATTAATGCAATGATCTAAGTCTATCAATACAAGCACTCTTGAGGCTTCAAGACTTACGTAGTTCAGATCCTAGTGATCGCTAAGTTTAGAAACTATGCAAAATTGTTCATGACAATTAACACGTAACATATTTTGGAAGGATTACCCATTGTCTGACAACCATCCACGTTGCATACATAGCATCAACAAAAAGTTTGAAAACATAGATGTTAGCGAGAGAGAGTATTTATGTCGACATATGAATGGACAATTTTAACATTACTTGTTGGTAATTAACACCAATTGAATGGACTAGCGTAATGGCCATTAAGATTTAATTTTTCAAATTTTGAAAGGAGTGTGTGAGAAAAAAACACAATAATGGGTCCAGCGGTCGCTAATCAGAATTTGTTAAAGAAAAAAATGTTTAGTTGTCCCATAACACATTTTGCAAAGAATAACGTAGGACCCCCAAATACCTAACTAGTTTTATTTGAAATCAAGCATTGGAGTATGTCGTAATTCACATCCATTCGTATCAAAGAAAATGCTTCGCAGCCATGAAAATCCATTACTAATTGAAAGGAATGACTTAAATACCACTAGGATTTTCCAGTTCTTAATTTAAAAAGAGGGATACTTTCATTACCTCTTGTTCGTAGCAATCACTGGTTGTACAACTTTAGAATGATTGTAATTTTCAATGACTATAATTGTATCAAGTTAGCCACACGTTACCTAGTGGAGCCAATTGTTGCACTACTTTCCATCGAGAGGGATCAAGACTTTCTCTTCGTATCGAAGAAAATGCTTAGCGACCACTAAGCTCCATTGCTAGTCTAGCTTAGTGGCCGTGGGCTCATATCATTAACATTTTCCATTGTAATCACTATCTATTCAATATGGATCGCTAAGTTTAGAAACTATGAAAAATTGTTCTTGACAATTCACACGTAACATATTTTGGAAGGATTATCCATTGTATGACAACCATCCACATTTTGTAGATCTAATTATGATCTAAGTCTGTCAATAGAAGCAATCTGGAGGCTTCAGGACTTACGTAGTTCAGATCCTAGTGATGGCTACATTCAACCACAATGAAATATTTAGAGATTGGCCATATCTATGTATTATCCACCGGACAACTATTATTAGAATGAGAAAAAATTTCTCCAATCTTTGAACTGGTGGGGTGTCAAGATATACATAGTGTTGATCTTAGTGGTCATTATGTTTAACCACAACAAATTATTTAGAGATTCATCATATCTAGGCTTATTTCAAAGCCCAAATATTATTGTGATGAGCAATAGAATGCCAATCCTTGCACTACTGAGGGGTAAAGACACAAGTATTTCTGATCCTAGCGATCGCTAGGGTTAACCACAACATATTTTTTAGAGCTTAACTGGTTTATAAGAATCATTAACAAATAAATACGTACTTCTTATCATAGCTCTTACTACAATCAGCCACAATGATATACCTATAGCTTAGTGGTCACTAGGCATCATTAACAGGAAAAATACTAATGCATTAACAAGAAAATATACAAAGCTTAACGGTCAATAACATCCACCTCGACAAAATATTTAGAGATTAGGGTTAGCATAACACCATTCAATGGACATCTATCATTGACTTAAGAAAATTGTTCTATTACATGTATACATAAGGGATCAACATTTAATGGAATGACTTACTATTAATGGAATGACCGAAAGCACTATTGTACAAGCACCACAGAGGAGTCAAGATATAAGTTTTTTTAACCATGGTGTTTGCTAGGCATCACTCCAGTAAAAAATATTAATGCAATGAGAAATTTCTATCAATACAAGCACTCTTGAGGCTTCAAGTCTTACGTAGTTCAGATCCTAGTGGTCGCTAAGTTGATCAACAATGAAATATTTAAAGATTGGTCATATCTAGGATTTTATTCACAGGACAACTATTATTAGAATGTGAAAAATTTCTACATTCTTTGAACTGGTGGGGGGTCAAGATATACGTAGTGTTGATCTTAGTGGTCACTATGTTCAGCCACAATGACCTATTAAAACCTTCTCCATATCTAGGCTTATTTCAAAGCACAACAATTATTGCAATGAAAAAAATGCCAATCTGATCACTACTGAGGGGTACAAACATAAGTATTTCTTATCCTAGCGGTCACTAGGGTCAGCCACAACATATTTTTTGGAGCTTAACAGTGTATAGGAATCATTAACAAATAAATATGTGCTTCTTATCCTTCCTGTTACTATGATCAGCCCAAGGATATACCTATAGCTTAGCGGTCACTTAGGCATCATTAACAGGAAAACTACTAATGCATTAACAAGAAACTATATAAATCTTAGGGGTCAATAACATCTTCTTGGATAAAATATTTTGAACTTAGTGTTAGCAAAACACCATTCAATGGATGTCTCTTTAATTAATTATAATTGTATAATCTCCCAGGTCATTAAATATCACAATGAGTAGTCAACGCATATGAAATTATGTTCCTAGCGGTCTCTAAGGTCAGTCACAACAAAATATTTACAAGCTTAGTGGTCATTATGATCAGCATCGACAAATTATTTTGATCTTAGTGTTTGCAAGGCATCATTCACTAGACATCTATTATTGAACTGAGAAAAGAGTTGCATTACATGTTTTCTTCAGGGGTCACACATTGCTTAGCTCTCATTAGTTTGTTCCATGAATTTTTTTGAGCCAAGTGTTACACTAGATACCCTCGTGAGGGATCAAGCCTTAACTAGTTCTCATACTATTTACTATAAGTTATTGAAAAGAAGATAAAAATTCCACATTTTAATTATAAATGAAATCTTATAATTTTTAGTGTTGATATATCATTAGCTAATTTAACTAAAACAACCAGAGCCTATAATTTTAATCTCTAAATGTTGTATATGTCTTTCCAGAACTATCAATTAAGTGAAACATTATTCAGAATTTTGTTTAGCCTAACTTCTCAAATAGTAGGTTTTATAATTCCCCATTTTACTCATTTTCAAAGAGGAACCTACACAGATGGATCTCTTTGCATTTTCACTTTGGTAGTCACATATATGTTTTTTTTAAAAAAAATATTTCCAACAATTTCCTTAAGTAATCAAACAATTACTGTAAACAAGCAAACAATTATTTGTGTTACTATTACTATTTCATCTTCTAGAAGTTACTATCATTATTTCATTACTACAATTAAATTTAAAATGAAATGTCTATAGAAACCGGCCACAAACGATCCAAAATCCCTAAATGATTAACAACCCTAACTGAGAAAAATCTATTTTCCTCAGCCTTTTCAGCAACACCCATTTTGTTCACTTCCAGTCATCATTGATGTCCATCTCAGTTATTTTACGAATCATTTCTCAGTCCTCTTGCAAAAAAAATACCCATAACATGTTTTACATTACTCGCAAGCAGGGTACACACATATTTAGCAAATCATTTAGGGATCGGAAAAAAGAATGAAAAAACAATGTCAAACCCTATCAGTTGAGAAGTGTTTGTCAAAGAGCATTAAAGAATAGACAAATTTCACTACTGAAAGTAGAGAAAATAGGGTTTCGTTGAAAAGGCTACATAATATTCTACATACATAGAATTTCAAAAAAATTGAAGGAGCAAAGGTGAGAATGCATACCGATTTTTGACACCTTCATGAAAACAAACCGTGCTCAGAATTTTGGCAATCGAACCATGATCTGATTTTCCAATGAATTATTACATGCTTACAAAGTTTTTCCCTAATGCCATTGTTCTCGCACGAAGCTTCATAAATTTAAGTTTCCTTGAAATATACTAATGAATGACAATCTATAATTATATGGAACAGACACTTCCAACCGCCACTTTCTTCGGTGCATGATTTACAAAAGACACGTGGCTGTCCATATATTTAATGGCTAATTAATGGCTATCAAATGGCACACATATTTCAAATATCACATGAAACTTTACTTTGTTTGGTTAATGGCCAATTAATTTTAGGGGAACCACTATATTAACCATATATGCCACATGTAAAAATTATCAATATTAACAACAATATCATCAAAAGAACAACATGCTCAATGTCAATTTTATCATCTTTAAATTACATAGTGAGTATATAAGTATTCCATACTTTGACTATACTACAAATGATATGTGGTTCAATTGATGTCTCACATATTGAATTATCATATTTCGAATATCGCACGAACTTTACATTGTTTGGTTTAATGGCACTCACAAATATTAACCATATATGCCACACACAAATAATATCAAAATTATCAACATTATCCAAAAAAGAACACCATGCTCATTGGAAATATTATCGTCTATAAATTGCATAGAGAGTATATAAGTATTCCATACTTTGACTATACTACCAGTGATATGTGGTTCAATTGATGTCTCACATATTGAATTATCATATTGTCCTCAACAAAAATATACATGTTTACCAACATCATTTTTAAATTGTTTTGTTACACAAACAATATCTTCGGATGTGTGTGTCAATGATCTTGGTGGCACCCATGATGTTGATCATTGACATTGTTCTGAAATAAAAAGGAAGAATGCAAAATAGGGAAGTATTAGCTAACTCTAATGCATGATATTTTTTCTTTTAAGATGGAATGAATGATGCAATACTATATTACTTAGGTTAAAGAAACTGTAATTTACCTGGGTAAAAAGACTTGCGACTTGAAGTTGTACATCCAATATTTTCTCCATTAGCTTTCTCTCTTGTTCCATTCTTTCACGCTCTAGTTGAACCCTTCCCAACTCAATTTCTTTCAATGTCTGACTGAATATATGCATGCTATTTTGGATTACCTCTTTCAAATCCCCATAAGAGTTTCTTTTTCTCTTCACATCTTTTCTTTGAATTCCATTTTTATTCAAAGGGGTTTCTATCTTTTCTCCTTCCAAATTTTCAATGTTGATAGAAGGGATTTCTGATTTCCCTCTCATGTCTTTTTCAGAAGTAGAAGTGGTTGTATTAACCCTCTCTTTTCCATTAAAACCAATAACCTTGTATGTTTTCTGTGTAATGCGATCTATATCTTCATAGAAATTCCATGTTGACTGTGTTGCCAGTGTTGTGTTTTCCAATTGTTTCTCCTTCTTGAAGGTTTTCTTCAACCTGTTCATCTTGTATTTGCATTGCTTCCCAGTGAATGTTTTTCCACAAACTTCATTCAAAGCATCTGCTATATTATCCCAATGTTTCTTTCCGATATATCCACAGTTTAAATGTTCATACACCTCTTCATATTTTGTAATAAATGTTTTCACATCAGATTCTGACCACAACTCTTCTTTGTATTCTTTCATCAGCTCCTCTTTATTTCTATCTCTTTCATATGCATGGATTATTGAAAATGTTTTTTCTAATTTTGAATCATCGACATCATCAACAATATATGGAGAATTTAGATCGATTTGTGAATGTGGAATGCAAGGACCCAATTTCTGTGCACCACTTGTATTCTCTTGCAAATTTGAGACACTATTTCCATCTAAGTTTTGCACACATAAGTCCTTTACATGGAATTGCTTAGTTGTGTTGAAAAAACCATATTGTCTGCATAGTTTCTTGGAGTTGATTTGAAAACTTGTGATTCAAATGTGAAAACAAGGAAAATGGTGATATTTCCATGTCCTACAAATTTATCAGTTACTATAAACAATCACAAATGAAACAATTTACGTACTCCATCTTTTATCTAAACTTAATTTCATTTTCCATTTTCTAAAAATAAATATACAAGGGGTCCTGTGCTCTATAAAATCACAGAATCAAAACATGTGGAGAACCATTGAAAATTGGTTAATTACCTACTAACAAATGCAATATTTATAATCACTGTGAAATGGGTGTATAAACTGAAATTCTTCAAAATAAAATAACAATGCTTTACCTCTTTTAATTTTCTGTAACTCTGTTCTTCCCCCATTTGTGTATGTGCTCCTTATTTTGGTGTGGTCACCTTCGAAAAGAGTATACAGTTTTCCATTTTATCGCATTAAATACAGACATTAGCAGAGTTTGTGTGGATTAAAATTTAATATTGTACCACTTAATATTAAATGCAGTACGAAAAAATAAAAACATACTCTAAAGTGGCAGATTTTACATTACACAGTTTAATGGCCATTTAATGTTTAGGGAAGCACAATATTAATTATGTAACATTTGACCTTACAAAAAAGTGTAATTGTTATTGTATTATAAAAATCTTAATCTTTCCCCTACACTATGAGGTTTATGGATAAAATTATACACACGACAACGTGATCTAAAATTAAGGTAACATTTTTATAACATAATTTTTAATGTATGAAAACTACAATTCGACATTGGTTGAGACTTAATTTCAAAATTTAATTGAAATTAAGTCTTTAATATTGAGAATTATTAATAAAAAACTACATAGCATGTGTTACTTCTACTCAATATTATATACAATTATTAACAACAAAGATATAAAAAGCTTAGAAACAATTAATACACATAATTGAATCAAAGCATATACCACCATCATTAATCAAATAAAGTATAAATTATTAAAAGTAAACTTATATTGTTAAAAGATTACATAGGATATAAAAATTTAGAAACAATTAATACACATAATTGAATCAAAGCATATACCACCATCGTTAATAAAATAAAGACTAAAACTTGAACTCTATACCATAAAATAAGCATAGCTATACAATTAGAGAATTAAATACATGAATGATTTACTTCGACACAATATTAATGGCCCTAAATTTAAGTCCAAGAGACTGCTAGGCTATAGACAATTTTTGATAGAATGGCAGGTGAAAATATGCCCTTCGATATGCGAGTGATCCCTATTCCAAGTGTGAATCTTTGCACTTTTTTCTTGAGGGATTGCACTTTGACATGTAAGGGATCACACATCGACATGCGAGGGATCACACTTCAATGTGCGAGGGAGATCGCACTTCATTGTGTGAGGGATCACACTTCGCCTATGTGAGGAATCAAACTTGGTAAAGATGTACGAGGCCACAACTCTCTCGCTCTATGATCAACTATCATTGTCACATCCATGTGTGAGTTTTCAAACTTGGAATTGTGCACTCGCTCACAAATTGAAGTGTGATCACCAACTTCTGGCCTCCCATTCTAGTCAATATTTGAATTTTAGCGTGTAAAAAAATAATTACATCACAACGGCCACTAGGCTATACAAGTATTGAAATCCATAGGGGAAAGAAGCCAATGACTGTGCATAAGCCAATGACTGTGAGTGGTAATGTGTAGGATAGTACCACTAGTTGTAAAAATTGAAGTCAAAATTTATAACTTGTATACTAAGAATTTAGAAAAAAGGTAGCCAATAAGACGAGTAAAATCAAGTCACATGTACAAAGCAACCAATAAAAAGGTGACACATCAGTTGTCCCGAAAAGGTGATTTCATTCACAAGCAAGGGCCAATATTAATTTTCTTTGTACTAAAAAGTACCTATTTTTAATCCCTTAGAAATAATTTTTCAACAAAATTTAAATGCACAAAAGAAAATTTGTGCATTATAAAAATCTTAATCTTTCCCCTACACTATGTGGTTTATGGATAAAATTATACACACAACAACGGGATCTAAAGGGTGTAAAAAAATTTGTTATATGTTTAAAGATTTGGATTAAATGAGGTTTTAAAGATGTTCATATAAGATGTATATTTTTATTTTCTCATTGTGATTTCAATTCTCCATACTAATGTTAAAGATTTAAGTGTGATTTGTACTAACTTTATCTATTTATTTGTGGATACAGTTGAAAATGAACTCTATTTTTGAAGAAGGAGCACATGTGGATTTACTATCCAAAGGTGTGAAAGTTGTGGAGGGACTAGTTTATCCATCCAAAGATACACTCCATTGTAGAGATGTGGGGTCTAGCTTATTCGTTGTCACAATAAGTATTGTATTCAATGGTAGAGCGAGACTGCCATACACAATTGATGATTGTGAAACCCTGGTAGAAATTGAAAACAAGGGATACTTTATCCCATGGGAAAGGAAGAAAATGATTAAGCATGTGATTTCAAATGTTTCACATGTGGGGGGTGATGGCATTCAAAACATCATGAGCAGTGACTCAGAGGATACATTTAATGAGGATGAGGGTTTGAATTCTACCAGTGATAGCCATTGTTTCACAACTCCTAAAGACAGGGATGAATTTGCTACAACCTACGTGGTGCTAAAACATAAGTGTCCTCAGAAAGAAGGTGACATAGCTGAAGGGTTTATATCCCTGGTACAAGAACAACATGTGATTTCGGGAGTGGTGTTGGGACCCACACACTTTGGTGTTTTTGTGGAGAATATTATAACTACATGCAATGATTGCTATCCAAGTCTATAATGCAACAAAAAAGTTTCCTGGCCAATCAAAAACTTAGTTTATCTAGAAACAAGAACTGCACTTCATGTGAATGGAAATTCTGAACTCCAAGAAATAACCACCACATCAAACAATGACTTCAATTTGAAGTTCAAGGGGGTTAATGCCAAGTTGATACATTTTTGTTCAAAAGAACACAAATTTGTTGCAGAAGCAACAATTACAAATGTCTATGAAGGAGACATGGTGCACTTTAAAAAATTAGATGGCAAATACATTTGGGGTGCATGTTGATAAATTAATTATGCCTTTTTGCAAGGGTTGTCTCCATATCAGAAGGATCTCTCATCCAATGGCCTGCCAGCTAGTTGGCCCATCAAGATGGTTCTATTATGGAAGTAAGGCTAAAATAAATTCCAGAAGAGTTTTTGGTAGAAATGTGGAGTGCATTTGAAGATCCATTGCCTCAACTGGTATACCCAAATTCATATGAATCCTCCATATGTAGTAGTAATGAAAACTTGATAAAAATACCTTACAACACCTGCAAACAAAAAAAGTAAATTCTACTCCATCTAGTACATCAAAGGCAATGGAAAATGATGAAAAATCAAGAGAATAATTTTTGTCTGAAGTTGAGAAAAAACCTTGTTGCAAGGAAGGATGTCTCTCTAATCTATCTCTAAGCATCTTTCAATCACAGTTGGAATTTAACTCTAGATATGAATGAACCTTGCCATCAAAAACTTTGTACTTAATACATTCACCACAAATGCTATCAGTTATGATCAAGGTCAAACTTCATAACATAGTATAGATAAATTAAAGTTATGTGGAAGGGATGTATGTCATAATGCATGGTACAGATGTCATGGAATCACAAAAAAACACATATTATAGATACAAAAAATCTTGGATTAATGGCGAGAGGAGGGCAGTAAATGGAAATACAAGAAAACAAAAATAAATGTCAAACATTATTGCAACTATTGCATTGATATCCAAAATGGTGGAGAGGAATTATGATATATCCCCACACATGTCTCGTTCAGTGGGAAAAGATGGTACTAAAGTAACAATGAGACTACTTCCTGCATGTTATAGTTTTTCTTACATACTACAAAAGTGTAATGAGGGCCTTTCACTATTGGGCCTTCCTTAAATGTCACAGCCAAATCTCAGAAAAATATGGCAAGAACATTTCTCCCATGTTTCAATCACCAAGAACAACTTCTTCACCAAATGTGATGAGTGCACAGAGCTTAAGAACAAACGTGCAACAACCTCATGTCCAGAAACACTAGCAACAAATAGATCAATGCTAGAAATGGAAAATGATTACATTCAAAGTTGTCATGTAACTTACTATGCACGTAGAGTGTAATCACAACAAAAATCCTAATAGCTATTTGAGCATTGTGCATGACAAAATGGACAAGATGAAAACTGCAATACCAAGGACAGGTAAAAAATCAAAATCAATAAGCAATGCTATTAATCTCCCCGTCACCTTGATTGGTATGCTGACACATGGGCACAAAAGGGGGGGTTTCGGGCACGTTGGTCTCCCTTTTGCTGAACGAGGAGCAAACTTCACAATAACATCAACCTGATAGAAGATAACGGCGCTGTCGGTACGATGCCACCAATAATGTATAATACGGTAACAATCAAAGTACAATAGGAATGTTGTGGTAAAAAATAAATATTTGTCGTAAGTGGTTCGGTAATGTTAAAATGTCAAAGTTAGGGTAAGTAGAGAAGTAAGGTCTACATGATTAGGAATTAGAAATATTATATTAGTAATAAGGACTAGGAGTGATGTCATAAATATTTTGTGTATTTTATTTGTAAAAAGTCTAAAAAGGTGGAACTCATGTGAAATGATAAGGTTTATCTTATCTTAGAAGATAAGCCTACATGTAAAGGTAAGAGTTTAGGCATGGAATATGATTGGCCGGAAGAGATTTCCTATCCTATCTTAGAGATAGGGTGGATAAGCCTGGATTCCTATAAATAAAGAGGCCACCCCCCTCATTTAGCATAGAAGGAAGTAGTGAGAAATATTGTATGAGTAAGTGTGTAAAGGAAGCCATCATTTAGAAGGTGTGTTAAAGAAGCCATTAAGAGGTGTAATTATGAAGTTCTCTCATAGTTATTGTTGGAAGGCAAGTGAAATTAGTAACACTTGAAGTACCTCATGGGTGAGATTGTAAAAATTTCATGTTGATATTATAATTAACAATTATATTTCAGATTTGTCATCATTCCTTCGTATCATAGTCTATGGTATTCTTGTGTTATGTTTGTTGTTGTGTTTCCAGATTACATCCACCAAACTAAAAGTTGTGCATTAGTAAATAATCATAGCACGAGGAATTCCTGGTGGAGAATTATCATAGAGCCGGATTGGTGATGACATTTTGGTTCCGTTGCCGGGACCATTCCTCGTTGGTGGATTTTCTAGAGAGATATGCCCACTTAATCAGAAATCATTTGGAGAGTAACCTTGTTTTTAATGTGCATAGTAGTTACCATGGTAAAGTCACTTTTTACCGTAAATAGTATTTACCACAGTAACTTCACTTTTTTACCGTGAATAGTGTTTACCACAGTAAAGTCATTTTTTACCACAGTAAGTCAAGTTTTACCATAGTTTACCATGGTCATTCCTATTTTACTGCAGAAAGGTGTAAAGTCACTTTCTATTATAGTGATTCCCATTATTTGTGCACATAAATCTTGTTGATTGTACTTGTGGGTTGGTATTTCACTGTGGTTACTTTTCAAAATGGGAAAAATTTCTGGTTTTTCAACCCAATCTAATCAAGATGCTTCCTCTTTCATTCAAGAATTTAAATGATCTTCCATTTGTAATGGCCTCAAAAGAAGGGAACAATGGATTGAATTTTTTCCTACCTTTTTGGATGGTTCAGCCCTTAGGTGGTTTGAAACACTAGGTGATAATGTGAAAAACTCATGGGATTTATTAACTGAAAGTTTTCTTAAAGAATTTGGTGAACAACATAAATATGTAGATCTCATGTTCGATATCACAAATCTATCCCAAGGAGAGAACGAGAAGATAAGGGATTATCATGCTCGTGTTCTAGAGCTAAGGAGGAAGCTCAATGCCCAGATCCGGAAGGAAGGATTAGCGGATGGGTTGATGAATGGTGTGGATAATCTCCTATGTAAGCACTTCATTCTTGGGATGAAGCCAGAGATCAGACAATGAGTGAAGTATGACCACCTAGTGACCCTCGAACAAGCAAAGGAGATTGCAAGAAGGCAAGAAGAAAGCATAGAAGAAGAGCCCAAAGAAATTGTTGCTAAGGTAGAGCCTACACCAACACCTTTGGTCCAGAATCCACAACCACTCTCGGTGAGCACAAATATTTCACCTAGTACATCTACTGAGTATAAAGTTCTGCTCAGGAAGATGGGCCAGTTAACTATTAATCTTCTTCAAGGAAAATAATTTATTTCTCATGGAGGAGATAGAGGTCCAAAAAGAAATATTTCTGAAGTTGTATGTTATGGTTGTCATAAAAAGGGTCATTATAAGTATAATTATCCAGACAAAGCTTCTACATCTGATACAAGAGATAATGATAAAGGAAAAGCACCTGTGAATTCTTTTGATGTAGTAGATAGGAGCATAAATAATGAAGCAGATGTGTTTGTAACAAAAAGAAAGAAAGAAAAAGATAACCAAGATGGAAATGATCCTAAGAAGATGAAAGGAGAAACTAGTAAGAAACATAGAAGAAGAAATTTGGGTGTGCAGGATTTTCTAATTTCACAGGACAGGGACCATACTCCATCTTAGAAGATCTACCCAAAAGGCCTGCAAATATTACATATGGTCAACTTTTGGCTGTCTTCTGAGAAGAGGCAGGAGCTGCGAAGTGGACTCAATGCTTGATGAAGGAGGTTGAGGTCCCTATTTTGGAGGCAGAGGCGGATCCCTGCGCTTTGTCATCACCAATCCGGCACTATGATAATTCTCCACCGGGAACTCCTCGTGCTATGATTATTTACTAATGCACATCCTTTAGTTTGTGGATGTAATCTGGGAACACAACAAAAAACATAACACAAGAATACCATAGACTATGATACGAAGGAATGATGACAAATCTGAAATATAAGTGTAAATTATAATATCAACATGAAATTTTTACAATCTCACCCATGAGGTACTTCAAATGTTACTAACTTCACTTGCCTTCCAACAATAACTATGGGAGAAACTTCACAATGGCTTCTTTAACACACCTTCTAAATGATGACTTCCTTTACACACTTACTCATATAATATTTCTCACTACTTCCTTCTATGCTAAATGAGGGGGGTGGCCTCTTTATTTATAGGAATCCAGGCTTATCCACCCTATCTCTAAGATAGGATAGGAAATCTCTTCCGGCCAATCATATTCCATGCCTAAACTCTTACCTTTACATGTAGGCTTATCTTTTAAGATAAGATAAACCTTATCATCTCACATGGGTTCCCCCTTTTTAGAATTCTCCACAAATAAAATACACAAAATATTTATGACATCACTCCTAGTCCTTATTACTAATATAATATTTCTAATTCCTAATCATGTAGACCTTACTTCTCTACTTACCCTAACTTTGACATTTTAACATTACCAAACCACTTACAACAAATATTTACTTTTTACCACAACATTCCTATTGTACTTTGACTGTTACCGTACTCTACTTTATTGGTGGCACCGTACTGATGGCGTCGTTATCTTCTACCAAATGCCACTACTAATCATACTTGACAACATCCTATTCCTAATACATACATAATAAAATAGAAATTATGGAGGAAAATTTTAATGTCGATAGCTCCACAAGCTGAGGTATAAGACCATGTTCACCACTCCTTGGGGAACATTTGCTTATAGAGTTATGCCTTTTGGGATGTGTAATGCTCTGGCAACGTTCCAACATTTGATGAATAGGGTGTTTGAACCCTACATTGGAAACTTCATCAGAGTATTTCTAGATGATTTTTGCATCTGTAGGAGCAAGATGGACCACCTGCACTAGATGGAGACAGCATTTCAAAGGTTAGATGAAGCACAAGCCTCACTAAACCCTACAAAGTGTGTCTTTGGATGTTCTAAAGGTGTTTTGGTAGGGCATGTTGTATCCAGAGATGGTATTGGTACGTATCCTGATAAAGTTTCAAAAATCAAAGAGTTGTCATTTCCTATGAATAGAAGTAAATTGAGATCATTTTTAGGCCATGTGGGTTACTATAGAAGGTTCATCAAGAATTTCTCAAAGATTACACAGCCACTAACCCAGTTCTTAAAGAAGGATGTTATTTATGAACCAGGAAAGAAGGCGCATGAAACTTTTGAACCACTGAAGGAGGCTTTGGTGTCTTCACCTGTTTTAAAGAATCTAGACTGGAGCAAGCCATTCATTGTGTATACTGATGCTTCAGATGCAACACTAGGAAATACTCTGAGCCAAAATGATGAAAATGGGAATGATCATCCAGTTTACTTGGGAGTAGACAAATGAGCAGTGCTGAGGTAAAATATACTATAACTGAAAAAAAGGCTCTAGCTATCATTTTTGTTGTAAACAAGTTTAGAAATTACTTGTTATGGCAGAAGTTTATAGTTGTAACAGATCATCAGGCTCTAAAATATATTGTAAATAAGCCTAACCCATCAGGGAGGATAGCAAGATGGATAATTTTGCTACAAGAATTTGAATTTGATATTATAGATAGGCTGGGAAAGAAACATGTAAATGTAGATGCACTCTCTCGATCCTATGATGGTTTAGGTTCATCTTGTGATGATGATGATTTCTCAGATGCAACATTGTTATCCCTTGACACAATCTCTAGTGAATATATAGATATTTAGAATTATCTGAATGAATTCAAGTTTCCTGATGGTGCTAATGCAAAGACTAAGAGGAAGATTACTCAATTCAGTCGTCCATATTCTATTCTGCATGGAGTATTATTTTGAATAGGACCTGGTGGACAATACAAGAGGGCAGTTGGACATGATCAAGGGAAGGAGTTAATAGAATAATTCCATAATCATACATGTGGAGGACACTTCTCTAGACAACTTACAACAAGAAGAATCTTGGATGCAGATTATCACTGGCCCACTCTTTTTAGAGATTGTTATAATTATTGTAAGACATGTGATATTTGTCAAACACATGGTAACCGTAAGACTTCATCAACTCCATTATGCCCTATTCTTCCACTTGGTCCCTTTGAAAAGTGGAAAATAGATATTGTAGGTCCACTTCCAAATACCCCATACCAAAAGAAGTATATTGTAGTTGCCACAGATTATTTAACCAAGTGGGTTGAAGCTAGGCCATTGAAAACAACTTCCATGGATGAAGTGGAAAGGTTCATATATGAACGCATTGTCACCAGATTTGGTTGTCCATTAGAAATTGTAACATATCAAGGAAGCCACTTCATTTATGAGATGGTAGAAGCCCTAGTCAACAAGTTTTCTATTAAGCATAGGAAGGAAACAACATACAAGCCAAGCACAAATGGACAGCTGGAACAAACAAATTTTTTGTTGTGTCAAATTCTAGCAAAATATGTAGCCTTGCAAGTAAATAAGTGGGATAAAAGGATTCATGCAACATTGTGGGCATATATGGCAACATCAAAGCCAGTAATAGGATACTCCCCATTTCAGTTGGCTTATGGCATTGATCCAGCTCTTCCTATTGAGTTTGATATTCCCACTGTGAGAGTTATGAAAAATGAAAGGATGGATGAAAGTGATTTAGTAAAAGAAAGGTTGGTACATCTTCATTTGCTAGAGGAAATGAAAGAAATAGTGAAGGATACAAGCTATAAGAAGAAAATGAAGCAGAATGAATACTTTGATCAAAATATCCATTGGTCTCCATTTCATGTGAATGACTTGGTTCTAGTATATGATTCTAGATACAAAAAAAGAAGGTAGAGAAAATTTCTTCCCAAATGGATGGGGCCCTACAAAATAGCAGCTGTGCATGAAAATGGTACATATCGACTGGAGGAATTGGATGGCACTCCCATTAAAAAATGGGTCAACCATGACAAGTTAAAGATTTTCCAAGCACCATAATAGTCTACTCCGAGGATGGAGTAGAAGCTAGGAAGAGGGAAGATGTAGACACTAAAATTTTCCTCCGTAATTTCTATTTCATTAATGTATGTATTGGGAATAGGATGTTGTTAAGTATAATTAGTAGTAGCATCCGATAGAAGATAACAGCACTGCCAATACAATGCTGCCAATAATGTATAGTACGGTATCAGTCAAAGTACAATATGAATGTTGTGGTAAAAAGTAAATATTTGTCGTAAGTGGTTCGGTAATGTTAAAATGTCAAAGTTAGGGTAAGTAGAGAAGTAGGGTCTACATGATTAGGAATTAGAAATATTATATTAGTAATAAGGACTAGGAGTGATGTCATAAATATTTTGTGTATTTTATTTGTAAAAAGTCTAAAAAGGTGGAACTCATGTGAAATGATAAGGTTTATCTTATCTTAGAAGATAAGCCTACATGTAAAGGCAAGAGTTTAGGGATGGAATATGATTGGCTGGAAGAGATTTCCTATCCTATCTTAGAAATAAAGTGGATAAGCCTGAATTCCTATAAATAAAGAGGTCACCCCCCTCATTTAGCATAGAAGGAAGTACTGAGAAATATTGTATGAGTAAGTGTGTAAAGGAAGCCATCATTTAGAAGGTGTGTTGAAGAAGCCATTAAGAGGTGTAATTGTGAAGTTTTCCCATAGTTATTGTTGGAAGGCAAGTGAAGTTAGTAACACTTGAAGTACCTCAAGGGTGAGATTGTAACAATTTCATGTTAATATTATAATTTACACTTATATTTCAGATTTGTCATCATTTCTTCGTATCATAGTCTATGGTATTCTTGTGTTATGTTTGTTGTTGTGTTTCCATATTATATCCACCAAACTAAAAGTTGTGCATTAGTAAATAATCACAGCACGAGGAGTTCCCGGTGGAGAATTATCATAGTGTCGGATTGGTGATGACAGGTTCTCATACAACTAATATTGTACGCAGTTGTTCAAGTTCATTTAGAAATTAACCACCAACTCTCTACTTCCAATTAGATAATGTTGCAAGTGACAAAAAAATAGCACATTGTTTGCATTTGCATCCTTGCTAACAGCTAGAAGGGTTTTCAACACAGTATATGTGAGTTTCCTTCCAGCGGGTCACACACATGAAGACATAGATGGGACATTCGACTGATTATCAACACCATTGTGTAAATTGGATACATTCTCTTTGCCACAAATAATGGACACTTACAGAACATGCCAAGAGGATTCCAAAACATTCACTTTGTACCTTATCGAGGAAGTCTATGACTTTAAGGCCTTTATGGAACCACACTTGTTAGATGGTAACCACAAGATTATGGGTATCAGCAAACCAAAGATGCTTAAATTCTATGTCAAAGACAACAAGCCCATTATGGAGTTCAAAGTGTCAATCTTGGACTCTGTCTGGTCACACTCAATTGAGAACTAGAAAACAGTGGATGGGAAACTTTTCTTGCCTGAAGGGGATTCTCCATTGGCACCCTTTAAAGAACCCAAAGAGATGGCAGACATGCAGAGAGTCATTTAGGCATACATCACACACTGGGAAAATATTTTAACAGATGGTGGAGAAGCATATTATGTTCCAAATATTACATATTGGAAAAATGTTCTACATTGCCTTGAGAATCCCTTTGTCAATTGTGACATGACGAGAAGAAATTGTTTTTCGCCAAAAACAATTCATGATAGCGCAATGTATGATCATATAGTGGGTATGTCATCACCAATCCGGCACTATGATAATTCTTCACCGGGAACTCCTCGTGCTATGATTATTTACTAATGCACAGCCTTTAGTTTGGTGGATGTAATCTGGAAACAAAACAACAACATAACACAAGAATACCATCGACTATGATAAGATGGAATGATGACAAATCTGAAATATCAAAGTAAATTATAATATTAACATGAAATTGTTACAATCTCACCCATGAGGTACTTCAAGTGTTATTGACTTCAATTGCCTTTCACCAAGACTATGGGAGAAACTTTACAATTACACCTCTTAATGGCTTCTTCAACACACCTTTAAACTGATGGCTGCCTTCGCTCACTTCCTACAATATTTCTCACTACTTCCTTCTATGCTAAATGAGGGGCGTGGCCTCTCTATTTATAGAACTTCCAGGCTTATCCATCTTATCTCTAAGATAGGATAAGAAATTCACTCTAACGAATCATATTCCATACCTTAACTCTTATCTGTACATGTAAGCTTATCTTTTAAGATAAGATAAACCTTATCATTTTACATGGGTTCCACATTTTTAGACTTTTTACAAATAAAATACACAAAATATTTATGACCTCACTCCTTGTCCTTATTACCAATATAATATTTCTAATTCCTAATCATGTAGACCCTACTTCTCTAATTACCCAAACTTTGACATTTTAACATTACCGGACCACTTACGACAAATATTTACTTTTTACAACGTTCCTATTGTACTTTGATTGTTACCGTACTCCACATTATTGGTGGCACCGTACTGATGGCGCCGTTATCTTCTATCAGACAATACTACTAATTATACTTAACAACATCCTATTCCTAATACATACATCAAGGAAATAGAAATTAAGGAGGAAAATTTTAGTGTCGACAGGTACACCACGTCTTGACATGGATAACTACTATTGTCAAAATGTCTTTTAAAATAAGGATATATATGTTGGACCTATTTGTGATAGACCTCGAGAGGAATTCAACCTAGTAGTGGATGTGAATGTTGGGAAAATGATACTAGTACGATCGACTGATGATAAATGTACCTATATGGATGGGCAAGAAAGAACTAAAACTAATACAAGATGTTTGCACAAACACTCAAAAGATAAGGGTACACTGGTGGGAACCCATAGGAAAAGGAAATCCAAAAAAAGAAAGGTACAAGGAATGCTTGTTGAAAAAGTAATGGTGGCAAAAATCAAGGGACACATCAAATTTTGATATAGACAGCGTCATCTGTGTATGGAGTCCAAGTAATAGATGGAAAGGAGTTCAAATTAAAATATCGAGTCAGGGTCATGAAGTTATCCAGCAATACCTTGCACAAATTCAAGAACAATTATTAATACCCTTGCGAGGGATCAAAGCTTATGTAATTTTCTCGAAGAATTGATTGCCTATGGAAATAAATTTTCAAATCCATTTCCTCAAAACAACTTGTTTAATGTAATTCTTAACTCTTTTTTTGTTTTTTATGATTTACAGAATGGAAAAGTATAAAAGTAGTTGTGTTTATCACACACAACTTGCATATTTACAATATCACGATATTTTTTTATATAGATTTATATAAAAATTATATCAATATATAATATACATAAAATATTAAATAAATATGAATTTTAAGTATTTCAATAACTACTATTTTGTACTTTTTAAAAGGGCAATATTGTAAAATTACCATCATCTAAAAATTTCTTAACAGGTATAAAAGGTCATCAAATTTAACCCCTGGGCTGATGTAACTTTGTGGCGCCTAGGCTTATGTAACTTATCAGTTGCTAGTTTTATGTAGCTTAGTGGTTGGTGGGCTTATTAAACTTGTTATCAGTAGGCTGGCGTAACTTTCCAGCCACTAAGATTATTTCACCTAGATGGATCTACTCTTGTGTAAATTAGTGGCCACTAGGCTTATGTAAGTTAACAACCTATACGCTTATGTAAGACAGTGGTCGTTAGGCTTATGTAAGTTAACAGCCTATACGCTTATGTAAGATAGCGACCGCTAGGCTTATCATGGTATTATGTAACTTAGTGGCCGCAAGTCAAATGTAACTTAGTGGATGCAAGGCAAATATACCTTAGTGGCCACAAGGCAGGTGTAACTTTGACCTCACTGAGTTGATTTCACCTAGCATGCGCTTTCATCATGTAAGTTAGCAACCGCGAAGCTTATGTAAGATAACGGCCACTTGGCTTATGTGGGGGATTCAAATAATAACAAACTAGAAATCCTAAAATAGTGAAACTAAAATCCAAAAATTGGGATTTATAAATTATATTATAATAGTGGTTATAATAAATTGGAGAGGATTTAATCCATGTAAACCTATTCCTGAAATCTATTCCCTATTCCCGCTATTCCAATTGTGAATGCTCGCACTTCATCTTGAAAATGCTCATACTTTGGCATTCAAGGTATCGCATGTCATTGTGTGAGGGATCACACTTCGATATGTGAGTGATCGTTATTCCAAGTGTGAATTCACACTTTGCTTTGAAAATGCATGTGCCTTTGTCATGCGAGGTATCGTACTTTGACGTGTGAGGGATTTCACTTATTCATGCAATGGATCACACTTATTCGTGCGATGAATTGCACTTCATATATGTACGAGGCCACGACTCTCTCGCACTACGATGAGCTAGCACTATCACATCCAAGTGTGAGTTTTTAAACTTGAAATTGTGCCCGCTCGCACATTGAAATGTGATAACCCACTTCTGACCTCCCATTGGAGTCAATATTTGAATTTTAGTGTTTGAGAAAAAAAACTAAGTCACAGCAGCTGCTACGTTATACAAATTTTGAAATCCACAGGGGAAAGAAGCCAATGACTATGTATAAGCCAATGACTGTGAGTGGTAATGTGTAGTATAGTACCACTAGTTGTAAAAATCAAAGTCAACATTTATGAATTTTATACTAAAAATTTAGAAAAAAGGTAGCCAAATAACACAAGTAAAATAAAGTCACGTGTACAAATCAACCAATAAAAAGATGTAACGTTGACCCCGCTAAGCTGATTTCACCTAGCATGCGCTTTCATCATGTAAGTTAGCAACTGCTAGGCTTATTGAAGATAGCGGTCGCTTGACTTATGTAAGATAGCGGCCGCTTGTCTTATGTAAGATAGCAGCCACTTGGCTTATGTAAGATAGTGACCACTTGGCTTATGTAAAATAGTGGTCATTATCTTAAGATAGTGGCCGCTTGGCTTATGTAAGATAGCGGCCGCTTGGCTTACGTAGGGGATTCAAATAATAAAAAAATAGAAATCCTAAAATAGTGAAACTAAAATCCAAAAATAGGGATTTATAAATTGGATTACAATAGTGGTGAACTTGGAATCTAATAATAACGCTATTAGAATCCAATATTAGCTGAATTAGAATCCAATAATAGTGATATTGGATTCCAATAATAGCGATATTGGATTCCACTAATAGAGAGATTGGAACTCGAATAAGTTCGATAATGACAATATTAGAATCTGATATTGCTACTAATGGAATCCAATATTGCTACTAATGGAATCTAATATTGTTACTAATGGAATCCAATATACACAAAAATGGAGATGGATTTCTTCCAATACTTGAAATACTGGAGTCTCAATTCACTGGAATATGTCCCAATTTAGTAAAATAAACGTTGTAATTATATAGTCTTGATTACATACTACTATTCATATGATTCCTAAGTACGAAAAGTACTAATTAACCCATGTCTTTGGCCACCTTTCTTTACTTTCTGTTACCACTTTTGGTCTTTCACCCCTACTTTCTCAATCTGCCTTTTTATACTCTAGATTTTATCATCTTGGACACCAGCAGCCAGCCAAGACGCTAACACCTGGCGCCCTCATCCCCTCTGGGTGCCCCTGACCCCTTTGTACTTTACTCACACTTTCTAGGTCCTTTCTAGCCGTTTGAGCATCTTATCTTTTTGGTAATCAGCCTTTTTGGGGTTAATTATGAAATTCAAGCAAAGGAATCATATGAATATAAAGTTATGTCATCATAGTAAAGTACTAAACACTAAGCATTAGCTATCACCACTCAGACTTCCTTTTTATACTCTAGATTTTATCATCTTAGACACCACCGCACAACTAGGATGTCAGTGCCAGGTGCCCTCATATCCTCTGGGAACCGCTGACCCCTTCGTACTTTACTCACACTTTTTGGGTCCTTTCTAGCCATTTGAGCATCTTATCTTTTTGGTAGTCGGCCTTTTCAGGGTTAGTTACGAAAGTCAAGCAAAGGAATCATATAAATATAAAGTTATGTGATCATAATAAAGGACCAAGCACTAAGCATTAGCTATCACCACCTAAGGTTGCATCCATCAAGCATATAAGAGCTTCATTACATCCATCTAACATTGTTGCAAGGGAGATAAGGGCTAGTTATTCTAGATACACTTTACAGGAGGGAAGTTCATTATATTCCATGCACACATCTATTACATTTCTTTACATTTATCTATTTGCTCGCTATCAAGTGCGACACGCATAAGAGCCACCCAGGGCACAATTATGTATACATACATATAGAACTACATTGGGTCTGAGATGTAGTGCAATGCTCAATTTTAAGTTCACCATTGTGACAGCTGAGGATAGGTTGACCCCTCATTCTACATCTTTTTTAAGGATTTGATGTTTATTTAAGGGTTTTTGCAGGTTCATATTTCATTACATGTTTTCAGTAACCTCAGAGATCTTGGTGTGACCTCAGAGTGACCAAAGGCCACTAAAGGAGAACACCTTGTGACACCTCAAAGGAGGTTTTTTGATATTTTCCACAGAATGAGGCATCCAGAAACAGGCCTAGGGCACCCATGAGCACCCATGCCCCTCTTTAGGCACCCCAATTCATCCAATCTCTCTGTATCTGTATTTTTTTGGGCTTCTGTGTGACGTTGTTTCCCTTTTGTTCACCTAGTTAACACTTTGGTAAAGTTCATAATTAATTATGAATCGACTAAGTACCTTTTTCTCCTCCTTGTAATTAGTGTTTCATAATTTATTGTTTAGTTGCTTGGGTGTATTTTTTTACTTAATTACATATTTATTTTACTGCTACAATAACATCAGATTAGGATCTTATTTCACATTTTAGCTTAATCATTTTGGTGAACCCAAACTCGATTTGAACACTCGTAGGATCCTCATACCTCTATTGTTCTTATCTTTCTAGGATCTCTTCATCTTGCGTATCTTTATCAATGGTTTCTTTCTTATCAATCATTAATTAAGAGATAGAATCAGAACTCTCTTCACTACCACTTGCATTCCTACTAACATGCATCCAGATTCAGTATACCAAACATTTGTTGAGGTATTTTCCCAACATATTACTTTCCCATCCAATCTTCATGTTGATCTTTCTATTTTTGACAATGATCCACCCTTGCATATCATGATTTGCATTTACAATATGGGTATCAAGTGTACTTTAATCGATAATGGATTTGAACTCAATCTTTTTCCTATGTCATTCCTTGAAAATATTGGTCTTTTTGCAACTAATGTTAGTCCATCATGTCTTTCCCTTCAAGCATATGATGGTTATGTTCGTCCATGTGTAGGTCACATTAATTTTCCTATCACTATAGGGCCTAAAACCCTTAACACAGTTTTCTTTGTCATTGAATTTTCAGTTTCATATAATTTTTTACTCGATTGGCCATGGCTTCATGCCATACAATCAATTCCTTATACATTACATCACTCTGTCAAATTCCTACATGAGAGCATAGAATATACATTACATCAATTCCTTATACATTACATCACTCTATCAAATTCCTACATGAGGGCATAGAATATACAGTTCCTAGTGATCGTGACCCATTCAAACATTGTGATCGTGATCCCAATACTACAATTCCTACCCCACGCTCTAATACTACTAATGAACCACAACCCATGGATACTCTGGATCATTTACCACCACTTGGAGGTATTATTTGCATGCTAGATGCAATCCCATATACAACACCACCTCCTCATACTACTGCTATGTTAATTTATCAGGGGCCTACCCACACATCCAATGTTGTTCCACCTACTTCACTATTGCATAATCATCCACCATTAGCACGTCCTCCCTTTACATGTATGTTTTTCATGAATGATTCTTATTGGGAACATATTCCATTTGATCCTACTTGTGATGACACTATATGCACACATGATGGCTTGGCTCAGCTAGGTTTTTTGGTTGACGACATCTTTCCTTCACCCTATGCTCCTCATCTTTATCATGGTTTCATTCACATTAATGTTGCTTATGGGCTTCACGTCTTTCATCTCACAATTTTTCTTGCATGAGCTCCTCGTAGTGCTCCCCTTACACTTGGATAGTCTTGGATTGACTATATTAGGGGCACCTTAGATCCTAATTATATTGACATTTCATTTCCTATGCCTTTCGGTCATGTTTTCATTTGCAATGATTCCTTTCTCAGATCACGTTGTTATGCACATGGTTTTCCACTACCCCCTTTCATTGAAAAAGAATACACAATGGGCATGTACAACCTTCACTGTAATGGATCACTACATGATCAACCCGATACTATTACTTATCATGTATCAAATGCTTTACCTTTCGATTTTGATCTTGACAATTACGACCTCTTAGATGACATTACTTGATCACAATTATCACCACATACTTAGGGGGCATAAAACTTATCTCCCCCCCTAACGCCAACAAGCACCTTCTCTTCACTTTCACATATGACATACACATCTTGACATGTACAATAGTCTCACCATTTCTTGATGACGCACTCTAGTCCCATGGTCCATACTCGATTGTTGAGAGTTTACATCTCAAATGGACCTCATCACACTCATGCATTTAATCACATACTCATTCACACACTCTACACTTTACACTTTGACAATCACATCTTTTTAGTAGATAATTCAAACCATTTCCCAATTACACACTCTCATTCAGAGTTCATTACTAGCTACAAAGTGGGCATAAATAAATGAACCTCATTACATACATACACACCCACTTGGGGTGCACATTGCCCCTATCATTCACACTGCATTTCATTCCACCTCATCCATGACATACTGCATATCTTGGTTGCACTTAGTTTTACTTAAATTTCCTTGTTACATGTTCACTTTATTACACATGATGAATAGATATCTTGTATGTCATTATCTTTATCATACACACATGGGGGCTTACTTTCTTTTTGGTTGTGATGACAGACTATATAGATCTATTACATGCAAAATGGATCTTTGGCACAATACCTATTACCAGTCCCACAAAGGCTCCTAGGAGCATCCACTTTCTTATACTATAGGTGTTATTGTTTAAATTTTTCATAGCACATTTCTTTATTCGATTATACACACTTTGACATACGTTATATCTTTCTAGCATGCTAACAGGTGCTTCATGTGTAACATTTGTTTTGTAAGAGTATTTTCTTCCATGGTTATTTATTAAATTATTTGTCATTTCTTACTCTTTGTATGCCATTGTTTGCAAGATTTTCCCTTTGTCTTGTGTGCACACTTGTCTACTTATGCCCACTACGGCCTTGATTTTCTTGTGACATTGTGAGTGGTGTCTCATGTTTGTAATCCACTTTTTACGTTCTACAATGTCTTCTTGTGTATTTACATTACATGCTTGTGTCTTAGCTTACACATTTTGTACACTTGTCTTTTACATGCATGTTTTCTTGTACTAACACATGTCTCCTAGCCACTTCGTTTGCATGTGCCTTAGTTTCCACCAAGCACATTCTCTTTCCCCTATAGGGCACAATTTCAGCATAGCGGTCAGTCCTCTTTTGGTGAGGGGGGCATCATATGGGTGAATTAGTCACCCCATAAAATGTTATATACAACACAGTATTGTAGACAAAAAATCACGCACTTTGGGTATTATTTAGTCCTAGTCTCATACTACTATTCATATGGTTTTCGAGTGAAGAAAGTACTAATTAACCCATGCCCTTTGGCCATTTTACTTTTCTTTTTGTCATCATTTCCAACCTTCAACAAATAATTTCTCAGTTTTTTTGTCATTTGGCGTCATTCTACCTCTAACTGGGGCACCCCAGGCACCCTAGTCCCATTCGAGGCACCCTACGCCTTTTCCTACTTTACCTCCATCTTTTAGGCACTTTCTAGTCATTTGAGCTTTCCATATTTTTAGTGGTTAGCCTTTTCAGGGTTAATTACAAAATTAGAACAAGAGAACCATATAAATATAAATTTATGAGACCATAATGAGGGACCAAGCACTAAGCACTAATATCATCACCTAAGGTTGCATCCATCAAAGGCTCTATTTGCATCCATCGAGCTTCATCACAAGGAACAAGGTTGGCTCATCTACATCACATGACATAGGAGGGAATTTTATTCTTTCCATCCACAATTCTATTACATTTCTACACATTATTAGTGTTCGCTACTTTCACAAAGTGTGACTAGCACAAGAGCAAGCTAGGGCATCATTGCACACACACACACATAGAACTACATCATGTCTGAGATGTAGTGCAATGCTCAGTTAGTAAGTCCACCATTGTGGCCATAGAGAACACTCTGACCCCTTCATATGCATATTTATTTTTTATGGATTTGATGCTCGTATTGGGGTTTTGTAGGTGATTCCTCATTGCAGATATTACAGTGACATCTGACGCAGTTTAGCAAAGTTAGTGTGATAAGAACAAAACACAGGTAAGCATCCAGAGACACCTCATATGAGGGTTTCAGGCTATTTCCACAGACCAGAGCGCCCATATCTCAGACTAGAGTGTCCATGGGTGCCCCTGTCCCTCTCCTAGCACCCCAACTTAGCCAGAGAGCTCAGATCTATGCTTTCAAAGGCTTCTCTATGACCGTTTCGTCCTCCTGTTTTCCTAGTTCACATTGCGACATAGTCCAACACCTTCATAGAATTAGCTAAGCTCTTCCTAACCCTCTTTGATCATTAGGGTTTCATTTACTTACTTTCTTAGGTCATTTTTTTAATGCATTCATCTATTATTTACTATTATTCTTAGTATAACATTAACTTAGAATAATTCCACATTTTAGTTAATCATTTTGGTGAACCCGAACTTGATCTTCATGCTTTTAGGATCCTCATTATTTTCTTATCATTCTAAAGTATAGTCATCATGAGCATCTCAATCAACAATTATTTGTTTGCACATCCTAATGTAAGGCATTAAGTCCATCATCTTCTTGCTACTACTCACATTAGTGCTAATATGCATCTTGACTCAGGCTATCAAAGTTTTGTAGATGTATTTTCTCAACACTTAACATTCAATTCTAATCTTCTCACTGATCTTAACACTTTTGACAATGACCCACCCTTGCATATCATGATTTGCATCTTCAATATGCGTATTAAGTGTACTTTAGTTGACAATGGATTTGAACTCAAATTATGTCCCATGTCATTTCTTGAGAAGATAGGTCTTTCCGCTCATGATGTTAGTCCATCATCTCTCTCACTTTATGCATATGATGGTTCAATTCTCCCATGCATACGTGACATTGTTCTTCCTATTAATGCAGGGCCAAAAACTCTCCACACAATCTTCTTTGTCAATGATTTTCCAATATCCTGTAATTGTTTGCTTGGTAGGCCATGGCTTCATGCCATGCAAACTTTGTTTCCTCTACCATGTATAGTTGTGTCAAATTCATACATGAGGGTGTTGAATATACTATCCTTTGAGGTCGTGACACTTACAAATATTGTGATCGAGATCCTAATACTACTCTTCCTATCCCATGCACTGATATTACTAACGAACCTCAACTGATGGATGAACTACCTCATTTGGCACCACTCAAGGGTGATATTTGTGTCATTGATGTGGTTCCCTCCACTTCACCACCTTCCCCACGTGCTATTATGGCTATGGTCATTTATCAAGGGTCTTTTTCTACACCAGATGTTGTTTTAGCTCATCCATATTCTCATATGTCATCTCTTCACGAGGACCGCTCTTCACATGTACACTCTTCATGAATGATTCATATTGGGAACATATTTCATTTGATCCTACTTATGATGACACCATATGCGCACATGGTGGTCTAGCTCGACTTAGTTTTTCTTTCGATGTCCTCTATCCTCCTACTTTTGCTTCTCATCTATATTATGGATTCATCACTATTATTATTGCTTATGGCTTACGTGTCTTCCATATGATAGTATATCTATCCCATAATCCTTGCTATTCTCCACTCACAATATGGAAATCATGGCTTGATTACATTGGGGGCACTCTTGATCCTAATCATATAGGCATCTCTTTCCCCATGTCTTTTGGTCATGTCTTTATTTGAAATAGTTCATTTCTTAGCTATATGCAAAATCTCACTCGATGGTATGCACACAGTTGTCCACTTCCCCCATTCACTGATGAGGAATATGCTATGGGTATGTACAACTTGCATCTTAATGGCTCATTACATTATCAACGTAACACCATTGCTTATTAGGTCTGTAATGCCTGTCCATATGACTTTGACCCTAAAACTGACAATCTCTTAGATGACATTACATGATGGTTTCCTTATCTTCCACATTTGAGGAAATAACATTTACAGATTACCCCTATCCCCATCATTCTAGCATCACCGACTCTCTCACACTTGCATTAACATATATCCATATTCTAACATTTGCATAGCCATCTACACCGCATATATTGCCATTACCTAAGGACACACCCTTGTGCTTCGGTTCACACTTGATTGTTGAGGGAATACTATACATGAACCCCACACACTGCACATTAGGCACTACACATTGCATCTCTTTACACATCTTACAATACATCTCACATTTTGCATACTACATCTTTAAGTTCCTCTACATCATTCGTATTTCAACATTTGCACATCTACATATCGTACATATTCTACACACCATATTGGTGATCATCATATATGTTTCACACTCATATTATCTAGGAGTCTAGCATTACATATTACTCATACTACATACTATATAGCATGCACTTTACACTCTTAGTCTATATACACATCTTGCATTACATATTATACATTGCATATCACATGGTCCTCTATTATCCTACATCTTCTTCTACGTGCTACACTCACTACCCTATGACACACTCTAGTTCCTTGGTCCATACTCGAATTCCAAGGGTTTACTAATCAAATGGACCTTATCATTATCACATGTTCATCATTCAACCTAATATCAGGTGACATTACTAAGTGACATACGCTTTAGGCTAAATAGTCACCTCTTACTTCATCTTGTAGTGGTATACACTTTAGGATACATCACCACTCCCTCTATTCATCATTTAGTGATATACACTTTAGGCTAAATCATCACTCCTTCGATCATCTTGTTGTGATATATGCTTCGGATATAGGGTCACACACATACTTCATATATAGGTTGCATATCATCACTACACATACACATTCATCACATCGTGTTAGACACAATGCATACTTTGACCATTTCCCAATGAAGCACTCTCAATTTTTATTCATTCTTGACTGTTGAGGAGGCAAAACAAATAAACCTCACTGCATACACTTCTATTCACTCGGGGGGCACATGGATCCTATCATCAATCTTGCATTCCATTCCATTCATCCACAGCATGTTGCATATCTTAGTTGTTTTTACTCTTGCTTACATTTACTTGTTCATGCTCCCTTATTACACATGCTAGATAGATCTCTTGTATGTCATTATATTTACCATACACACATGGACATTCACGTCTTTTTCTAGTTGTGATCATAGATATAGGTCTCTCACACGCAACATGGATGCCCACTTCCTTCCAATCCTATAACGGTTTTTAGGGGCATCTACATTCATCTCTTACAAGTGTTATTATTTCATTTTGTACTTAACACTTTACATTACTTGCTTATACACACTTTTGACAAAGGGGTTATCTTTCTAACATGCTAATGGGTATTTCATGTGCAACACTTTTTGTAGGATTATTTTCTTCAATGGCTATCTATTTGTTTGTTTGTTTTTTATTATTTGTCTCTTGTTTGTTATTGTATGTGGGCCTTACCCTTTGTTTAGTGTGCAGACATGCTTTTTTGTATGCGGCCATTCTCACTTATACATTGTTTGTGTAGTGTACATGTGTCCTTTACATGCATGTTTGTTTGTTCTAACACTTGTTTTCTAGCCACTTGTTTGTGTGCTCCTTGGTTTCTACCAAGCGCATTCCCTTGCCCCCTACAAGGCATAGTTTATGTGGTTGGTCCTCTTTTGGGGCCACATCCTCCTATCCGCGATGTCGCATGCACCACCAAAGTGGTGGGACATCATTTGGGATTTTACACATTATTCACCACTTTCTACCGGTACAGTTCAATTTTCGTTCTTGACATTGTGGATTATAAAGTGAGTGGATTCATACCAGTTTACAAACTCCATACACGACATATTTTGTAGGGTAGATTATCCTTACATTCTAGGGAGTAGTTACATATTAGAGGATATAGCGGATTTCCTCCCTACACTACTTTGGCCAGTGGCATCGGATCACCTAAAAAACCAAACAGTAAAGAGATCTCTTCACACATCTTCAGGGAAGCAGTTATAGGTTGGAGAATAATGCAGCTTTCTCCCTACACTTCTTTGTCCAGGGTGGCATGAGATCACCCAAAAACTCGCAATACAGGATATCCTCTCTATACCCTTTCTCTCATCACAGACCATGTGAACATGTTCCTTTTACTTTTTCATATTTCCATTTCAGTAGTTTTATTTCTACATATATGCATTTTTACACATATATTTACATGTGTATTTGACTACTTGATTGTCTTCTCCTTGCAGATCTGACCATATGAGAAGAAAGCATTTAACAAAAAAAATGACGTCAACAAGAACGACATTTTGCGGTAACAAACACCTCATACTAACATGCAAGTGCATCTCACACATCGATAACTACACACGTGTTTCCACCCTAGGTTCACTCTCATCACTTTTTTTCTCATGTGCATCTTTAGTTTTCACGCTCCATCTTTTTGTCATTCCATGATTTTTCTAGTCCTTCGGCATGCTTTCTACATCACTCTATATGTCAGGTAAACATCTCTATCTACTTTATGTTACCAAGCATTCCACTCACCAACATAAAGTGGGGGAAAATGTAGACAAAAAACCACACACTTTGGGTATTATTTAGTCCCGGCCTCATATTACTATTCATATGGTTTTTGGGTTAAGAAAGTACTAATTAACCCATGCCCTTTTGCCATTTTACTTTGCTTTATGTCATCACTGCTGACCTTCAGCACATACTTGCCTAGTATTTTTTTATCGTTTGATGTCATTCTACCTCTGATTAGGGCACCCAGCCCCGTTCTAGGGTGCACTAGGCGCCCTGGTCCCATTCGGGGTGCCCTAAGCCTTTTCCTATTTTACCTCCATCTTTTGGGCACTTTTTAGCTGTTTTCAGGGTTAATTATGAAAATATAACAAGAGAACTATATAAATATAAAGTTATGAGACCATAATGAGGGACCAAGCACTAAGCACTACTATCATCACCTAAGGTTGTATCAATCAAAGGCTCCATTTGCATCCATTTAGCTCCATCACAAGGCACAAGGTTGGTTCATCTGCATCAAACTACATAGGAGGGAAGTTTATTCTATTCCATCCACCATTTTATTACATTTTTATACATAGTTATTGTTCACTACTTTCACAAAGTGTGACTATCACAAGAGTAAGTTAGGGCATGATTGCACACACACACACATAGAACTACATCGGGTCTAAGATGTAGTGCAGTAATCAGTTAGTAAGTCCACATTTGTGGCCATTGAGGACAGTCTAACCCCTTCATATGCACCTTTATTTTTTAGGGATTTGATGCTCATCTTGGTGTTTTGCAGGTGATTCCTTATTACATGTATTACAATGACATCTGACGCAGTCCAGCAAAGTTATTGTGAAAAGAAGAGAACATAGGTGAACATCCAATGACACCTCAAAGGAGGGTTTTAACGTATTTCCACATACCAGGGTACCCATATCTCAAACCAGGGCACCCACAAGCACCCTTGTCCCTCTCTAGGTACTTCAACCCAACCAGAGAGCTCGGATCTATTATTTCTTAGGCTTTTGTGTGAACGTTTCCTCCTCCTATTTTCCTAGTTCACACTGCGACACAATTCAACACCTTCATTGAATCAGCTAAGCTCTTCCTAACCCTCTTTTCTTATTACTGTTTCATTTACTTAGTTTCTTCGGTCATTTTCTTTATGCATTTATCTATAACATACAACACAGTTGTCAGTTTCGGATATGGATCAAAATCAGACTTGGGTCTTTAACATAACGATGTCCTTCTTGGATGCCTGTAACCAAGGAGCAATTACATAGTTCTTCAACATGTCACAGAGGATTTTAACAAGACAAAGAGTTTGTTAGCATTGGGACATTTACATTAAGGACAAGTACACACCATTTGTAGTGGTGTTTTCATTTTAGGGAGCAACTAAAGGTTAAAGGATGACACTAGACTTTCCTCTCTACATTACTTCTGTCGTGGTGTAGGATCACCCTAAAAACCAACATTTCAAAGGGCTATACAACTTTGGGAAGTGGTTTAAATGTTGGAGGATGACACTAGACTTTCCTCCTTATACTTCTTCTGTTGTGACATGAGATTGCCAAAAAAACTCGCACTTCATCGACATTTTCAACATTTTTACATACTTTTTATATACATGTGTATTTGACTACTTGTTCATTCTTCTCTTTACAGGTCCATCTGTATCGGAAGTGGTAGTCAATGTTACATCATCTACATCATCACAACAACATCAACATCAACATCAACAATAGGTACATCGTGATATCTACACATGCATTTCCACCCTAGGTTCATTTTCATCATCACATTTTTACACTTTCTCCTCAGCATCCATGCTTCACATTTTTATCACTCCACGCTTTGTCTAGTCCCATGTCACACTTTCATCATTGATCTACATGGTTATCAGGTATGCATCTCTATCTACTTTATGTTATCAAGCTTTCCTCTCACCAACATAAAGTGGGGGCAAATGTACACACAAAATCACACACTTTGGATAATTATCTATTCCTAATTACACATTATTATTCATATAATTATTAAGTAAGAAAATTGCTAATTAACCCATGTCTTTGGCCACCTTTCTTTGTTTTCTGTTATTACTTTTGGTCTTGCGCCCCTACTTACTCAGTATGTCTTTTTATACTCTAGATTTTATCATCCTAGACACCAGTGCCCAGCCAGGACATCAGCACCAGGTGCCCTTATCCCCTCTGGGTTCCCCTGACCCCTTTGTACTTTACTCACACTTTTTGGGTCCTTTCTAGCTGTTTGAGCATCTTATATTTTTGGTAGTCATCCTTTTCAGGGTTGATTATGAAATTCAAGGAAAGGAATCATATAAAAATAAAGTTATGTGATCATAATAAAGGACCAAGCACTAAGTATTAGCTATCACCACCTAAGTTTTCATCCATCAAACATCTAAGAGCTTCATTACATCCATCTAACACCATCACAAGGGACAAAAGGAATGGTTATTCTGCATACACTTCATATGAGGGAACTTCATTCTATTCCATGCACACATCTATTACATTTCTTTACATTTAGGTATTTGATTGCTATCAAGTGTAACACGCACAAGAGTCACCTAGGGCACAATTCTACACACACACACATAGAACTACATTTGGTTTGAGATTTAGTGCAATGCTCAGTCGTAAGTTCACCATTATGACAGTTGAGGACAGTCTGACCCCTCATTCTACATCTTTCTTTTTTAGGATTTGATTTCTATTTGAGGGTTTTGAAGGTTCATATTTCATTGCAGGTTTTCAGTGACCTTGGTGATCTTGGTGTGACCTCAGAGTGAAAAAAGATGACTAAAGGTGAACACCTTGTGAAACGTCAAAGGAGGTTTTTCTAAGCTTTTCCACAGACCTAAACACCTAAAAACAGGCTTAGGGCACCCACAGGAGCCCTTGTCCCTCTTTAGGTGCCCTAGTCTAGCTAATCTCTCTGGATTTGTATTTTTCTGGGCAATTATATGACACTCTTGTTGTTCTGTTCACTTGTTCATCACTTTGGTACAATTCAAAATTAATTACGAATCATCTAAGTACCTCTTTCTCTTCCTTGTAGTTAGGGTTTCATAATTTATTTCTTAGTTGTTTGGGTGTATTTTTTATACTTAATTGCATATTTATTTTATTGATACAATAACATCATATTGGGCTCTTATTTCACATTTTAGCTTAATCAAAATCTTTACTATGGGTTGTATGATTAATGCTTATTTATTTATTCATAATATTCATCTTGTAACATTTTGGTTACATTCCTAATTAATCCTCATTCATCTATTTAGGATTTATAGAAATAGTGACAAGGAAGACACTTCTATGGGGTAAAATCCTCATAGCTCATGAGAACTCATAGAATTATTCAAAACAACCATTGAAAGACACTTCCAAGAAGTAGGGAATAATATGTCATGTGAAGCATGTTGTGAAGTAAAGAACAACATGTTGATTCCCTTGATTCACAAAGTACTAAGCACATAAAAAATTTCCAGGCCTAAGTGGATAAATAAAAGTAATCAAATTCTAACAACTTGTGGTATGATGAAGAGTGCAAGTAAATAAAGATGACTTTGAGGGATTTTGGTATGGGAAAAGAAAATAAGAAGGCTTGTGAAAAAATAATACTATCTAAAAGCGAAAGTCATAGGAACACTAGAAGGAAATAACTAACATCTCTTAGAAAACACAACCCCAAAGGCTTTTGGAGAGAACTGTAATAAAATAAATAAAAAATAGAGAATAATTTTATAGATAATAGTTAGAATATACAATTTTACTCTATGATTGAGATTAGGATAGACATCCCCCCATAATCAACACTATAACCAAGATTTTCTCTATGGTAGATATTACTCAAGGCATAAAGAGACTAGTAGGGGTAAAACACAAGACGTGGATGAGATGCAAATATAATATCTAAAATAGGGTTTTAAGGTCCTTACACTACACATCAAAAGAATATTTATTGGTATCATTCAAGAAGGCTTATGGATATATTGATGACCAACGTCGTCATTCTTCTTTATAAAAGTGGAAATATCAATAATACATCAAACTATCACACTATTATGGTCAATCCTCTTCTTGTAAAGCTATTTGGGAGCGTGAAAGGGTGAATAATTAGTAGTTGGGTAGAGAAAGAGGGGAGAAGAGTAAAAGGTCAATCTAGTTTTAAGATGAATAATTTTATTATGAATCATTATATCACTCTCAGGTATTTGATAAAAATAGTATGAGATTCTCAAGGAGAAAAATCTTTCTATTTATTTTTTGTCTTCAAAAAAGGAATTGACACAATTTCGAGAGATAAAATTTGGAGCAATATGGAGGAACACATGGTTCTAGATGAGTATAAAGATGTTATGTACACATTTTATGAGTAGGTTAGGGAAACTATTAGAATAGGCAAGGTAATGTCAGAATATGGAAGTGATTTAATTTAATTTGGATTAAATCTAATATCGCAAAGTAGTTATTGATGTACAAATGCTAAAATACAACAATGACACAAGCAAAATAACATGTAAAATATTTAACCCTAAGAAAGAAGGAGAGATAAGAGGACTTAGCTAGTTTTTGAATGGACAGGAAGTGATCTGGGTAGGTGCAACTGATGAATAAAACTGCAAACAAGGTCGTCACTGGTCACTGAAAAATCTAGAACTGCAGGAATAATGTCAGACAGGGGCGCCCATAGTAGGATAGGGGCACCCAGGCACTGGAGAACTAAATTGGGCATTGGTGACTATGCAAGAGCTTTGAATCTGGTTTTTGCTGTGTCACAAGGGTTTCATAGTTGTTCCCTGTTGATCACCTGAATGTCCGCACTATGATCGTCTAATGATACCTATAACCTGCAAAAGAGAAGTTCACCTACACAAGCCCACAAACCGCATCAAACCTAAAAAGGAAAATGTAGAATGGGGAGTCAGACTAACCCCAATGGTCACCCTGAGAGTGAACTTACAACCAAGTGTTTGCACTACATCTCAACTCCATGTAGTTCTTGTGTGTGTGTGTAGAGAATGATGCCCTAGGATGCCCTTGTGCAAGTTGCACTTGATAGCGGGTTATAGCTAGAATGTAGCAATGTATAGTATGTGTGGATGGAATAGAATATAACTTCCCCTTCCTATGTAGTGTATGCATAAGTTGATGCAACCCTTGTCCCTTGAATGGATGCTAGATGGATGCCTTTAGAGTGCTTTAGTGCCTTTGGAATGCAAGCTTAGGTGATGATAGTAATGCTTAGTGCTTGGTCCTTATTTTGAACACATAACTATGTATTTATATGATTCCCTTGTTTGAATTTCATAATTGACAACTGGAAGGCCGACCCATAAGTGAAAAAGATGCCCAAAAGATAAAAGAGACCCAAAAAGAGTGAGTAAGGTAAGAAAGGGTCAGGGGCACCCAGAGGGACATGAGCACTGGGCGTTGTGTCTTGGCTGGGTTGGTGTCTGAAGCCATGAAAGATAAATAAGTAAAGTTCCAACTAGGTTGTAGGGTGTGTAAGACCAAATAGAAAAAGTAAGAGAAAAGAAAAGAGGCCAAAGATAGTTGTCAACCACTAGTTTTCTTGCTTAGGAATCATGTAAATGCTAGCATGCTTTTAGGACCTAGAAATGTACCCAAGTGTGTGATTTTGTGTCTACATTTTCCCCCACTTTATGTTGTTGAGTGAATACTTGATAACATAAAGTAGATAAGAGATGTGTACCTTATGATCCTGTAGAGTGTGTGGCGAATAGTGTGTCGAGTGGACAAGTGAAGCATGGAATGATTGCAAAGTGAAGTGTGGAGACTAGGAAAGGAAAGTGACCCTAGGGTGAAGTGTATGTGTTGTTTGTACCTATTGTTGTGCTTGTATTTGTTGTTGTAGGTTACTTCTTGTTGCGTATTAAGGATGACCTATAAAAGAAGAGAAAAAGAGTAGTCAAAGTCCTGTATATGAAAAATCTGAGCAAAGTATGCAAAAGTATGTAAAAGTAGTAAACAATAAGTGTGTAAAGGAAAGTGTGCACCTGATGTAAAAGAGTGTAAAGGATAGAAAAGTGTCCTGAAAGAAAGAGTGTCCTGATCTCAAGTTGAGTTTTTGGGTGATCTCACACCAAGTAAGAGTTTTTTGGGTGATCTCACACCAAGTGCAAGTTTTTTGGGGTGATCTCACACCAAAGAGCAAGTGTTGGGGAGAGAGGTCTAGTTTACTCTCCTTCCATGACTCTGCCCAATAAGCACCACTACAGATGGTACATCCTCGATTTATTCATGTTGTTCCTTTTAGTTCTGATTGTTCTGAATTGTATTGTACCAATTGAAGGAGATAGAATGCATTTTGTAACTGGAAGGTTTGTGCCTATAACTGTAGAACTTCTCTAAACTTCTATGTAACTATGTTGATATGAGAAGATGAATGTTTGTCTGCCCCCAAGACATTAGCACCCAGGGGAGGACACAGGAGCACCCAGGACGCTAGTGTCTGATTCTAGGGCACTAGTGTCTTGTATGTGTTTGAAGGACCCAAGTCAGATTTTGGGTCATTCTGTGACTATGTTCCTGTGTTTTTTTTACTTGTTGCAAATGTATTGTAGCTCTGAGCTACTGTAGGGGTGATTTTTTCACCCAATGTATGCCCCCTCATTTGGGGTGCATGTGATGATGTAGGAGAATGTGGCCCAAAGGAGAGGACTTGATGTTGATCTGAAGTGGATACTTGCAGGGGGTAGGGGATGTGCATGGTAGAAACCAAGGCACATGCAAACAAAGTGG
Source organism: Taxus chinensis (assembly GCA_019776745.2). Lineage (NCBI taxonomy): Eukaryota > Viridiplantae > Streptophyta > Pinopsida > Cupressales > Taxaceae > Taxus > Taxus chinensis. The sequence goes on along the minus strand of CM034156.1, from coordinate 550,892,605 downwards.
CTAGTAACATGTGTTAGTAGAAAAATAGCAAGCATGCAATAGAAGACAATGTAACAAGTAAGTGTGTAGACAAGATAGACCACAAAAAGTGGGTTTCAAACATGGGACATCACTCACAATGTCACAAGACAATCAAGGTGAAGCAGCCAAAAGCATACAATGAGCATACAAGACATAGGGCATAGCCCACAAACAATAGCATACAATAGCAAACAATGTCAAACAAAGTGTATCAGATAACCATGGTGGCATATAGTCCTGCAAGGAAAATGCTACACATGAAGCACCCGTTAGCATGTTAGAAAGATAAATAGTATGTCAAGGCATGTATGTATCAATGGAAAGTAATGTGCTAGTGAGAAAGTAGTAAATGATGAAACAATAGAACATGTAATGTGTGAGAGTAGTAAAGGTAGATGCCCCTAGGAGCCTCAATGGGACTGGTAAAAGGTACAGTGCCAAGCATCATTGCAGCGTGTAAAGACCTGTAAGAGATCTGCATTCACCTAAAATACCAAGTGAATGTGCATGTGTATATATAGAAAGATAATGACATACTAAGTATCTATCTAACATAGAAAACAAAGTGTAACATGTAAATAGAATAAGCTAGCAAGAGTAAATGCAACCAAGATATGCAAATGCAATTGTGTATGAGTGTGATGGAATGGTATGCAAAAGTGTGAAGATGATAGGAGCAATGTTCCCCCTAGTGGATGTGTATGAGATGAGGTTCATTTATAGGAACCCTCAACAGTCAAGAATGAACCATAGAACAAGAGTGTGTCATCGGGTAATGTGTTGTTATGAATAGATGCTAGAAAGATGTATCATGAAGCATAGAGTGTGAAATGTGAATGATGTGAGGTTCATTTCAGAATTAGACCCTCAACAGTCGAGTATGAACCATGGAACTAGAGTGCATCATAGGGTAATGACGATACAATGTGTGTATCAAAGGGTTTTAAAGTGCTTAGAAAGATGAGACATGAAGCACAGGAGTGTTAAGTGTGATATAGATACTAAAGAAAATTGATAGGAATGGAAGGGGGGAAGAAAGTGTGATGCCCCCAAGTGTATGATGTAGAGAAGGATCAAGTAAACTCATCTAGAAGATCATCAGTGTTAGGGTCGTAACTGATAGGATCTGGATTAGAGACTTGGTAGGCAATAGTGTGGGGTTGATCATATAAAGAGCCTATGTGCGACGTAAATTATACATGCCCATAGCATATTCTTCATCAGTAAAAGGAGGTTGAGGAAAATCATGTGCATACCAAGTGAGTTAGATTTTGAGTATAGCCCAAGGAATGAGTCATTGCAAATAGAGATATGTGGCCAAAAGGCATGGGAAATGTGATATCAGTATGATTGGGATCCAGTGTGCCACCAATGTAATCAAGCCAAGACTATCCAAGTGTGAGTGGAGAGGAACGAGGAGTGTGTGCAAGGAAGACCGATAAATGGAAGACACAGAGGCCATAAGCAACAAATAACAAATATACATCCATGATATAGGTGAGGAGAGTGAGGTGGGGGAGGAGATTGGTAAGTGTGAATCCTAGGCATGCTAATCCATCATGCATGCAAAAAGTTCAGAGCAAGTAGGGTCAAATGGAATATGAGGCCAATAAGAGTTACATGTATGAAGAGAGTGCATGTGAAGGGATCAGGGTGCGGTGCAAAATGATTTTGGGGAGATGCAGGAGGTGGTAAGATGTCTAATGTATGTACAAGTCCCCTGAAAAGGTATCATGGCATTAGTGGAAGGAGGAGGTTTTTGAATTGATTCACCAGGGCCAATAGCAAAAAAATTATCTTAGAAGTAGGATTCATCTATTTCAATAGGAGTAAAGTTAAGATTGTGTAATGTGTCATCATTAAGCTCTACGACATCAACCTCATCATCAGAATCATCAATGATGACATTATCTTGTTGGATAACATTATCAAGGATATTGGTAGGGATGGAGCTAGATGTAGAATTGAGAGGAGCCATGACAGGTGGAGAAGTAGTAGCCATAGAGGTAGACATGGTGGGTGATAGGATATCAATAGTATGAGTAGGAATGGATGGAATGCATGTAGAGGTAGTAGAGGGAGTAGGAGCGCTAGATTGACCAACATCATATGTACTGATATTGCAATATGGAATAGGCTGTGATGGAGGAATGGGCATGGCAGTGACAGGGTCTATATGGAAAAAATTGAAGGGTCATGGTCAACAACAATGGTATGTTCATAGCCATCATGTAGGAATTTAATGCACCTATGAATGTAGGAGGGAACAACATGCATTGCATGAATCCATGGTCTACCAAGTAAGCAATTGAACTGAAATGAGGCATCGATAACAAATAATATAGTAGGAACAATTTTAGGCCCAACTTGTAGAGGTAAGGTGATAGTTCCCATGCATGTGTGAGTAGTGGAATCATAGCCATGAATGAGTTGAGAGGATTTATTAATTAGATCATCAGAAATGCCCATTTTCCTGAGGAGGGATAAAGCACATAGATTTATAGCAGATCCATTATCAATGAGTACATGCTTAATACAGATGGAGCCAATAGTAGCAGTGATAAGCAAAGGTGCAAAGGGATTGTCAACAGCAGAGGGAGGGATATCCTCATCACTAAAAGATATAGCATGTGGTATATTTTTGAGGGATTGAATGAGGTGAGTAAAGGCAACATAGGTGAATTATTACTTTCAATGTGGATGGAATGAAGGGCGGCCTCTAATGTATGATGACAATCAGGTGCACTATGCAAGAGATCATAAAGAGAGATTTTGTCTGTGTATTCTTAAGTTGCTCAATGATGTCATAACCCTTAGAGGTGGTGGTAGGAACTATAAGAGTAATAGGTGTGGAACAGAGACAAGTGGAGCCATAGGAGGATGAGTGTGGTGAGTGGTGACTACATTGATGGTTGGATCAGGCATTGGAGTGATGAAGTGAGGAGGATGTTGAGTACAAACTTGCATAAAATCAACAGTAGGTGGCCATGCCAGAAACCTTGGTGGGAGTAAAAGAGGGATAAGAAGATTGATCCATGAATTCAGAAGAAGGGGATAGATTGCAATGCATTCTCAGAAGGTAGGGTTTGAGTGGTGGGGTTCACCAAATGATTTAATTTAATTTGGATTAAATCTAATATTGTAGAGTAACTATTGTAGATAAATGATGTACAAATGCTAAAATACAATAATGACACAAGCAAAATAACATGTAAAGTATGAAACCCTAAGAAAGAAGGAGAGATAAGAGGACTTAGTCTGATTTCAAATGAATAGGAAGTGATCTGGGTAGGTGTAAAGTGATGAACAAACTGTAAACAGATGTCGTAATTGGTCTCTGAAAAATATGGAACTAGGAATAATGTCAGACATGGGTGCCCGTGTAGGACAGGGGCACCTGGGTGTTGATGACTGAATATGGGTGCATTGGTGACTATGCAGGAGCTCAGAATCTATGTTTTTGCTATGTCGCAAGGGTTTTGTAATTATTTCCTTGTTGATCACTAGATGTTCACACTATGATCGCCGAAGGTACCTGTAACCTACAAAAGAGAAGTTCACCTGCACAAGCCCACAAACCACATCAAACCTAAAAAGGAAAATGCAGAATGGGGAGTCAGACTAACCCCGATGGTCACCTGAGAGTGAACTTACGACTAAGTATTGCACTACATCTCAGACTCCATGTAGTTCTTGTGTGTGTGTGTAGAGAATGATGCCCTAGGATGCCCTTGTGCAAGTTGCACTTGATAGCGGGTTGTAGCTAGAATGTAGCAATGTAGTAGAATGTGTGGATGGAATATAATAGACTTCCCCTTCCTATGCAGTGTATGCAGAGTTGATGCAGCCCTTGTCCCTTGAATGGATGCTAGATGGATGCCTTTAGAGTGCTTTAGTGCCTTTGGAATGCAAGCTTAGGTGATGATAGTAATGCTTAGTGTTTGGTCCCTGATTTTGAACACATAACTATGTATTTATATGATTCCCTTGTTTGAATTTCGTAATTGACAACTGGAAGGCAGACCCATAAGTGAAAAAGATGCCCAAAAGATAAAAGAGACCCAAAAAGAGTGAGTAAGGTAAGAAAGGGTCAGGGGCACTAGAGGGATAGGAGCACCTGGGTGTTGTTGTCCTGGCTAGGCGCTGGTGTCTGAAGCCATGAAAGATAAATCAAGTAAAGTTCCAACTGGGTTGTAGGGTGTGTAAGACCAAATAGAAAACAAGAGACAAAGAAAAGAGGCCAAAGATAGTTGTCAACTACTAGTTTTCTTGCTTAGGAATCATGTAAATGCTAGCATGCTTTTTAGTGTCTACAAGAAGTGACAATATGGTTAAATAAGGATGTTCACTATCTCTCACTTTGTTTAGAACACACATCGATAAACTAGAGTAGTGGATAATCAAATTTGTGGAGGGAGCATTCACCTAACCAACAATGTGATAAAGATGCTATTATATGTGGACAATCTTATCTTAAATGTAAAAACAACAAATAGTTTGAAAGAGAACCTAAATGGTCAAAAATTATTTTCTTAAGAGGCTAGAATACAAGTGCATACCATTAAACTAAAGTGATGATCTTCTCATTATGATTGAAAAAAAAAATCAAAACTAAAGTGACAATATTCTCATTATTAATGAAAAAGTATCAAAACTAAAGTGATGATCTTCTCATTATGAATGAAAAAAAATCAATTTAACTTCCTCTTCAAAGGAAGTCTGACATAGATAGTTGTAGAATACAAGTACCCCGGTCTTGATTTTCATAAGTAGTTTTGTTGGGAGACTTGTAGAGAAAAAATAATAGGGTGGAATAATTTATACTCGCTATAAAATAGGTTTAGGAATACAAAACTATGGGATTGGTGTAGAATACAAAGCTATAGGATTAGAAAACCAAGAGAAACTTCTTTTACCTACTTTTCACACTAGTGGTCTTTATGGATATCAAGTTTGGGGCAACATCATGTCAGATATAACATGGAAACAAATAAAGAGAATTCAAAAATATTTAATCACATGCAACCTCAAAATTAAAATATTTGTTCCATACGAGATTATTTTAGCTGAAACATGTACTTTCCCATTGGAGGCAATTGTGATGACTCAAATGTTGAGTTATTTAAATAAGACACAAAATATGGAGCCTCACCGCTGGCCCTGAATGATGGTAGAGGAAAAACTAAACATGAAAAAGAATGCATGGTTGAAAAAAAACAAATAAAGGATGAGTAAATGGAGCATTAACATGCTAGAGTACCCAAACACTAATGAGGAAATAAAAGAAGTATGTAAGAGAGAAATTCATGATAGCAATGTGGATAGAGAAACTTGGGTGAGAAAAGGAATACCATGTTAAAGAGTTTGATCCCACACAAGACCATGATGAAAAATCCTACACAGGCCCACAAATCAAATGGAAAGTGAAAAATTTAATGGTTCGATTAAGGATTTGCTCACATCATCTTAGATGTGAAACAAACAAGTAGACAATGCCTAAAGAAACACGAGAAAATAAACACATGCATATTTTGTAATAAGGGGGTGATGGAAGCATACTAGAATTATATCATGGAATGTGCAATCTATATCAACATTTGAATCAATTATAAAGATAACCTAAACGTTGACAACCCAACCTCCTTGTTTGAGGAGATCGGGCTTGACAAAACAACATTTGTTTATATCAAGATCCATTGTAGAAATCCCAAAATCATAAAAGGGATGGACATTCCACGAGAAATATTGGGTAACCTTATATCATGTGGTTATGTTTGTACGAAACCCTCTTACTACAACTCTCAGTCTCACAAATGTTATTAAAATCTTTCATTTATTCATTTTTTGTTCATAAATATTTTTAGATATTTAGTAATATAATACAAAGTAGCTTAAGTAATGTGGAGCTTCTTTTTGGCAAGAAGAAATACCATATTTTAGTAGTGGTTACAAATTTTATGTGCCCTATAACAACCTAGTGTTATTGTTGTTCTATGAATTTAGGAGAAGATTCTAATATTGATGATTTTATCACATCCCATTAAATAATAGTCATGGTTTCCCCTACATGAGACCAAATGCCTTTGAATAATAGTTGTAGTAATGATATTGGACATTCCATCATTTTTAATGGAATACATGAAGGTTAACTACATGTTTTGTTTTGTTTTGTTTTGATCCTTTAACTATGTATGAAACCTAAAATATATATGAAATTCATGTGAAATTGGCTTCCTATTTTTTCCATATACAAACCCTAGCATGGTAGCAATCAAAGACTAAAAAATGGGTTAGATTGTGGGGAGATGCAAAGGGGTATGTTACACACTATGGATCATAATTATTGGGGCTATGTAACATTTATGACTTTGCTATATGCAATGGCATGAGAAGATGGTCAAATTCAAACAACATCACATCTAAAACATACAATGCCCAAATTGTTGTGGAATATGCTATTTGCTCACAAAGTTGTATCTTGAGATTGAGGGTGTTAAAATTTGGGGAATGCCATGATATATATATATGAAATCAAATCATAATCCAATGTATGTTAAGTTTGATATGCACATAAAAAATCAACAAGAAGGATTGTAATGCCAAAAAATGATTAGATGTATATGAAAACTAGAAACCAAAACCAAATTTATTTCCTAAATCTAATCCTCTTAAACACTACCTCAGATTGAGAAAAGATGAAAGGGAGATAGAAGCAATACCTATAAATTACCAACAAAAAACCTCCCTTGATGTTGTAGTTGTGCTCAGGATGATTAGATATAATTGTTTGCTTCAGATTTGTGGAAGTAAACGTACAGTACTTCCCCTTTTTGGATTGAATATTACTTATGGATACTTGATAAATATGCAAATGGATATTAGAGAGATTTGTAGAAATTTTAGCAGCACTTGTTATGATTTCTAAGGATCTTAATGGCTTTTATGGGGGGGTAGCATGCCAAAATATAGTTTTTGGAAGAAGAAATGGAGGGCTAGGATCTTGCCAAGTAGATGGAAGATCAATGGTTAGTATTGAATAAGAATATAAAAGAGTATAAATAATTATAGAATTATGGAGAAATATTTATTGAATTTAAAATTCAATGGAGAAGAGTAGAAAGTTAGAGAGACTTATAGAATTAGAAGCTTCTAGAAATAGAGGAGGTGGGATTAATTCTAGAATTAGAAAATTATAGAAGTATGGAGAACTATCCATTGAATTTACAATTCAATGGAGAAGAGTAGAAAGTTAGAGAGGCCTCTAGAATAAGAAGCTTCTAAAAATAGACGAGGTGAGATTAATTCTAGAATTAGAAAATTCTAGAATTATGGAGAAATATCCATCGAATTTAAAATTCAATGGAGAAGAGTAGAAAGTTAGAGAGGCTTCTAGAATAAGAAGCTTCTAGAAATAGAGGGGGTGGGATTAAATTAATTTAGGTTTAATTAGGAGTTAATTATGTGATTACATGAAGAGGCTAGTTATAGGGTAGATGTAGAGTAGGTGGGTAGGTAGATAGGAATTTTAAATTCCTAGAAATGTTAAATGAGGTTAGTGGGAAGTTAGGAAAGGGGTTATTAATAATTAATCTTGTGATTAATTATTATAGGGTCAAGATGGGAATTGTGGAATCATGAATTAGTAATGGGGGGATATATGTTAGGAGTTAATAATGTTTAATATGGATTTTATCTATTTATTGATTATGTCGACATTTTGCATGTCTAGAAGGACAATCCCATCACACTAAAGGAAGACACCTCTACAGGATAAAATCCTCATGACCCATGAGAATCAAGAACACTTGAAAGACACTTCTAGGAAGAAGAGAATAATATCTCGTGTAAGGCAAATTATCCAGTAAACAACAATATATTGATTCCCTTAATTCACAAAGCACTAAATGCATGCAAAATATCCAAGCCTAAATAGGAGAAATACAAGCAATTTTATGACAAATCCCTGGTATGATGAAGAGTGTAAGAAAAAAAAAAGAACTTTGAAGGAGCTTGGGATGGACAAATGAAATAAGTAGGCTTATGAAAATTTGGTACCGTCTAAAAAAGAAAGTTATATGAACACTATAAAGAAATAATAACATCACTTGGAAAACATAACCCCAAAGGCTTTTGGAGAGAATGACGACAAAAGAAAACAAATAGAGAATAATATTGCATACACTCAATGGCTAAAATATGTAAAGTTATTCTATTATTAAGATTAGGATAAAGACATCCTCCTTGTAATCAACACTACAACCAAGCTCTTCTCTAAGGGGGATATTACTCAGGGCATAAAAAGACTAGTAGGGGGTAAAGAACAAGACATAGATGGGATACAAACCAAATATCTAAAATGGGGTTTGGAGGTCCTCACACCACACATCAAAATAATATTTAGTGGTATCATCCAAGATGGCTTCTTGATAGATTGGACGATCAACATCATCATTCCTCTCTATAAAAGTGGAGATATTAATAATCTATCATACTGTCACACTATTATGGTCAATCCTCTTTCTGGAAAGCTATTTAGGAGCACAGTAGAGTGTAGAATTAGTAGCTTTATAGAAAAAGAGGGAAAAAGAGTAAAAGGACATGTCAGTTTTAGACCGAAGCATTCCACTATCGACTATTACATCACTCTTAGGTATTTGATTACAAAAATATGAGATATTCAAAGAGAAGAAACTTTTTGTTGCTTTGTTGACTTCAAAAAAGAATTTGACCTTGTTTTGAGATGTGAAAGTTGGAGAAATATGGAGAAACCTAGGGTTCCAAATGAGTATATAACATTAAAACACACGTTTTATGAGTGGCAATGGTCAAAATTAGAATAGGCAAATGAATGTCATAATACTTTGGAAGCGACATCAAGATTAAATAAGTATGTCTGTTATCTCCACTTTGTTTGGGATATACATTGATAAACTAGAGTAGTGGAAAAACAAATTTAGTGGAGGGGTGTTCACATGTTCAATTATAAGGTCAAGTTACTATTATATGTTGATGATATTATCCCAATTGCAAAAATAATGAATAGTTTGAAAGAGCACATAAAGGATCTAGAGATCTTTTATCAAGAGGTTGGAATGCATGTGGATACCAACACAACCAAAGTCATAATCTTATCATTACGAAGAAAAATGAATCAATTCAATTTGCTCTTCGAAGGAAGTCTGCTAGAGATAGTGGAAGAATGCAAACACCTCAGTGTTAATTTTCACAAGTTTATTTGGGAGACTTGTAGAGAAAAAAGAGTACAACAGGGTGGAAGAATTTTTATTCACTACAAAATATGTTTAATCATGCAAAAATATGGGATATGTGTAGGAAACGAGAACTTTGGGATAAAAAAATCGAGAGAAACTCATTTAACTTGCTTGTCACACCAGTGGTCCTATATAGATGTGAAGTTTAGGGCAATAACATGTTAGATATAAAATGGAGACATATAGAGAGAATTTAAAATCATCTAACCACAAGAAACCTCAAAATTAAAACATCAATTTTATTTGAGATTCTTTTAGTTGAAACATGTACTTCTTCTTAGGAACAACTGTGATCATTTAGACATTGATTTATTTAAAGAAAACACAAAATATAGATCCTCATCGGTGGCCCATATTGGAGGTAAAGAAGAGCTAAAAAGGAAGAATAACATGAGGATGAAACAATTCAAAAATGGATGAGAAAATGGAGCATCAACATGATAGAGTACCTAAACACCAACGAGGAAATAAAGAAGTATGTGTGAGAGAGACATTCAAGTCAACATTGTGGATATAAAAACTTGGGCGGGAAAAAGAATACTATGTCATAGAGTTTAATCCCACTCGGGATCATGACAAAAATGCCTACATATGAGCAAAAATCAAATGAAAGTGGAAATGTTAATGACTAAATTAAGGACTAGCTCACATAATCTTAGACATGAAATTGACAGGTGAACAATGCCTAAAGAAGAATGAGAAAATAAACATACATATTTTGTGATAAGAGAGTGATAGAGGAAACGACATTACATCAAGTATAACATAACCTATAGTGATATCCAAATCAATTAGGAAGACAACTAATCTCCTTGTTTGAGGAGACTACGGTTGACAAAACAATAAGATTTTTGATCAAGATCCATAGTAGAAGATCCATCATTATACAAAGAATGAACATTCCACAAGAATAGTTGAACAACTGATCGTATTTACACATAATTCTCTTAGTACCGCTAGATGGAGTATACCCAAGGAGGATTGGGAAAGGAGAACTTGTCTTTTCTACAGCAAAGGGGTGGTTGAAACGGAATAACACTTCATCATGGAGTGTCTAGCTTAAGAGGATATTCGTATCTGGTATGAAAATGACTTGAAGGTGGACAAATTAAATGAGTTATTCGAAGAAACAAGGCTTAAAAAGATCGTGGGTCCATGCTCAAGATTCACAATAGAAGATTTAATATTGAAAAGACTTTGAATTCATCTTAAAGTCTCAGCGTTTGGTCCCATATGCTCTTCAGTCTCGTGGATGTCATTAAAATCTTTCATTCATAAATATTTACGCCGAAGGCGCATCCCCCTCTAGGAAAAGGCTTTGCGGACATTCACTGGACTATGTCAAATTTGATGGCCTAAATGACGATTTTGACAGCTGTGGTGACGGTTTAGCTTTTCTCTGTTATTTTTGTAAATCTGCTATTTTATACAATTTTACTTTTCCGATTTTACATGCTGCAGCTGGTTTGTTTCCCACGCATGCATCTTATTATTTTATTTTTCAATATATCGAGTGAGATTATTTTGCATCTAGTTTTGGCAACTATGGAACTTGTCATGCATCTTTTAGCCAAAATTGAAAGAAATAATGTTCTTTTTTGTTTTAATTCCTCCATATATACATCAAATAAGAGTATTTTGCATGCCCTTTTGCTAATTAAAGAACTTCCTTCTTCTATAAAACTTGGAGCATTCCAATTAGCAGTACTATCCCATACACTTCTTTTCTACAATCTTCTGAAATCTCTATGTTGGTATGTGCTTTTTTTATTTTGACAAAAAATTCTAGCAAATTTCCTTTATTTTCATGGTTTATATTGTTTGGGTGCTTCTTGCTTTTTTATTTGTCCGACACCAGTTAAAATCCTTTATTTTTATTGAATGGCTTTGGGTTTTTGTGTTATAGCTCAAAAACAATATACTCATTAGTAACGATGATGATTTGTTAGATTATTTATTAGAGTATAAACAGAGTTAAATAGATCAAGATTGTTTCTTAATAATTTTTGAAATTCAAAGTTTTAATAGAGATACTAAGTTTTTAAGAAAAAAGAGAGTATTGTTATTAGTTTGTGAGTGCTGGATAAGGATTGTAGTCGAATAATACTAGGATAACGCAATGTGTATTACTGAGAAACGCTGGACATCGAACATAAAGGGATGCCAGAACTCGACCACAAAGGGATCAGTGTGGTGGAGAGATGATGCAAAAGGAAAACATGTACAATATCCGAATTCAGTTGCTAAGGAAATACTCCATGGCATTTTCATGGGATATCAAACTGTGGAAGTGGGGATCATGGTTTGCATTTTTAGACTGTTACCTACTATATTTAGGCATTTTATTTTATTTTTAGATCTCCTTTTCATATTATTATTTTCATGCTATGGAGCATGCCTCTGTAGATCGAAGTGTACTTTTGCAATAGGTATATTTTCTTTAAGTTGGGTTTGACTTTCACATCTTTTCACATTATTTTACTTGCCTCATGTGATGACATAGCTGATAAAGTTGTATTTTCAAATTAGGCTAATTGAGCACTCTGAATAGTTTGGTTGTTAGTTGTGGTGATGAGATATGTTCATGCATATGGCTATTAAATTTATTTTGTGGCTTCTGATGGTATGTTGATAGTATTTCGGTAACACATAATTGCTCTGTTCTTGAGAAAGTGCTGAAAAATGATGTATGATTGGAAGTGTCACCTAGATGTTATGATTGTAATATGGGATAGAGTACTCATACAAGAATGTTTGCTTGTTGGGAGCTCATTGTTGCAGCATCAACTTCTGTAAGTAAGTCTAATCATTGTTTTTTCATCCTGTTTTTTGTGCTGGGGTGGCCTTCAGTATGTCTCTTACAGTTGGTGGTTTCGTACTTTGTTTATGTATGAATTTGCAAGTTTTGCTAAAGCTTTTAGGCAGCTTTAGTACAATCAGAAAATGCCACGTTGGATATTATTATTTCAAGAGCTAAACAACTAAGGCCTGATTTTCCTTATTCTACAAGTCAGGTATCACCTTGCTTTACTCTATCTGGGTGAAATTGGAGGAAGACAGAGAGGTAACAATCAACGTATAAATATAGGAGGCATTGTGATCGAGTCTTTTTAATCTCTCCTAAGTATCTCACTTTTATTTTGAGTCAAATTAACAACCAATAAAATTCGTACCACTTCATTGATTGAAAGGTGTACACTTCAGTTTCCAAGCATCTTTCATTTTTGATTTGGTAGATGTAATAAACCTCTAATGGTCTTTGGCAGGGTGATTGTGAGTAAAGCTTTAGATGCAACTAGGTAAGTTGACTTGCAAGATGCATGTGCCTAGAAAAATAATTCAAGTTTTCTTTTTTAATATTTTATGACCTATCTCCAAATCATGCTTAAAAAACATTAATTGGAATAAAATATGGAAGCAACGATAGAGTAGGATCCTCCAAATTTGGCAACTAGAATTCATAGGCCTCCACAGTCCATAATTATATAGAACATAAATGATATTTTGGACTAAAATTCTATGAAGGAATTTTCGTGCATGTTAGCTTTTTATTCCAAGGCGATAGAATTTTTATGCAGTAAAATTTAGGCATAGTTTTTTTAATTTCTAGAAGCTCTGTCTTGTTAATTTTGGCAATATTGCAAGATCAATTGGTTGTTGGGTTTGGTGAAGCCGACATGTCAATGGGTCCTCTTGCATTGAACGTTCCGATTGCCCAATCCATTGCTGAAAGTAACAAGCGAGATGGACCAAGAAATTCTAATGATGATCAGTTGGAACACAAAGTTTTGTTGTGCAAACAACAAAAAATCATGCTTATTGCAAATTTATGGGTTGACGCAGACCTCGTAAATGGTGCTACAGGAACAATCACTGACATTGTCTACGAGGCATCAATGCCACCACTAGTATTACCTTTATTTGTTGTTGTCAAATTTGATAGATACAACAACACATGTTGGGATCCCTCCAACCCGTTACATATTTCGATACCCCCTATTTCGAGAGGGAATCAAAGAAAATTACCAAATAAAATGGCTTGGGAGTTAACTATCCATAAGTCCGAGGGACTTACTTTGCATAGAGCAACTATCGACATCGGAACCAATGAAACACAGGTTCTAACATTCACAGCTTTCTCCAGAGTTCCCTCGCTTACAAATCTGCGCATTTCACCTCCCTTTTCATTGGAAAGGTACTAAAAAATGGCGCACGTACCAACACTTGGAGCAAGAAAAAAGGAGAAGCAAGACTACTATCACTCAACCCGTCTTAAATACTACACTCTACTTTGATAGCACCTCTGCTACTACTTTACTCAACACTTCTTCTATCCTAAGCGACATTGCCGTTCAAAGGGTACCAAATGTATTCATGTTTATTGGAAATAAAATTGCCCTATAGTTTTAAAATGCCTAGAAAGAACCATGCAATTTATAGTTGTTTCCATCATAAGCTTTGTACATTATATCACTTTTTTGCATTTTGAATTGTTTTCAGGGTTAGAGCTCATTTATGCGTTTTTTAAATGAAGCGGTTCATCTATATTTCTACTTTTACAAAATCAATCACCCACAGTTTAAACAAAATCAACTACAAAAGTAATAACTATCCCTCTAAATCAAATAACTTATACCTTTCCACATTCACATGACAATGTACACATGCGATTGCTAGTATTAGATATTTAATAATAGAATAAAAATTACCTTAAAAATTGTGGAGCTGCCATTTGGCAAGAAGAAACACTCATTTTTCAGCGCCCAATAACAACATGTGCTGATGCCGCTCCACAAATGTGGGAAAAGATTCTATCACTCACAATTTTGATTAAATACTCGTCGCAGTTGCCCTGCCACGTGACCAGATGATTCACCTTCCACGTGACCCGATGCCGTTGACTCATGAGTAACAGTTTCTGTAATGCATGTCCCTCTTTTGGAATTTCCATCTCGTGTTTTATGGACTGCACCCTCTCGTCAACTACAGCTTCTGTTTTTGTTTTTTCCCCTGCCTCCGTATAAAACATAAAATAAATATGGAAGTCGTGTGAAATTGGTTGCCTAATAGAAAATTTCCATGTACAAAACCCGGCATGGTAGCTACCGGAGACTGAGAGGAGGGATAGATAGCGGAATTTGTAAAGAAACATCCCAGTTTCTGATAGATGGGAGATATAGTGAAGAAAACATGGCACAGATATTTGTTGCAGATGCAGCTCCATCCCTTGCGAACAAAGGCTTTCACCGCAGGACTCTTGGCTGGTTGCAGTGATGCCGTTGGCCAGAAGATCCTCGGCGCTAGAAGGATTCAGCTGAGACAAGTTTCTCTCATGATGGTGAGTAAAATCCTCCTCTTTTGCACTGGAAGTCAGGCATCTTTGGGCAACATTTGTTTGTCATTATGGAAAGACAATGTTTCTATTCGTTTATTTTTACTCGCCTTAACTGAACTAATTCAACACAATCGCGGGGTTATAACCTATGTTTCGTGGTATTAAGCAAAGGAAAATACCTTAGGATATTTTAAATTATGGATCTAGAAACCTGCACATTTAGTCCGAAGAGAATTACCTTGTAAAGGTCGGCCTAAAACCTGTGCATAGGAAGTGCACCTTAAAATTCTTGTGTTGGATATATCTGGAGTCAGTTGAGTGAAACCTTTTAAGGCCAAGGGTGTGGACGGTAGACCTATAGGCATCCGTTGAGTGCGCCAGCTTGAGGTTGGTGGTTCGAAATCTGCATCTCCTGGGGCCTTCCACACGCCGGACTAAGTTAACTAAGTTTACGGAGAAGGTGCAAGGGTATAGTGACTGCTCACCAGAACCACTAACCTTGTCCATTACATGATAAAGCATGAAGGTGTACGTCACCTGATCAGAACTCCTGACCTTGGCAAGATAATGAAAGAGATGTTACCAATTCTTCTGATATTACCCAAAAAAAAGTTTCTAAGGCTGACTTTTTGGATCTCACATCTGGATCTATCTTCATGGGAATAGAGAGTGAAGCCAAACATAAGACAGAAAACTCTTAATGTAGTTTAGGCAATGGTGGCTCCCATATTTTCTTAGTCAGCATTGCGGAATAAAATATGAGCGTTTTGCAGGTGGTGGGTAACTTTTAAGGTTGGCCAGTAATTTTACAGGATACAGTACTTGAACCAATTGCGATTTTTAATTTAACACATTTTTTCCTTACATGGTAGAGTAGGCCCCTAAAACTTCCAGCCCCTTTTTGCCTATGTCTTCCACACTCTGTGCTAAGTTTATCAAAAAGAGGCAGGGGTGTATAGTGACTGCTTACCGGTGTCACTAACCTTGTTTTGCTATGGGGGAAGCACGAAGGTGTACATCACTTGACTAGAACACCCGATCTTGGGAAGATAATGAAAGATGATGAAGGAGATGTTAGCATTTCTCTTAATATTTTAAAAAAAGATTTTGAGACTGACATTTCGGATCTCGCGTTTGGATCCATCTTCATGGAAACAAAGAGTGAAGCCAAGCTTAAGACAGAATTCTTAATGTAGTTTCACGGGGCTAGCTACACAGTGGATTTCACTAGCCAACGTGTGGCACTGAGACACTACTTTTTTCACTCGCCTTAGAGGATCAAGCTACTCCAGCAGTCCCAGACTACGCCTTCATCCACCTTTCATCCACCTCCCATTCCCAACGCATCTCCAACTTATGCACAAGTGAACCCTTCCAACACCTTTCACAGCTGCCCATACAACTGCTCTAGAAGACCACTCACCGAATACCACGGCTGCCCATACAACCACCGGGAGCTCTTAATATGCCTTCTTAGTTCACCTGAGGGAATGCAAAACTCATGCCTCCATGACTCATCACTGAACCAGCTCTCTAACGCCGCTGGCCGGCTCACTGTCGAACACCCAACTGTTCTACACAACACCGCTAAGGAACATCACATGCACCTTTCTGTCATCCATCCATGAGTCTTCCTGAGTTTCCGCGCCGGTCACCTACGCGTGCACCAGTGGGGGAAGTCCTCCTCGTGAGTCCTTCCTGGGTGTGAGCCTCTACTCACCCCGACCTGCTGACTGTTCTGTCACCCAAGTCCACAACACCAAAGATCCCTGCGGGGAGCACTACAAGCTCACCATCTTTGTAGACCGCATCACATGCAGGTGAGGTACTCTTCTTCCCTCGGCTCGATCCAACCTCTGATCTCACCCCGATGCCATGGCCACTGACATCACCGTGCCTACTCTTTGAGACACCCATCTACGTCCAGACCGCATTGACTCCTACTCAAGTCTTCTACCTTAGTTGTCAGCTCACCACACTGCAACCGTATCCATGATGTCCTTGACTCAGCCCACCATGTCACGCATCACCATGTGAACCATCCTCTGTCCACTTCAATGAGTCTCAGCCACTGCTTCTGCACCCACTCCACATCCACGCTTCCGCTGCGCCTCTGATACATCTATGTGAGCACTCAACTCATCTGCGTTGTTTAACCTCTGCAAGGTTGAGGAGCTCGCCACACTTGGCTTGCTCACGTCTGAGTTACTTCTCCTCTGTTTCAACCTCTGGATCCCAGTCTCACTCCATCACGCCTCTTGGCTGCTTCCCACATGAACTCTGCTTCTAAGGACGTTGCCACCTCAAAGGTCTCCCCAAGTCCACTGTCACTTAACTCTAGAGTCCCACTGCTGATCCATGATGCACATCTCTGCATGGACATACTCCACAAGGGTAGAGTATATCTCCAAGGTCTCCTGAACACCCCATCCTCTGAATGTCCAAGTGCACCAAGTGTTCCACACTCCACTTGGTGTGGGTGTGAGTTCACCACGTTGGTCTCAATGTCTGCCATGCTCATCTGGCTCATTAGGCTTGCGCTGCACTCTCAACACAAGGCCTCTATCATGCAAGGTCTTCATGCTCAAACCAACTCGCTCTACCACTACATTTCTCTCATGAGTTGCCCAACTCGCTCCAACGTACATTGGGTGCGTTCTTCGCTCCAAGACACCCTACACTGTTCCTAAGTGCAACCAACTTTTCTCACCAACCCGCCTCAGCTAACCTTGATTCTGAGACATCCTTGGGCTCACAACATGGTCCTTTCAATCCCCCATGCACAACTCTTTCTCACTAACCAGCCCTCAAGAGTTGCATTGGTGCGCCACCGGGAACTTCCCGGGAGGTCACCCATTTTATGCCTGATGCGCTTAACTCACCCAACTCACCCAGATCTTCTGTAGGGCCAACGCATGTGAGGTCATCAACCCCAACCATGCGAGGCCAACCATTTGCCTTGGCCAGGAGTCCCTCTGGCTCCCTGGATAGCACCTCGTGCACTACCCTAGTCGGATGGGGTCTGCCCATCCTGGGGGAGGCGGTCGCTCTATGAGCATGGAGACGCGCCCCCCTTATATTCTCCCCCACTCAAAGTGGCGACGCCCATGGTGCCGTTGCTAGACTTCACAAGCCTACGCAAAGGATACCAGTGTTCGCAACACTGGGACAAAATGTAAATGCACTACTCACATGCAAATACACAAGGAACACATCGGTCACTGCTGACATAACACAACTCAGTCTCTTCAACATCTCGCTGTGCTAACTCCCTGTGCTCGGGACAAAAAGTGCCAAATCACTCAACACTTCTGTCGATGTAGCTCCCTTCCACTGAACTACACTTCACCAAACATCCAACACAATGTCTGATGGGATACCCCTTCTGCAATTCCTACCAACTCTTAGGAATTCTGCATGATGTACAAGCTGCCCTGCTAAGCTCTGAGCCCTTCTTGCACAACAATCACTGCATAACTTGGAGAACCACCAACAACCTCCACGCTGATTGACAAACCACTGCAAGGTTTCACTGCCACTGGAACTGGTCACACCATGTTTCCACCCGCAACATGAAATTCTCCACCTGATCTGGGGGCCTACTTCACCACAATTTCACCACAATGCTGCCCTTGTTCAACACTTCTACCAACACCATACCACCACTGTGCCTCTGATGCTGATCTTCCAGCAAACTCTTCACCAGGAATACCTCATTTCACTGCAACCTGACTGATCTACTCACCACTGTTTTCAACCAACCAGCACTTCCGAAAAATGCAACACTTGCTTTACTCCGGAAACGTAGCCACTGCCACTGTTGCCAACCTGAAATTCTGAGGTTTCGTAAAATCACCACACTGATTCTGCCAAGGGAGAGCCACTTTTTCCACTTCATGGCTCGAGTATCAACTTGATATCACTTCACAAACACTGCAATTCAGCCATTCTCAATGTACAAGTTCTGTCAACAACTTCTGGGGAGTCATCATGCTACTCAGTGCTTACGCACCTACCGAGTTTTTGAGTTACTCTACCTCTGCACCTGAACTCTACCAAGTGTTATCCCTTCACTCTTCACTGCTTGGAGTTAGTTCTGCACCAGCCTTCACATGAACTGTCCACCTCAGTGACGTTACCCAGCCCACACTGTATGCATCCCTTCCACCTCCTCCACATCTGAGTTCTGATCAACACTGGCCTTCTTCTCCCACAAAGTCTCTAGCAACCTGCACTGGCTTACTTGCATTGCACAAGTGCCAACTCTTGACACCTGCATGGGTCTAAAATACCCTTATCACTGAACGCCATGCCGACCACATGACTCCTTCCTCATCAACCCACGTCAACTCATGACTCCTTCCTCATCAACCCACTGGTCTAACTCTGAGAAAGTTCACTGGCTTCATTCATTCCACTGTGACATCAATAAGGCTCAACTTAGCCCTGATACTCCGCTGGATCACTCTGATCTGACACTGCCCTCTGGCCCACACCAGTCTGCTTCTTACATGGAACATAACTACTCCTCTTGATCCAGTTGTGTTGGTGTCCCACCTTCCGATCGCCAACACCGTTGATTGCCAATTTTCACAAGACTCAACTCCTGATCCAATTCATACAACAACCAACTCCCGTAAACATGCATGACTCTGCTCAGCCACACATTACGTTGGGCACTTCAATCTGACGCTGCTTCACAAGCACACACCAGTCTACTTCTGCTCAGCCCAACTGCGTTGGTGTCCCACCCATCCGATCACCAACGATGTTGATTGCATTGGCTCCCTAGTCTGCCAACTCGTTCTTCAATCAACATCCCACACACCTGAAGTTGAGAGCTCTTTCGCCAACTACTCATGCTGGTTTACACTCTGTTCCCAACTCCAGCTCCGATGCTCGTTGTCGCTCTACGTACCAGAGAGAGCATCACCTCAAATGCTTCAATACCAGTTGTCACGCTGAGTATCAAAGAGAGCAATCCACATCCAAAAGCTCTGATACCAGCTGTCACGGGCACAACATTAACTCAACTAGCTAGCTATCACAGCTAGCTACACAGCGGATTTCACTAGCCAACGTGTGGCACTGAGACACTACTTTTTTCACTCACCTTAGAGGATCAAGCTACTCCAGCAGTCCCAGACTACGCCTTCATCCACCTCATCCACCGCCCATTCCCAACGCATCTCCAACTTATGCACAAGTGAACCCTTCCAACACCTTTCACAGCTGCCCATACAACTGCTCTAGAAGACCACTCGCCGAATACCATGGCTGCCCATACAACCGCCGGGAGCTCTTAATATGCCTTCTTAGTTCACCTGAGGGAATGCACAACTCATGCCTCCATGACTCATCACTGAACCAGCTCTCTAACGCCGCTGGCCAGCTCACTGTCGAACACCCAACTGTTCTACACAACGCCGCTAAGGAACATCACATGCACCTTTCTGTCATCCATCCATGAGTCTGCCTGAGTTTCCACACTGGTCACCTACGCGTGCACCAGTGGGGGAAGTCCTCCTCGTGAGTCCTTCCCGGGTGTGAGCCTCTACTCACCCCGACCTGCTGACTGTTCTGTCACCCAAGTCCACAACACCAAAGATCCCTGCAGGGAGCACTGCAAGCTCACCATCTTTGTAGACCACATCACATGCGGGTGAGGTACTCTTCTTCCCTCGGCTCGATCCCACCTCTGATCTCACCCCGATGCCATGGCCACTGACATCGCCGTGCCTACTCTTTGAGACACCCGTCTACGTCCAGACCGCATTGACTCCTACTCAAGTCTTCTGCCTTAGTTGTCAGCTCACCACACTGCAACCGTATCCATGATGTCCTTGACTCAGCCCACCATGTCACGCATCACCATGTGAACCATCCTCTGTCCACTTCAATGAGTCTCAGCCACTTCTTCTGCACCCACTCCACATCCACGCTTCCATTGCGCCTCTGATACATCTATGTGAGCACTCAACTCATCTGCGTTGTTTAACCTCTGCAAGGTTGAGGAGCTCGCCACACTTGGCTCGCTCGCGTCCAAGTTACTTCTCCTCTGTTTCGACCTCTGGATCCCAGTCTCACTCCATCACGCCTCTTGGCTGCTTCCCACATGAACTCTGCTTCTAAGGATGTTGCCACCTCAAAGGTCTCCCCAAGTCCACTGTCACTTAACTCTAGAGTCCCACTGCTGATCCATGATGCACATCTCTGCATGGACATACTCCACAAGGGTAGAGTATATCTCCAAGGTCTCCTGAACACCCCATCCTCTGAATGTCCAAGTGCACCAAGTGTTCCACGCTCCACTTGGTGTGGGTGTGAGTTCACCACGTTGGTCTCAATGTCTGCCATGCTCATCTGGCTCATTAGGCTTGCGCTGCACTCTCAACGCAAGGCCTCTATCATGCAAGGTCTTCATGCTCAAACCAACTCACTCTGCCACTGCATTTCTCTCATGAGTTGCCCAACTTGCTCCGTGTACATTGGGTGCATTCTTCGCTCCAAGACACCCTGCACTGTTCCTAAGTGCAACCAACTTTGCTCACCAACCTGCCTCAGCTAACCTTGATTCTGAGACATCCTTGGGCTCACAGCATGGTCCTTTCAAATCCCCCATGCACAAATCTTTCTCACTAACCAGCCCTCAAGAGTTGCATTAGTGCGCCACCAGGGAACTTCCCGGGAGGTCACCCATTTTATGCCTACGCGCTTAACTCGCCCAACTCACCCAGATCTTCTGTAGGGCCAATGCATGTGAGGTCGTCAACCCCAACCCATGCCTGGCCAACCATTTTCCTCGGCCGGGAGTCCCTCTGGCTCCCTGGATAGCGCCTCGTGCACTACCCTGCTCGGATGGGGTCTGCCCATCCTGGGGGAGGCGGTCGCTCTATGAGCATGGAGACGTGCCCCACCTCCTATTGCAGACATGTTACACTAGGAACAAGGCCGTTTCCTCCTATCACAGACACGATACCTTTGGAGCAAAGTATTCCCTTCTATTGTGGATACACCGGTAACACAACCATTCCTCCTATTGCAGACACAATACAACAAGCCCAAAACCTTTTCCTCCTATCGTGGACATAATGCCAAAGGAGCAAAGCCATTTTCCCATGTTGGAGGCGCAAAAGATAGGAGAAAATCCATTTTTTCCTATTGTGGGTGCAATACCATAGGAGCAAAGCGATTTTCAGCTATTGTGAATGCAATACCACAGGAGCAAAGCCATTTCCTACTATCATGGATGCACTACCATTAGAGAAAACCTTTCGTGGGCAAAATATTGTGAGTAAGAAGCTTGTATCGCAGGCGCAGCAACTGCTAGTAACACATGTAAGGATCCAAACAATAATGTGTATCTCAACACTCGCGCTTGCATCTCCTTAATACACGTATTTAGCTCAGCACCTGTTTTATTGTAATGCTCAAGAGATGGACTATTCCATCTTCCTTGATGGTTGTTCTTTTCTTGACGATGTATGCCGTAATAAATACAAATACCCGAAACAAAAAAGGAAGGGCGTATAGTCTAGATAGGAGGGTAGTTATGTAAAGAGGCAAAGTATCACCAATGTTTTGTAATCCTGTAATAGATACAAATACCTGAAACAAAGAAGGAAGTGAGTATGGTCAAGCTAGGAGGGGAGTTATGTATAGAGGCAAAGTATCACTGAAGCTTTCTGAGCGTAGGGGAATCAAAATGTGGTTTTTGTTTGGAAGCAGATCAATGGTTTTGAGACAGGATCTCACTGTAGCGTTGTACCAAGCAGTCATAGCTCAGTAAGTTACACTGAAAACACTTCTCTGTAAAAAATGCCCATCAATTCTGAATCATATAATTGTTATAGCTTTTCAAAATCATAGAGCTCTAAGTACAATAGTCATGTAGCATTTCTGAATCACATCATCATTGTAGCTTTTCGAAATCATAGAGATGTAATTACCAGTGTCCCGTAGCATCTCCAAATCACATCATTGTAGCTTTACAAAATCAGAGATGTAAGTACCATAATCTTGTAACATTTCCGAATCACATTATAATTGTAGCACTTCAGAATCAAAGAGTTAGTGAACGAAATTTGAATCTTTGTGGTGGTTTTCCAAAGTGAATATAATAAAAAACAGACCTTTCGTACTATAGTTTTATTCCCATGAGGGAATTTCCAGTATAATCTGGTGTCTATTTTTTGGACAAATGGTATGTTTTTGTATGCCTTTTTCTAGTGGTTTCTGATGCACATAATTTAATGTCTTTCCTTTTTGTAGCTGTCGGTGACATAAACAATTCATGCATCATGTATGATTTAAAAGAAGAAAACAATTAAAGGAGTATGTAATATATGGTAAAGAAATCATGCTAGTTAAAGAGAACCTTTGGTATATGGATCGAGAATTCATGCATCATGTATGAGTAAGAATAAGAAAATAATTAAAAGAGTATAGGCTATACCGTAAAAAAAATCATGCTAGTTAAGAGAAAACTGTGGTATATGGATCATTTTTGTTATTGTTTCTCTTGTTATAATGGGACAAGTGTGTGTCAGGGAACATAAGGTGGCTTGTAGTGGCAAACACTTATTAGAGCTGAAGAGATTCCTGGTGTCTATTGGAACAAAACCCTTTAGGGATCCTAGTAGCACTGTTTTATTGATACAAATTTGAAGTCTGAATGGAAAAATCTTAAATGCTTTATGGCCATGACTGCATATTTTTTTTTTCTGGTTTGGTTGTGAATATTTAGTTTTTATACGACAGTAGCGTAGGTGTAGAGCCATTTGTCAATCATTTTTGCATTATGGGCTGACAATGAACATTGGTGGTGTCACCCCTAGAAGAGGGTACTCCTTAGGAATAATTGTGATGGTTGCAACTTTACCCCTATTAGGGTGGTGTACCAAGCATCCTATTTGATGTGTTGCATTTGACCTAGCTCTACATCCACGGTTTGCTTGTGCAGAATGACCGCTTAAATTTAGTTTTTGTTATGTTGTGGCTTGAGATAAAAAATAGTGGTCCTGTAACAGTGGTATCAGAGCAGGATAAGTCAAACTTTTATTTCTTGGAACCAAACAAAACAGAAATATGATAGCAAACAGTAAATACTTGTGTCCGATTGAAGATGAAAGTGCAAAAAAGAACTTTGAGTTAGATCATATGAGCAATGGCAGCACTAACGTGAGCAAGGACTAAACCTTTGACCAATAATGTGCTAGCCTATTTTGAACGTCCAATGATTCAAGGTCTGCTGTGTTGACCAAGAGGACTGTTGTTTAATTGGATTCTGCCATGTTGACCAAGAAAGCCTTCCGCATTGACCTATCTGCGTTTTGATTAGCACCCCCCCCCAAATAACCTTGCAGAACCTCTAATCAATGCAAAAAGCAGCAGATAAAATATGGAGGAAACAAGGAAAGAGAACTCTGAATTAGTTGATCCATTATGCAACTATGAAACTGTCCAAAGTATTGACATTGTATAAGGTCCTGCTTCACATTGTACAGTGGAGCTATCAAATTCAGACCAGAGAACAGTGCATAGCTTGGCATATGTTTATAATTGTAATTCTTCTCAATAGAATATAACTCCTAATTAACTTGAGGTTCACTGGCAATCGTCATAAGGAGGCTATTCATTGTTGTTAATCTTGTAATAACCAGCTATGACATTATCATAGTACCTTTTTGCTGAAGTTAATAGAACTTTATCAAGAACTTGCTAATCTTGCTTTTTTGTACACTTTGGGATTGTTGGATAAACATACTTTCCACTCATGGAGATAAGTGCATGTTTCTTTAAGCCTTGACCACCTTAGGATGGGGCTATTCCCCAAATTTGTCTACTTCTTAGCTTAACTAGGGTGCCAATTTCCTTTTGGGTACGAGGTGCTAACATGGGTAACTATATGTACAAGGAGCTTGGAGCTAGGATAAGATGGTAGGAACAGTACTTTTATTATTGCAAATGCAATCTGTTTGTAAATTCTTTTGGCTATTTCTTTTGTTCTCTCTGTTTATCGATTTACTTTCTGTTTACTAGAATTTTCTTAAAGAAAAATATCTTTGCAGTCACAATTATTTGAGTCATGTTTCTCATTCACTGTCTTTGTTCTTGATTTGTATTCTTTGAAAATTAGTTCTTTTTGACTATAAAATATGTTTGTAACAGCCTGATAAACTCTCTTATAGCACATTGTTTTTCTACCTCAAGATGTTACTTCAGATTTGCATGCTTTGTTCTTTTCTTGTCCTTATATTTGGCCTGACCATTTTGAATAAAGTCTACTATTAGCAAGGGTAAAATCAGTGCATATGGTTTATTCTGTGGGACTCTGGAGTTCTCTGATTTACCTGAACTGTTCAAATGCAGCTATATGGCTTTGCATATGCTGGGCCATTTGGACATTTCTTGCATAAACTGATGGATTACATCTTCAAGGGCAAAAAAGATACCAAAACAATTGCTAAGAAGGTAATACACCCTATTTATGTTGAAAATGTGTCTCCAAAGTCCTTCCTTTACATATTTTTGTTTTGTTTGCAATTTATCGTACTTTTCTTATATTGAGTTTGGCATGGTCTTATTTAGCTATTTAAAATTGAATTCCTGCATAGCTTATCCTTGCATTTTCTGTGTAAAATATTTGCAGTCTGATTTGCTATTTGATATCCAGAGTTAAGATTTGAATATTTATTAATACAAAGGTTGTGTGTGCGATGCGTTCTCAATCTTAAATTAGTTCCGAGTTTAGCTATGATTGTTAAATGCTGATGAACGGGAATGATCATTCAGGTTCTGCTGGAGCAGCTAACGTCTTCACCATGGAACAATATCTTTTTCCTGGTTTATTATGGATTAGTTATTGAGGGTAAGGGTTTATCTTTAAATTTGCATGGAGAATCCCAAGTTCCAACATTCATGCCAAATTCCAACAAGGCATGGATATTATGTGTGAGGATAGGAAAAATAAACTCCACAATAGAAACATCATTAGTTAAGTTAAATTACATATTGCTTCCAGTTTGTGTTTCTTCGAGAAGATGGAAATCAGGTCTAATATCTGTATTGTGATCAATTATTCAATGAGCATTGTCTTACTGTCATATATCGTCAGATTTTACTGATAGAATTTTTATGATAGGCAAAATAATTTGCACGTGAGAACACCATTAGTTCAGTTAAAGATGCATTTTTCTTCCTTTTTTTGTTTCTTTTAAGGAGATGGAAATTGAATCAGTATCTGTTTTATCAAATTATCATCAATTATTAGATGAGCATTTTTCATGCTGTCAGATTTCCCTTGATTTTGCTACTAGAATGTTTCCGAGTCTTATATAAGTCGAGTTTTTGTTATTTTGTTAAAATGAGGAATGCTATTTATAGTATAGAATAAATTCTTCATCCAATTATTTTGTTTTGGTGATAGCTACAGGCTTTCAATTTATGGCCACCCAACCTTGAAATTTATATGGCACTTCAAATATTTGTGCAATATCAGGCAGGGAAATGACACTAAACAAAGTTACGCTGAAGACAGTCTCCAAACAGTGCATAAGATCGTTGAGCAAATTAAGCATACAGCAGACCACATTAAAGACAAGATCTGAGAACCAATTAATACTGCAGAAATAAGATGATGGAAATAGAGCTATAAAACTGTATATTTTTTAATTTTTTCGAAAAGTGAAAAATTGCCATCAAACTTGAAAATATTTACATCTGCCTAAGCCCAGGTCAAAAAGAAGCACATGGTGCTGGCAATATTTCACAGAATGATCTTTTACTGTCCGAACCAGCCAAATCCAAAGATCAAGCAGAGGAAACAAAAACTACACAGCTACATCTTAAGAACTAAATACAAATAGAAATTCATTTCAAGAGAGATTCCTGGGTGTTTTCTTTTAGTCTCTATTCTGAAGTAGAATGTCTTAATAGAGTACAAAACTTTTCCTCTATAAAAATGAACAATGGATACATAGGAGCAGTGGCCATAATGAGCTGATCTTTAATTGTTTTCCTCCTTGGAGGGGGCCATATCCATCGTTTCATTCACTATTGGCGTTGCATGAGCAGAAGACATGTTACAAGCCGAATAAATGTCTTGAGGTCCCTTTTGAGTGGGAGGACATGCTTGTGGCTTGTGTATGACGTGGGTCAATTCTGGTCCTCTAATCATAGCCTCAATGGAACTTTCATCTTGCATGGCTTGTCTTTTTGAAGTCGGCTGCTGGTCATGCTATGATTTTAGGTGTTCATAGAGCCTCCTTGTTACATTAACAATAAATAAGTGGCGTTCAATAGCTTCTACTCTCATGTTGTAAATATTGAAAATGTACATCAATTGGAGAAGACAATCGCTCTGAGTTTCATTGCTTTCTCTTGGGTCTTTGAGAAGGTGACAAGATGAGCTATACATTATCCAAGGAGGTAGTTTTGAAAACCCCTTTCATCAAAATTTTTAAACCACTTTACTGGAATCCTCCTCAATTTTGTTGCTCACCTTTTGAAGTTTGTCAATAAGTTTCTGAATTGCCTTGATAATTTCAACATCTATCTTGGGCCTATCATTCATTTCAGCTGACATTTGAATCACATCAGCGGTGCCTAAAAAGGGGATACCAGAATTTTCAAGGAAATTTGGATTAGCTCTAGTACCCGGAAGTGAAGTAGATCCACTACCAACCTTGTTACGTAGAAGGCGTTCCCTATTAGAATCGGTGGTGGCTCATTCCGACACCGCTTAGAATGTGGACGACAAAGATTGAAGTTTAAGGGGATACCTTGAAATCTGACGGTGGCGCTATCTCCGCTTCTGACACAACAAACTACTCCACGTGAACGCACTATCTCCCTGCTTTTTACACATTGTACCACCAATACATTTGGCAACCATGTATGGCCATTTGCGACTTTATCGGACGGTTTCGTTGAAATATACTGTAAGAGGAGCCGTCAATGGTTGCAGTTCGGATTTAATCTCCAGGCTGTTTCTTTGTACGTTTTCCTTGCCAGAATGCAGGCATTGCGAAGGTCGGGCGGATGGACGGTGGCGAATCAACGATTATTTTCAGTCTTTAGTATTTTCATCACGTTGGATGCTGTGCAACACCAAGGCGGTTTGCCTGTTCCAGTCGAAGATAATATCCTTCGTCCCTTGGCAAGAAAGGGCATAAATTTGGGGCAAATGCAGATAAAATGGTGGGCGGATAATGAAGTTTTGTACTTCGGTCGCAAAGGAGAAAATAGTTTTTGGGTCTCCAATTTTGCCGGTGAGGGTTTCTTTAACTGGAGCGCTTGGATGCTGTGGCCAGTTGAATGTGAGTGCAGGAGACATGGCTTAAATTTGACGGCCAACTTTTAGGAGTTGGTAATTTTTCAATATTGTCCTTCAAAAAAACAAAACAATGTTATTTTTATTAATTATTCTATATTTATTATATCCTTTTAAATATATATTTACATATATTTTTATAATTTATATACAAATCTATATAAAAATTGACATTCACGTTTTAAATATGAAAGTCACATGTGACGGTTATATCAAATATTTACAAGTATTTTATGTCTAAAGTCACCAAAACCGTCTAAATGGCCGTCAAATGTAACCCCTGACAGGAGATATAATCCAAATCTTGAGAATTGTGGACATTCCTGGATGTGGCTAGTTGAAGACAAAGAGACGGTGCTATGCTTACAGTACTGCCTAACCCACTGGACCAAGTATCATAGCTGATATGACTAACATTTTTAGTTTATTTTTTGTATTAAAAAACAATGATTACATTAAAGTAGTGGTATGGTATTTATAAATTTTGTTTACTATCTCAAAAAAGAGATTTCTTTGATTTCCTTTGTTGCTCGTACAATTGCCTGCATTTGATCAAGTCTATTAGTTTGTGGTTCACGTTATTTCTATTATTACATCGAAGGCATTTGCACAATTTTAAGCGGCTTGCCTCTCTGACAATACATATTAAATCTCAATGAATGTAATCTAATCCATGTGTGGTTGTTGATTTAAGCAACATTAGTCGTTGAAGATATGTCTTCTTGTTGTTTTGCATTCGTACATGCTCCTTGACATTTCCTTCTTGACAGTCACGGTTGCCCTACCATATTCATTGCAATCTCTACCATTTTATTTTCTTTGAGAATTCTTTTCTCCTGCATATCCCCTCTCCACTATAAATTTACCCCAGCCTACTAGCACTAATCACAGAGCGATTTGCATTTCTGTATTTGATTTGAGTGTAGATTAATGTTAAGTATAACATAAATACCAAATATTATTTGGGGTGTTTCGATTTGAGCCATGAAAAAAGTGTGGTACATGAAGGTATTTAATTCTCAATTTTTTATTTCTGACTTTCCATCGTTGTCTTCATCTTATATAACAAATCAAACATTGCCCAATCAAAATTTTTTCAGTCATTCTCAGTTGGGTTACGCCCCTAGAGCCTATTGGATCTTCCCCATTTTTTATTTTGACCCCATTTAACTCCAAATTGCACTCATGTGAATAACACAAGTGACATTTAGATGATAAAGTGGAACATAGATAAAGGATCTTATTTGGGTCTTACAATTTCAGCCGTGTGATAGGTGCGGTACATGTAGGTATTTAATTTTCACTATTTCATTACCATCTATCCTATACTCAATAAATAGTCGAGAGATAAGAGGAAGAGGGTAAGTCTTGCAACCTTGAAAATAGGTTTAAGAAATTTAAATATATCTCTCATGTATATAGATAAAATGTATTCGGGTAGTACGAAATGATTTCATTTGGTATCAGAGTGGAGCCAACCTGGATGAGTCCTGTGAGAGAGAAAAAGAGAATTATTGTGCTTGGAGTTGCGTTTCAGATTTAGAAGCAAATGCGTACATTTCTATATTTTTTATGAACACAAGAATGTTAGCAGTAGCGGAGCATGGTCTGTTTCCTGAGCATTGGAGAGGAAAACATGTTTGAAAATTGTTAATATCTGATAAAGTGTTGGAAAAGTGCAGAGGTGTGATTTTCAGCCTGGATGTGAGACCAAACGACATTTTTGTGCAGCAAATAATGACGAGTGCATAAGTGTGGCACACCATATTTGTACAAAACATCCATATGATGGTGGCATGATCCATATGAGGCATTTGCAGCAACACAGAAGGGAGGCTTGTTTTTGCAGAGGGGTCATTTGATGCTGGAGGCACAATTTGTCTGCAAAGTGTAATCTGTATGGGGTGTGTGTGATCTGCAGCAAAGAGATAAAACTGTGAAGACATGTATATTCGGAAGCGTGGTGTATGGCACATGTCACACTTAGATATTAAATTCTCCCTGGGGTACCCCGAGAAGAAGGCGTGAAGTCATACGGCCCAGCTAGAGCGCAATAACGAAGCAAAAAATGGAGTATACATAGTTTAAATTTAATAAATTTTTAGGGAAGTAAGTATTTATGTGTTTTGTTTTTATGTCTATTACTTTTTTTATATTTAAAAAAATTAGGTTGCGATAAGTTTAGGTTGTAAATTTTATAGAAGTTTTAAATTTTTTTATACAATTCTATGAACTATTTTAAAGTTGAATAGTTTCTTATAGGAGTCTTAAAATAGAGTCAATTCTGTATCTGTTAATCGGGAGGGAGTTTGTCCACAAAATCTTGTCGAACCATTTCATGCTAGAATACCGATACGGGGGGGGCTGAAACCGGTACGAAACGTACTGGGTACGGGTATGGCCCAGATACGGGTGTGGGAGCGGGCAGGATACCGCTGGGTCTATTTTGCTCTCAATACGTGGAGAAACATACAGCAGATAGGATACTTTTGAAGCTATACGTGTATCTTTTCAACCGGAATCTTTTTATTCCAAGGAATGAAACAGAAGGGTTACGACAGAACTATGGGGAGGGTCGATAGACCAGATTTCGTTGAAATATGCAAGGCCCTATCCAATAAAACAAAGATGCTGCGATTAGATGTCTAGACAATGGCTATCGAGCAAAATCGTGGCTGCAATAAATTCTGATCTTCTTCTCTATATATATGATATTTTATTAGATTTACATACGTGGAAGAATTTATCAAAATTTAATATTTATTATAGTAGATGATTTTATATATATTTTAAAATAGCATTTGGAAAATAGTTTATAAAATTTCTAATTATATACAATAATTCATATATATATATATATATATATATATAAGGTTATTAAATTGCTTAATATTATATAATATTTTGTACTATATATAATTTAATAGTATTATAGTGTTATGATAGTATTATAATTAATATCCTTATGGTGTCATTTTAATATTTATTATGCATTATATCATCCAAAATCGGATATTATTAATAATGTTCGTAAGTGAGGCAATATATCTATAGGAATATAATAATTTAACGTTATTTGTAATCTTGTAGCATTATAAGTGTTAGAGCTTTATAAAATGTATAAGATTATTGTATGTATATAATGTAATAGTAATATAAAAAGTATAATGGTTATAAAGTTCACTATTATATCATTTGTAATACTTATAATACTATTATCTAATATATTTTAATTACAATTTACAATGTTTGACGTTATTATATTTATAACATTCACTTATTTAGCTTATAACTTATACGTTATCTACTTATCTTGTCTTTCATATGCATAATATGTGGTTAATAACTTAATTCCTATTTAGAAGGCTAAAATTTATATTTTTTTAATTTTTATATATTTTTTGTACTGCTGTATCAAACGCCGTATTTGGGGTCAATTTTTTTTGTTGTATTCGCGTATCGGATACTCCATACCCGTACGTGTATCCAAAACGTATCGGCTACTTAGGTCTCATGTTAATCCAGTATGGCCTATGAAGTCAGTTTTCCTATAACACATTTGTTGTTCCCTATTTAGTTGTTTATGCTGTAAGCGGATGCATTTTTGGGACAACTTGGCATCCGTATAGATTGTTTAAATTGGGGGGGGTTTAGCCATGGAAAAATTATGTCTAGCTGAAAGGTTCGAACACTGAGTTTTCCATACTTGGTAGGTTAAGACACAACTAGTCTTGAGAGAAAAAGACCTCTAGAGAAACAACAAAACCAAACGGATGAGGCAACAAATTGGGCTGCAAATGATCAAAAGGCATTGGCGATAATTGGTCTAGGTCTATCTGATGCATATCTACATCATAGAGATCTTACTAGGACCAATTTTTTTTTGGGATGGACTTAAGCTGTTCGGGTCACAAGCTCTTAGTGCAAAAATGACGGTAGTAGAGATTGTTCAGGCTGAAGATGGAAGGAGGCAACTGCTTGGTGCAACCTATAAGTAAGATTCGCTCGTTGCAAATTTAGCTAGTGGGAATAAAGGTTAAATTAGATGATGATGATGATGCTAAAGCTATTTTGTTGACTATTAGGCCAACTAGCTATTCCAATCCTGTGTTTACTTTGAGTAAGATTAGCCCAAGTTCAGAAAATTTAATTTTTCTTCTCTGACTGATGAAGAGAACAGAGATAAGAGAAATTATTCAATCAATGAAAAAACTATATTGTTTGTGAAAAAAAACCTAATCTTTCTCTCAGATCAAGTCAGATTAATTCAACCCATGGTTTTAAAAATCGCGATTAATCAGAAGTTTATCGCGATTAATTGTTTTTGGCAGGTAAAACGATTAAAAGTTCCAAAAATCGTGATTCTTGGCTTTTCGATAAACCGACGATTTTTGGCGATACAAAACCCTCCAAAATCGTGGAAAATCGTCGGTGAACTCATGGAAAATCGTTTAGTGAAAGCGTGGCTTATGTTTTAATGTGAGAAAAGACCAAAACGATTTGTTTTTTCTCCTGTTTTCTTCTGCTCGAATTATTTTTTGCTTTTGTGACTTGTATTTTCTCCATTTCGACTCATGTAGGAGGGCATTTGACGTGGTTGTGTGGGCATTCAACTTGGTTTTGAGGGCACTTTTTCATCGCTGTGGTTTCCTATTATTTCGTGACCATTTTGTGGCCAGTTCGTGCCCTAACAAGTAAGTATTATAATCATAGACTTACGGTAATTTTTTTCCCTTTTTTTAAAGATTTTCAATATTATAATAAATATTACAATACCCAGACTTTATAATAAATTTTTTAACTATTAACATACTACTGTATATATTTAACAGAGTTTACACTAAATAGTTAATAACTTAATAGTATTTATTTAATATATTATTTCGTTTTTGTTGCTTTGTATATATTTAATATATTACAGTCTTTGTATATATTTAATTAATAGTTAAGTATCTGTGTTATATAAAATAACAGTTATACTGTATTTTATATATTATTTAATTTTATACAATTTATAACGTGACTGTGAGCAATAACATACACTATAAATTTAATTTTATACGTTTTGTATATACTGTAGTATGTACATTATTATAAAATTTATAGTTAACACTTAGCTGTACAATGTACAATATACAATGTACACTATAAAATTATAATAGGATACTCACGATTTTAAAAATATTAGCTATGAAGTTATCATAATATACTAACGCATTCAATATAGCTTTCTTGTAATTTTTTCTTCATGCAATAGCAATATTATTCTTAATTTTGTCATACAATTTAAATTTTCTAAGGCTTGTAAATCTAAGACAATTGTTTTTTGTTTTGTTTTGTAGAATGGCATCGGGATTTGGTTCAGGTTCAGTTGCTCGTAATAAGCCTAAATCAAATGACCTCTCTTAGAAGCATTGTGAACCAGCAGAAGACAATTGTGTTGTATGCAATTATTGTGGTGTGAAGATGAGTGAAGGTGTTTATCGCCTTAAGTTCCACATTGCACGGATACCAGGGAATGAAGTGATAGTGTGCAATCAAGCACTGCCTGAGGCTCAACGAGGGTTGTTTGCTTACCTTGCAACTTATGTAGACAAAAAATAAGAAAAGAAGAGGGAAGCGGATGCACTTGCAGTCTTAGCAAATAAGAGGGCAGCGAGGGAAGATTCTGATACTGGGGCATCTTCTAATGCTCCAACTCCACGAAGTCAGACACTGGGATGGCGTTTATCCACTGATAGTAGTTCAAAGATGTTTTTTATTCCTCGAAGTACTCTTGGTTCACAACCTTCACTCGAAGGTACTGCTTGGAATAAAGAAATGCACAATGAAGCAAAAATAGCCGTGACAAACTTTTGGTACTACAACAACATTCCTTTCAATGTGGCAAAAAGTTCATATTGAGAGAATTTGGTCACTGCATTGACTGTTGCTGGAAAGGGGTTCAATGCTCCTACTCCCCATTGATTAGAGTGGCCCATTGTTGGAGGATTCCGTCACACATACCAAAACTCTTGTAGAAGAACAAAAAAAGGCGTGGCAAAAAAAAGATGCACCATTTTGTCTGATGGGTGGACAGATGGAAAAAACCACACATTGATTAACTTCCTAGTGGCATCAAGTGGGCAGTTGGTCTTCCTGAAATCAATTGATGCCTCCCACCAAGTGAAAACTGCAAGCACTTTGTATGATATGTTAGATGAGGTGGTGAAAGAGGTGGGCGTAGAGAATGTCGTCCAAGTTGTGACAGACAATGCGGCGGCATATGTAGCAGCAGGGAGACTTCTTGAGGAGGCACCCTACACTTTTTTGGACCCCTTGTGCAGCCCATTATTTGGATCTTTTATTGGAGGACATAAGAAAACTCTCATGGGTGAAAAATGTGGTTGAAGACGTAAGAAACATTACAAAATTCATCTATAATCACACTTGGGTGCTAAACTTGACAAGAGAGCACACCAATGGAAATGAGTTTGTGCGATCAGGGGTCACACGATTTTGCCACAAACTTCATTACATTGCAACCTCATTAACATCCCTTAAGCAGATGTTTGTGAGCACGCGATGGTTGGAGTCTCCCTATGCTAGGAAGACCGAAGGGGAAATGGTCGTGAAGACCATTTTTGATGATATGTTTGCAAAACAAATGGAAGAAATCATGAAGGTAATCTAAACTTGAACATTTGTTTATTTATCATTTGTTATATAATTTTTTATTAATTTTTGATTTTAAATATACATGTTATTTTGTTTTAGGTGTAAGAGCCTTTGGTTCGAGTTCTTCAGATGGTTGATGGGGAGAAAAAACCCAATGGGTTATTTGTATGAGGCTTGTGGATGTGGCCAAGGAGGCCATAGCTAAATATTAATGGGCACAATCAACTAAAATATGAAATAATTTGGCGCATAATTGATCTGAGATGGAACAAGGACACTCAATCGACATATACATGCAGCGACGTACTACCTAAACCCGAAGTTTTTCTATTCCCCATCATTTAAGGTTGATAAGGAGGTTATGGATGGCCTTAATACATGCATAAAGAGGATGGTATTTGATGAAGATATTAGAGATGCAATTCTTGACGAGTTGCAAATTTACAAGACTGCATAGGGGAGGGCTCTTTTCTTCGGCTCTATGTGTGAAAAGAAGAAACACTTCTCAACTAGGTAAAAACAAATTGAGTCATTTGTATTTAGTCTCATTACACGTAGAACTAAAAACTAGAAGTCTAGAATTCTTTTATTTATTCAAGCCTAGGTAACCTACAAAATTATAAATGTTTTATTTGCAGATTTGTGGTGGGAAAATTATGGTGCAAAAACACCAAAATCTTCAAAAGCTAGCCATCTGCATTTTGTGTCAACCATGTAGTGCTTCTGGATGCGAACGTAATTGGAGCATGTTCGAAGTTCACACAAAGAAGCGCAATAGATCGACAACACAACACCTCAATGACTTTGTCTTCATGCGATACAATCTTCGTCTTCGTGTGAGACAAGTGGAGGGGGCATAGAGTTTATGATGCAATTGAATTGGCTACATTGATCCATATGATGACTGGATTGGTGAGCCTGATGATGCGGAGCCTATGTTTACTACAGAGGAGATAACAACTTTGGAGAGGGAGACTGAAGAAGCAATACCATCAGGGACATTAGAAGTTGGTGATGATCCAAATGATATGTTTGTAGATGACAATGTTGGTGTGTTGCAGAGGAGGAATATTTACCTTCCACTTCCACGAGGTAGCTGTAAGTACAACAGACTTATTTTAGGCGTGCTCGATGAAATAGAATATTATTGATATTTGATAGTGATACTTCAAAAGTCACATGTGACATGACTCTATGAACATTTTTGTTTGCAAACTTTGTACTCTCTTTTTTTGGTCAAAACTTAATAAAAAATATGCATATGGGCCTATGGCATTCTATAGAGTCACTTCTCGCATCATTTAACATTGTTTTTACATTTAATTTAAGTATATTTAATGAATTTAAATGTTTTTAAAAGTAGCGATAAAGTTGCTGATTAATGCCGATTCTCGATTTCTGAGTCAAAATTTGGCCAGCTGATTGATCGCCAATTACGATTTTTTGAACTATGATTCAACCTCCAAAACACCAAAGAACATATTTGTCTGCTACTACTGCAAGCAATAAGGTCATATCCTGATGAATTGCATACAAAGAGAAAAAGACCAGATAGATGAAAAGCTGAAAGACACGGCAATGATCGATAGTGATAGCAGTGACAAAAACTGTGGTTATGCTGCAAGTGACAACGGTCTTGTCTTAAATAACAGAAAGGAGGAATTTTGTGTACTGATCTGTAATGTCCCCTTTTGAACGCTAGTTCTCTTTGAAGACCTTGGGGCCCATTCCACTTTCTGTGGGCTAAAAGGGAATGAGCAAGGGAAGTTAATGTCACGATTTTCAGTTGTTTTTGTGAGCTTTGCATTATTTTAAAGTAATTTTCTAAGTCTAATCAGGCCAGATGGGAAAAAGGTGGAAAGATAATTGAAAAATTTAAATTAAAATGAACTAATATGTCCCCAAAGGAGGTTGGTCCTCTTTAAGAGTATTTTATTTGGTTTTGGGTGCCACCTCTAACTATTTAAAGGGGTCATTTGACTTAGAATATGTTTATGCATGCTTTTAAATTTATTCTCTTAGATTTGGATCATGATTTTACTTTCTCTCTCATCCATTGAGGATGAAAACCATATTTGGAATACCTATTAAGAACAAAACCTCTCAATAGTGAGCTATTTTGAGGATGAAACCTCTCAAAATTACAAAGGATGATCTCATACGAAGATTGCATTGAGTTGAATTCAGTTTTGAAGGAATTTCCATCCCTTCCCAAGGGTGATGACCTGTTCTAAGGTGTATTTTGGGGTGTTCAAGGGCATGACCACTTCAAATTCAAACTTCATTATGTTCCTCCTATATTTTAGTAGCTAAAATAGTCATTTGTACTTGATTTTGGGATTATAATTCTTCATTTCCATCCATATTTATAAAGGGTATTTATTGATGTTGATAAATAATTTCCATATGATATTAAATTGGTAAAAAAGATTTATTCTCTGGTACTTTTTCCTTGCAGTTAGTTCCTACTTGGAAGAATAATTTTTTAAAGGGTTTATATATTATTTATAACAAGTGTTGTGGCTAATTTATATCATACAAATTATATTTATAAGCTTGATGCTAGGGTTTTGAAGAATTTAATTTCAGGTTTTATTTCAGTTTACTATATGGTTTTTTGCAATTTTCTTTAGTGTTCAAATTCATCCCAAAAGTAACATTACAATGGTCATCAGAGCATAATCCTCCCCGCATAATAGGATAAACATGCAAGGAGGTGATAAGGAATCCCTCTTTTATCAGAGAAGGGAGAAGAGAGATTCCAGGACTAATAATTAAGAGGGTTCCAAAATAGGTGAACAATTTTTTTACAAGAATCCAAGTTGAATTGAATTGCTGAAGGGTAAAGGAGATTGGTAAACACTATGGATTCACTAGTCCTAACTTTACAAAAACTTCCATAAGTCAAGGTAACCCAATAATAAGGACAATCTCTTTAAGGTTTCATAACAATAGGTAGGCCCCAAAGGTCACTTTTTAGATATGTTGGTAGGGATCTTTTTCATCCTTCCTTCCTCCTTAGGGAAGATTCCATTGTAGAGGATAAAACAAGGCATTCAATGGGTCATAACATTGCTTACCAACTATCACGAGCATATGGCATCTTCTAGATGAGATTCATGATGACATATCACTTGAAAAGTTCATAGAAGTGAGACAAGGGTAAATCAAGGCCCGATATTAGGTCTCAAGCACCATAGAAGGAACTTCAACATGCCTTGAGAAAGGAAGAGGAAACAAAATTCCAAATTGCAATAGTGGAGCATGAAGAAAAATTAGGGTTGCAAGTAATAGAGAGAGAACAACCCATGGAGAAATCTACCATGCCAAATAAAAGTGGAAAATATGTTCCAGCCTAAGAGCGAAAATAATTCTCCATTTGCGATGAGAAAAGAGGAATAAATCATAAAGCAATAGACAAAAGTAGCCCAATATGCATCTCAAAGGTAAATACTCTTTGACCAATATATGATGTTTTATTGATTTCCAATGATTGCATGTGGCATAAAAATAGTGAAGAAATCAAAACAAAAAGGGCATTTAAATGTGAAGAGCTCAAGATAGAGGCACAGTGTACCATCCTTTGAAATTCATAAGAATGATTCATTGACTGATTTTCATAATAACATTGTGAAAGGAAATGTGTTAGAAGTTAATTTTAGGGGTCACAAAGGATGAGATGTGTTGAGGATAACTCAATAATTCTTATTTTTACAAAGGAAGCATGGGATCCGAGTGATATTTTTGAATCTAGAGAGAATAGAGTTCCTTAATTCCAATATTTACATTGCTAATAAATTATTCATCCTACACATTAAAAGAATAACAACACCTCAATATTTCTTTGGGAAGACTCAAGGAAAATGAATATTTCTATTTTTTTGGTATTGAGGAGAAAGATGTAGTACTTGGGGTTCAATTGTTGCATTATTTGGGTCAATTTATCCAAAAGTATCAAACTATGGAGTTGAGATTCAAACTTGATGGTCAAAAGGTTGTGCTTCAAGGCATGATAAGTGGATCTCCTAAAATTTTTACAACAATGAGGATGGAGATAACCTTCTGGAAGAAGGAAATACCTATGGGTAACACATGGTAAGATAACCCCTACATTTTAATTTTAAAACAACAGATCACTTCATAGGATTTTTTCATCTTCTAATCAATACACATTCTCTTATAAGAAGTCCTTCAATAGGGGTTGATGTTGAGTTCATGAATTATGTGTTGATAAGTGAGAAAGATGGATGTTATCTTGTTGTTCTAAAACATTATAACTCAGCATGTCATTAGTGGTAGGAATATAAGTATAAGAAGCTTTGACTTATGAGTTTTAAACCATGTTGTCACAAATATTTGTATTGCTGTTATCAGCATTTCCAGTTTTCCAGATACTTTGTTTGCTGCCACACAAATGGAGGACAATCATGAAATGGAATAATTTTCAATCATTGGGAGAATTTCCAGTCAATAATGTGATGTTTCCAGCCCCCATAACATTGTCATTGCGGAATTTCATGAAGGGTTTTCAGTGGGACAGTTGCTGTACCATCCTATCACCCACTGCATGTAACATTTCCAACCCCCTTCTCACTTTGTTGACAGCCGTGAAGAGTTTTCTAGCCATTATCACTCTGACTTTGGAGAAGGAAATGCAAGGTTACAACTATGTTTGGGACAATGTGATTGGGTCTTCGGACATCCATAACTTGAGGGGGAGATTATGAGATGGTTGCAAGCAATGAGAGAGAGTTGGCCATCATGTCTATAAGGCATGAAAAAGTGATAATGGGAACCCTTGTTTTCCTTAATAAGTTCATTCCATGTGCAGGTACACGTATAAAAAAAGGAAGAGCAGCCGAGTTTGTTTCCCACCCAAGCAAATGGTGGAGCATATGTGATTGCAGCTGAAGATGGAGATGACACAATGACGGTCGACAAGTTCGTGATTACAAAAGATCGCATTTTGCATGGAAATAAAGTTTTTCCAATGCTTGGGTTGTGAAAGGAACAAAAACATTTGATTGAATGTACAGTCCAACCAAGGACAACATCAAGAAGGCTGCCTAGAAACTCTTTATGGCACAAAAACTTCAGTTTTGAAGGCATTTCCAGCCCTTCCCAAGGGTGGTGACCTGCCCTAAGGTGGAGTTTGGGTGTTCTAGGGCACGACAACTTCAAATTCAATCATCATTGTGTTCCCCCTAGTTTTGGCAGCTGGAATCTTCATTTGTACTTGACTTTGGGCTTGGAATTCTTCATTTCCAACCATATTTCTAAAGGGTGTTTGTTGCTGTTGATATTTAATTTCCAGCTGATATTCTTCGGTATTTTTTCCTTGCAATTAATTCTGCCTTTGAAGAATAATATTTTGAAGGGTTTCTATAAGTTTTGTGATTGATTGCTATCATAAAAATATATTTACAACCTGCTGCTAGGGTTTGAGAATTTAATTTCAGTTTTGTTTCAGTTTACTATTTGGTTCTATGCAGGTTCCTTTGGTGTTCAGATTCAGCCCGAAAGGGGCATTACATGATTTGAACAGTGAGTGTGATCTTGTGAATTGAGTTCACAAGATTTGATTGTTCAATGAGGATTAGTTCCCCGTGTAGTGAGGCCAGTCCCACTTCATGTATATTAATGACAAATAGTTGGGTATATCCCTATTTGTGCATAGTTGTAGCGTTTTGTTGTGAACAATCGTGCAAGTTCTTGTTCACACAGGTTTGTGCATGTGTGAGATTATGTGTGTGTCCTAGTTAATACTTTTTTCTTGAATATGTTCTCAGCCATCAACAGTTTGTGATCACCTTGAACTACGGATATGTCCCAGTTCGCATGCAGTATGTATTCTGTCCTAGTTTATAAACTATGTCTGTTATAAGGGTGGGATTGTTGCGAGAACTATAGATTTTACACCATAGTTTATCTGATAGATAAACTTTTCATAATAAGCGATCTATTATAGAGTATACATTGAGTTGTTCCTATACTCATGTAAATAGTTGAGAGCTGTGGGGAAGAGGACAAGTTTTGCAACCTTGAACATAGGTTCAAGAAATGAATATATATCTCATATATCTAAATAAAATGTATTCCGGGTCTTATCAAATGATTTTAACTAGTAGGGACCTACTGGAGATATGGACAGTTCTACATTTGCAAATCAAATCCCTCCCTTTATAGCCGTTTTCCATCAGCCTCAAACCTCCTCCTTATTGTCATTTCACTAGACTCTTTTGCTTGCAGTTGGTTATAATCAATCTTGAAAAATCTATGATGTTAATGGCATTTAGGGAAAATATTATGATTAGATTTTGCATTGAAAACAACTGCCAAACATCCGTAGCTTTTCTGACCAAGATATAACTTTGAAGTCAACCCTTCAGTAGTAAAAATATTAAATATCAATAGGATCGATCCTTTTGGGTTGTGCCGAGCTGGATTGGAATGTTGTGTTGAAAGAGTTTTGTATACAAATATTTCATCGGAGGAGGAATCAACAGCAACCCATTTTCCTTCCACACTATCCACCTCAAACACAATCATCAGCAAGCATATTTTTCTGAGTGACCAAAAAAAGCAGGTTTTTTTTTATGAAAAACTTGGCATTTTTGTTGCAAATCTATCCATAAAATCTTCCTGCAAATCTACTTCATTCTTACATATTATAATGCTTCTCTATTAGTAGATTTATGGCTTGAAGGAGGTTGTCCATGAATGCCCGCAGCAAGATGGGTGAGAAGGAACAATGGCTCAGCAAGCTGGTTGCCTAGGGAGTGATAGGGTAAAACACGGGAGAGGAGTGAAAGAGTTATTGAGGGCGTGAGGGGTAAGACATCTTGTGAATGTGTGATCGTGGATACAGCAAGATATGGTTCTCTGAACACTATAAACAATAGGGTTTTATTTAGGAAGAAGCATCGATTTAGGAAGGGGCGTGCTAAGTGTTAAAATATAGGGCTTGGGAGTTAGCTTAGGAGAGTGAAGCGGGTAATGAAGAGAGTGTTAGCTTAGGAAGATAAAGTGACAACTTAGGAGTAGGACAAGACATAAAGTGGAGACAAATAAGGGAATGAAAAATAATACCGATAAATTATAATGGTTAAGTTTCTACCTGGGGTTAGGCCCTGAACGTAAGGGCAAGGGGGGATCAAATTAACAAAGGGACTAATAAATTCCTTTGATCAAATTAACACAGGGAATAACAATTCCTTGGTCATGATGTTTGCACAAAAAGAGCTAATGTTTTGTTCCTCAAGGAGAAAAAGGCAGCCAAGGTTGGTGTGTTTTACACAGAAGCCTCATATTGTGGCTAACATGAATACATTGAATTGCGCTACCTATGATTATCACTGGGATGATGGGATTCTCTTAGGCCACCTATTGACAAAATTTTATCTGATAGCTCCTTTCCGTCCCTAGAAAACAAGGCCCGTTATTTAGGTTATGTTCAATTTCAGATCTTGCAAAACCAGTCAACAAATGAGTCGTGGTTCCTTTTTCTCTGCTTAATTTGAATCTGCAGAAACTGTTGAGCATTTGCGTTATATGTTGAACAATGTTATTTTCCATCCAACATGCAGTCCAGCAACCTGACTAGGATAACCTACCCAACAGAATCTAGCCATGCCTGGTCAATAGCAGTAAGAACCAGACTGGAATGCCCTTCTAAGCACAACTTTGTCACCCCTTTTTTGTTTGCCTGTTTAATCCCAATATAAAGGGACAGAAGCTCAGCCATATTATTGGTCTGTGTACCAATGCGTTGACTGTAGGAGAACAAGGGATTGCAACCACTGTCTCTGATAATATATCCAATTCCTGCAGTCCCCTCTATTATTTTTCAGGGGACCATCAGAATTTAATCAATA
The DNA here is from genome assembly GCA_019776745.2 of Taxus chinensis. Lineage (NCBI taxonomy): Eukaryota > Viridiplantae > Streptophyta > Pinopsida > Cupressales > Taxaceae > Taxus > Taxus chinensis. The sequence goes on along the minus strand of CM034156.1, from coordinate 550,850,113 downwards.
TAATCCTTTTCGGCGGGGGTGTCCATTTGGATTTGATGTTGGCCAAAAATCAATTCATTTTTATTGTGAAATAGAATATGCCACTTACTGGAAAGCTGCTGATTTGTCATATTGGTCGATTCATACTTGTGCTTAATTGCTGAGGTGGAAAGAATAGCGGTTGTATGGATTTGTTTTATGATATGTTGAACAATCTGCTCAGCATTGAGTGTTTTATTTTGAAAATGTGGTAATTGCATTCTTTCCTCAAATTCCAGCATTAAACCTGAAGTGAGCTTGTTAAAGCACTGTAGAATTTTCGTTTTGTGTTTTAAATTTGGACTATTTAAGAAGAATTGTGCCCATACCTTGAAGATTGATCTTTTTGAAACCAAATTGTGCTTCGATGGTGGTCCACACAGGCACATCCAAAGGGCATTCTAGGAAAAGATGTTGGAAGACTGTAATTAGCAACTGTATTGAACTCCTTTTCCTTTGAGAAGCTACTGCAATTCATAACATTAGAGATCATTCAATGAATCGACACTAAATTTCCTTTCCAGATGTCATCCCAGAAGAGGTTTTTTTACTGTGTCCCATTTGCCATGAGAGCTTTGTATTAAGCAGCTAAACACCAATATGGATATATTTGGTGATACCAGGCAGATTGGTCCCCCATTTAGTAGTTAAAATGTCTTCCCAAGTATGAACTATCTGCTTTTCTTGGAGAATTGTGTTCCAGAGTGAAGGGACATTTTTCCTTAATTGCCATGTTGCTTTCATTGCCACAGCTTAGTCCGACCATTTTTTTCGGTTATGCAAATATGATTCCAAGGTCAGTAATGGTTGTTTAAAGTTTTAAACTGACTATCAACCCTTTTCCATAAGAAGGTTCTTTGAATTTGTAGTTATTCTTCAATAGCAGTGGGTACCTGTAAAAGAGAAAATGCAAATAGGTTACCATTTGTAGAACAACTCGGAGAAGCTGGATACTTCCTGCTTGAATAAGCCATTGGTTGGGTCCAATTTGGTTAATTTCTTTTTCACCTGGCTGATGGTGGCTGCCCACAATTTATTAGTGTGCTTGAGATGGAGCAGGAAGCCAAAATTCTTGATAGTTAGGTATCCTTCCAGAAATTCAATAATGTCCAGAATTTGTCTTTTTTTGCCGAGCCAGAACATTGAGAGGTGATATGAGATTTGTCGTTGTTGATTTTTTTGCCCAGAGGCCAACTGATATGTGAATAGCATCTTTTTGACTTGTTTGATCTGACAAAGAACTAGACTGGGAAAAAAGTAGTGTGTCATCAGCAAAATGAAAGTTGGAGGAGAATCTTGTGCCATTTTCTTGTGTTGGAATCCCAAAGATCCCTCTGGCCTTTTACTTTAACATGTGGTAACTGATTCGCATCCATAATGGTGAATAAGAATGGGCTGAGCATGTCACCTTGTGTGAGGGCCTTGGAAAATGTGAGGATCGGCCATTGTTCCCGTTTAGGGAAATTGTATATGTGGGGGTTCTTATACAGTTGCTGATCCAAGAAGCAACTTGGGGGCTGAATCCAAAGGTCTTCAGAGTTTTCTTGATGAGTTCCCAATCACAATGATCAAAAGCTTTTGGGACATCTAGTTTGATGAGGATCCTGGGTGTTTCTGTATTTGGAGTGAATGAACGATCTCTTGAAAAACCATAATGTTATCTGTAATTTTTCTACCTGACATGAAGGGAGATTGAGTGCTGGAGGTTATCTTTTGAAGCAATGGCTGAAATTCTTGAGGCAATTATTTTTGGTATGATCTTGTAAGCCATATTACAAAGAGCTATTGGATGATGGTTCTCCAACTGATCAGCTTGTGTAATTTTGGAATGCGAGCTAATCTGATGACATTGAGCCGGCCAAGTGTTTTTTATTACTCATTGATTCCTCAACCAAACTCAAAAGATCTTGCTGAATAGTATTTCAAAAAACCTGGTAAAAAACAAGGTTGGGAAATCCCTTTGGTGTAGGTGCTTTATATGGCTGGAATGAGAACACCATTAACTTAGTCTTCTTGTGTGATTGATTATTCTCAGTGAGAAGATTAGGTTATCTTGGTGAGAAAGTTCTTCTGATCTCTGAGCTGCTGGTCAGAGATTGTTTTTATGTTAAGAGTTGCCGAAAATAATCTAAGCCTAAGATAATGTTTGGGGGGTTGTCAATATATGCCCTGTCCTATATATTTGTTGCTAAACCGTATTGTATGTTGTCTGTTGAGGACTGTTTTTGTGGAAGACATAAGCTTTAAAATCTCCTTGTTTGATCCACTTATCCATTGATCTCTATTTCCAATAAACATTCGTGTTTTTTTTGAAGTCTGGTAAGACTCCGAGTTCTTGTTTTCTGTTGCCCAAGGAGGATGCAAGAACATTGTCCTCTTATTTGTTTCTGAATACTTACTAGCTCATTTTGGACAGCAGTAGTTTTGGGCAAAGATATTGCCGAAGTCTGTTTTTATTCTAGTGTTGAATTTTGTGTTTTAGTTTCTCCATGAACTTAAATGTTTCTTGACCTTGAATAGGAGGAGTTTGACACATTTCGTCAACTTTTTTTTTGAAATCCTGGGTGTAGGAGCCACATTTTTTCATATCTGAATTGAAACCGTCCTTTCAAATTTATGTTGAATCTCGTGTCTAGCAGAATAAGCCAGTGGTCTGAGAGGTTTGTGTCACTAACCCTCTCATAGACTTGTTTTTTTTGCTTCTATCCATTGGTTGGAGATAAAAATTCATTCCAATTTTTCTGCTCTGTATCTGCATCCCTTCTATTACTTCATTGGAAATTACCCAATAAAAAGTCTGACTCAATCACGCTGCTCTATGATCGAAGCAACTCCTTTTTTTCTCTTCTGGTCTTCGAAATGGTGTTAAAATTGCCCATGGTAATCTTAGTTTTTTGGTTTAAAATGTTGTAATCCTTTTTGCCCAATTTGCTAAGAGAACTGTCTTGTATTTCCATAGAGGGGGTGTAAACATTGAGCACATTAACAATCCATCTAGAAATTCCTCAGTGGGATTTCAACAGCAATCCCCAAGACAAAGATTGTTGAGAAATAATATCATATTTGGCTCGATCCCTGTGAATTAGTGTCCTTCTTAGGACAAATAATCCCTTGCCCCCCTATATTTCTACATCAGATGTTTTGTTGATCCTCCTTTGAAGGTTTCTTGTAGAAGAATCATTTATATCTCTGCTTTTTCGACTTTCGCCTTGAGGTGGCAGCATTTGTTAGGCACATCACGGTCTCTGGAGGATCTGCTTTAAGGGATTTTGGGGGTGACGAAGGTGCTCACTTCCGTGGGCTGCTCAAGGACTTGAGAACATGGTTGTCTAGACCCGCATAAGGTTTTCTATGGGTTTCTTTATATCCAGTGATTCCTTTGACTCAAACCACTTTTGAAAAAGGGTTGTTTCTTTTTTGTTTGTTGCATTGAGTATCTTAGGCTTGCAAAACTGAAGTTTTACTAGGATTAAATCTAATAGTGAGCTTTTGTGTTGTTTTTTTTTTGCTGTGGATCTGAATTTTAGTGGTGGTAGGACTCTTACCTTTTGTGGCTTCTTTGTCACTATGGATCTGCTCGGAATGTTGTTGTGGATAATAGTGGCTTTGGGCATACTGTGGGACAAAGTCAATTTCATCTGAGTTAATATATGCCAAAACCAACAAAAGGTTTGCCCATTTGTAGTTATTTATCTATTTTTCATTGAACTCTTTCCTTTTCTTGAGTAGGCTATTTGGAATTTCATGATGCAGGAGCATCCGTCGTAAGTTTGGATATCCTGCACAATCAAAAGCATTTTGTGTTTCAATAAGTAGTAGGTGGCTCAAAAACAGACCATATAAATGAGATATTCAAGTTGATTGTTGCTCTTTCTGATCCGTTTTTCATCTTTAAAAATGGTTTTCATGGGACATTGTGTTTTAAGAAATTGGGGGCCACGATTTAGCAGCCAAATTCTGAGTTTGTAGGAGACCACACTGCTTTTTTAGATAATCTATGGTTTCTTCATTCCTCTTTGAAGTTGTCTTTGGTTTCTCATGGCATACTGAATTCCTCAAGATCATGGCGACTTGACATGTGTCTCATCCTTATGGACTCCTTATCCGAGTTTTATCTCTGCATTTTTTGTTTTACTCCATGAAACAACAGGTTTGCCGAGTGTTGTCCTCACGTGAATTCAGTGTTTGGACTATTCTTCGAGACCTGGGAATGGAAACATACTCCGTGTAACAAGATTATGACACTTGTCACTATCTTGTGGAGCTACAAGCTCTGCTTTACCTTTTGGTCTCCGTCCTCCTCCTTTCCATGCAATGACATCGTGACAAATGTCACATTCTTGTGAACTCTTGGTTGTGGGACTTCTCTTTAGGCTCAAGGACTAGGCTTCGTGAAGCATTGTTGTGACAAGTGTCACGTTCTCTGATTCTCTTGTGAGTGTTTCTCGGTTTATAAACTCGTTTTTTTTTTTCTGTGCAATGAGATGTCAAGTTGTGTCGAGCTCTCATGAGCTTGTCTCACCAAAGAATATGTGTGCTGCTTTCTTCGCTTTCACTTTATGTTCGACTCTGTGTAGCAAGATGCCACCATGTGGCTCAATCTAGTGTGTTTTATCTATTATTTATTTTTTCTCTATTTTCTATACTCAAATGGACACGAATCATCGGATGGGTTGTGGTCCAACGGTGCATATGATGGTGTAAAAGGTGTGTTGCCTAGCCATCCACCAAGGTTCCAATCCCAGGAGATAACAATAAATAAGGGATGGGGCCGGGATCATGCCCCGGGTGAATTTAGCGGAATGGAAACCCCTCAGTCCTTGGCAGCTAATCCTAAGAATTCTGTGCTCCTAATCTGTGCAAGCTTTGGATTTAATCAAAAAAAATGGGCACGAATCTTTGGGGAAAGCCGGGGTAACAGATTCACATGCTAACAAGGAAGAAATCACAGAAACAACGATTACATGATGTGCCATATGTGGATGATCACTGTAGGTGTTATTCAGGAAAATGAATCGTCAAGTGAAATCAATCTTTAATTGGTTTCATAGCCTTCTACTTGGGTGGGGTTTTTTGGTGGCGGATCCTCAGTTATCAGGTTCTTTCTGGGGATAAATTTTCTTGGTTAATTTGGAAAGAAAAATCGAGACTGTGTTCTTGATATACAAAAACTCTGTAAAGAGAGAAAAACCAGGGCGTGTGAAGGATGCAAAGTTCTAGAGGGTCTCAGATAAAACAGAGCTGATTTGAAATAGGTTTTTTAACCCTGATGTTGGAATGATAAAGTTTCAGAGACGTTATAAAGCTCAGAATGAGAATTTAATACTCAAAGGACTGAATCAAGTGTTTGACAAAATGTCTGTCTTTTAATTTCTGCTGCTGTTATCAATAAAAATGCTGGGAATATTGTATGTGAGTTGTTTTTGAATCTTTGATGTTTGGAGAATGTCATGTGATGATGCTAGTCCGTGTTCAAATGCATTTGCTTCAGTTGGCTGATAAAATAATCTTAGTTTGACTGTAAGGTTAGAATTTGCAGGTTTTGGTGAAATTGATTTTTGCTGCAAGGAGAAGGCTGTCATTAAACTTACCCCCTATCATGAATTGCATCATATGGTATCAGAGCAGCAGTATCTTGCAAGTGTATGTGAGAGAGTGAAGTGCATCTTTCATTAAGCATTGGTGGGTAGTAGAAGTGGTAGATGAGTGTTGTCCACAGCAAGAAAAGTGGGTAGAGGGCAGAGAGACATTAAATGTTCTTTGTCTTGATAGTTGGGTAGAGAACAAAAGAAAGTTGGGAGTATAAGTGTTGTAAAGAAGAGTGCAATAAAGGCAAAGAGGACAACAAGAAATATTATAGAAGTCCTAGGAGGTCGGTAAAAAGAGCTAAATTTGCAGAAGTTAAGAATGAGGAGCCTAGCGCAAGTACCACCAAGTTTTCAGGAGAAGAAAGTCCAAAGAGTCGATGATGTGGGTTGTTAAAAGTGGAGAATAATATTGAAGATCTTTAGGGTTCAGTATGCTGGCTGGAGAGATCTCCAAGAGAGGAAACAAGAAAGAGGAAAACAAAAGAGAGAAAATGGGAAAACAGGATTTCCAAGTTGATGGGGTGGATAACGCACCCAAGAATTTAGTCCAAGAGCCTCATACTTCGAAGCTGCAGAGTGATTATAAGAAGATTGCTATGAAAGGCAATGAGAAGGTGAAGTTGCCTTGTGAGCAATTGGAAATTGCTTTGAGAAGAATGATGTGAATGTGAGAGGCTTTGAGAAGCCCAAAATTGATAGAAATCAGATATGGAGGAGAAAAAATGAGTAATTTAGGATTTCTTCTCCTCTGTACTTTATCTGATTTCTATCAAGTTTGGGCTTCTTGAGGCCTCTCACATTCACAATGCCTATTAGATTCACAAACTATTAGAAACTATGAGATAGAGAATGAAGAGAAATGAAAGGCATTTGGCACATGGCACACTTACATCTTGTGTGTACCAGTCATTTTTTAACATAAAAAAACTTGCATTAGGTGAGGTAGTTTTACGCTGTATAACTAAAGTACATTAACTAATTACATATTAGTTAATGTTTACAAATGAATTAACAACTTTAATACCCCCTTAATGACTAATCCAAAAAACTGCTCCAGGTTTGTTCCAAAATCTTACAAAAAACAATGGGATCAAAGGATTGAATCATTAAATCAGCAGGCTGCTCCATAGATTTTAATTTGGAATCTCCTATAATGCTTTGCTACTGTCCAATGTACGAGATTTGTTTGAGGCAAGGGCCAAGAAAGATCTCTAACAACAACACAAAGATCAGGTCCTGAAGGCATAAGATATATCAGACTGCCCACCATTTGTTTGTAGTATGATTCATTGAGAGGTGATGATTCATTATTGGCTGATAACTTCAGCCCAATCTTCCTAGTTCTGGATCCAGAATCTTGGAAATGCTGATCAATGTGCAAATACCAGCCTAGTTTGAGACAAAAGCCAAGAAAGATCTCTAACAACAACACATAGATCAAGTTCCGTAGGCATAAGATATAGCAGGCTGCCCACCAATTGTTTGTAGTGTGATTCATTGAGAGGTGATGACTCATTACTGGCTGATAACTACAGCCCAACTTTCATAGTTCTGATTCTAGAATCTTGGAGATGTTGATCAATGTGAAAACACTAGGCTTGTGGAGCCTGCTTAAGTCCGTACAAGGACTTAACTAATCTGCAACCCAGATTATCACGACCAAGTACTTGAAAATCTTCAAGCTGCACCAAGTAATTTTCTCATCCAAATCTCTGAAGAGAAGCAACCGAAATGTGATTATCTTCACAATAGGAGCAAAGAACTCTTCATAGTCTTTTCCCACTTGCTGCGAATAACTTTTCACAACAAGACATTCCTTGTACTTGACCAAAGTACCATTAGTTTTGCTTTTGACTATATCCACCTATTTGTATCCAATGTGCAATTCCACCAACTTACTTGGTGGAAATTCCCCTAGCTCCTTGATATTGTTCTTCAACATGGTATCATATTCTGATTGTACGGTAGTCTGGCACTTAGGTATGCCTTCTGCTTCAAAATATTGCTACAGTACATGTACCGTAAAAAGGTTAGATGTGAGAGCAACATGAACACACTCTGTTAGATTAACAACGTAGTTTTCATTCCTTTCAGCTAGTGCCTCTCTTTGAGTGACTTTTCTTGCCATCTCATCATGAGCGGTTTATCCTACCACCTCACATGTGCCTCATGTGGCATCCTTGATACTGTTCACCCTCCATAATTCTTTTAATGACATTTCTTTCCATCTTGCCATGCGCCTCCCTGCACAACTAATCAGGCATTTGAGTTAGGCAATTTATCCTTCTACACAGGAGACATTTCAACCTCCTGCACATCTTGTATAGTGGATATTCTCTCCACAAGTAGTGCATGTATGTTGAGTGGAGTAGGGTCAACAAGCGTATACACGACACCTTGCCCAATGATTGGGGCAACTACCTTGTCCCATGTCATGTCATTTTAGACACAATACACTTCTGCCCAGAGAAATTTACAACAATATTGGGATGTTCTGTTTACTGAAAAATAAACAAGAGATTTCTATGTATGCTAGGAACATACCTAACATTCCTTATTAAGAGGTTTTTTAACATTATTCCACGCATTGTGTACATCTCCTATCCCCATTGCTCCAAATGACTCCCTATCAGCTAATACAACTACATCAAAACACTTGTATTTGCAATAAATGTTACATACTCTTCTCATCGACACGAAAAATATCTTGATGCATTGAAATTAATGAACGGCCAACCTGTAGCACTGTCATTTAGGCATGACACCATGAGAGCATACTCTTCCTCAGAATCCCATTCTTCAACTACTGCCACATTTGCCTGACTTCTCATCAGTTTGGTATGGAAAGAAAGATCATATTGTTGCTTCCAAAAATCCTTTTTCATATTCCCAACCTTATGACAATAATGATATTTCACTTGGTATTTGAAAGATGATTCTCGAGGAATTTGTTTCCACTTCTCCTTTGACTAAGTAGCAACTGCATTGCGTGTTTGTCAAGGAGTAAACTCACTTGCCTAAGTTTACCTCTGTTCCTTCTGCAATTAATAGGAACTAACTTGATCAAAGGTCAGGGGCTAGCTTTCCACCATCAAGTGTAAGGCCTCCACAAATGTTTCATAGGAAGGTAGTAAATTGTTTAGAACAAGCACAACTAGGTCGTGATCATCCACCTTTCTCTCTATGTTGGTGAGCTGGTGTTGGAGAGATTTCATTTGTAGAAGATGTCCTGAGAGGGACCCACCCTCATGCATCTTTGTTGTAAACAACAAATTCTTCAAGTACAAACCCCGACTTTATTTCAAAGTCTAATACTTTTTTCGGAGATAGGTCCAAGGCACACTTGCTACAGTGGCATTTTGGACCGCAGGAATTTAATCATTTGAAAGGACAATTTTAACAACAATAGGGTTTCCTTATTATGCCTGTTATAATCAACAAAAATCTTGGGAGGTCCTTGATTCAGTGCCAAGGACGATTTTATCACAATCACGATACTCTGCAATTGTTAAAGTTTTATGACCGCATACATTATAATCCTGACCAACTAGTTTATGTGCTTCCGGCAATGCGAAATTTTGAACATTGGCCATTTTATGCAATATTTGACGTTGGACCTGTAAATCATTGCAAAAAACTACTTTAATACATTCGATATTAAAAAATTGATGAAGTCTTAAAGTTTACGGAAAATGCTCGTGTTTTCCTTCAAATCAATTTCCGTGTTGTTTTGCAGTCTTCGCATACCTAGCACAATCCTTGGAATCAGTCTGCAATATTTTTCCTCAGCACCGTAGCATCCTGCTCACAAAATGTGAAATTCACATCACAATCTTGGTTCTCTTAACTGACCTCTGCCCACGTCTTCAAATTTGTGACTGCAAAATTATGATCTGACCGGAACATCATGAAATCACTTCTTCAAATCAACAAATCACATCTTCTGGAACTCTTCAGGTACAACAGTAATGTCTTTTCTTTGGGTTTGCGCTATTGTTTCTCATTGGAAATCAGTATCATAATTTTCATGCATTAAACTGCGAATTGGAAAACCATGCAAAAGTCTGCAACTTTCAATTGTGAAAATAAATTTAAAATCATGATTTAAATTTTGTGCCCTAGCACATCATGATTCTGCCCTTCACATCAGTCACAAAAAATGCAATAATCTGAATCAATGCAAGAAAACTGCTGTATTCTCCCTACTGCCATGCCCTAGATGCAGCACCAAAAATGTTATAAAATCGCGAGCCTAGCATTTTGTGCCCACGAAAATGTGTACTCACGAACCATGAAATTAGTCCTGCCACGCTGTCAATCTGGTCTCATTTATCACAATTTTTTCCATTTTTCTGGTCTCTTTCCCCTGATTTTCTACCTGGTCTGTTGTTAATTATGTGCCCTTTAAATCACAAAATTAACACAAAAATCGCCTAAAAATTGCCTTCATGATTAACGAAAATGCCTGCACATTGTTCCTCGATAAATCATGACCGGTGATCCTCCCTTACAATTTCTGACTGGTTTCTGTCCTTTGCTGCAACTTGAGTCACAAATAATGCAACTCAATTTCTTCACCTTCTCTGCAGTTTGTACCCTCTTCCTAGCTTCTTTGAATTCTTGGCTCCCATTTGTACCTGGCTAGGACTTCCTTGAACAATGGCTTTGATACCAATGATAGAAAATATGAGAGAGAATGGAGAGAAATGGAAGGCTGTAATGTCCCCAAAAGGACATTTTGCAACCCCAAAGGGATTTTAGGCAAACCCCAACCTTAAAATACACTTTATAGAATTTTTTGAGAAATGTTATCATGCAGATCTGAATATTCTAAGGAAATGGCAAGTAGGTATGGATATGAAACTCATCCAAAGTAGAAAATTCACTCTCATTTCACATTAAACTGGTCCAATGGATTTATAAAGCCAAAACATAAATATAACTCCATATTTGGGAACCGAAAAGAGGCTGAAATTATTTATTAAAAAATATGCAGAACTTGCCTTTAGACACAGAGCCAAAATCCACTCCATAAATATTCAATCAGACCACTAAAATTCTGCAATTAAATCAGCAACTCAGATCTAAAATTTGGAAGCTCAGAACACCTCCTAACAGCCAACCATGCAAGTTGCACTTCCTAGTAAAAATCTGGAAACAAGGGAAAAATGCAGCCACTAATTCTCTTCTTCAAACCCTTGACAAAAATCTGCACTTTATTGCTTTCTAACAACTGGATAATACTGAAATCTATTCTGCAACCAATGATTCCCCATGGAATCTCTAGGGTGGAGAATCCTCTCAATTAGAGGAAGGGTTTTCGTCCTTCTCTAGATATCTTGGAGAGTTTTCGTCCTCAAGAGAGTATTTCTAAAGGGTTTCGTCCTTAGAAATATTTTTGGCAAAGCTATAAAGCTCAGACAAAATCAGATTTATGAGAAAATAGATAAGCATGCTTTCCACAAGCAAGTAGACTTGCTTTTATAGATGAACTTGGCCAAATAGCCACCCTCATCTTCCAATTAGATTGCACTTCCTGCATTTAATGCTTTTTTCACCCTTTTCATCCTCCAAAGGGGTCACATTTTCTCTTAGGGGAGAATAATAATTATAAAGTGATATTTCTTTTTTTTCTTATTTCACTCTATCACTTTATATTTTCCTTTTCTATTTTTAATTTGACTTTATCATTAATAAATTAATATAAAGTGGTTATAATATTATTTTATATTGCACTTTTATAATTAATTTATTATGATAAGTTTCCCTTGCAAACACCCTTTAGCCGTTGGGAAACAAAATTGGGCTAAAGGTCTTCGACCGAGAAGGGGATATTACAAGCATATATCACATGACACACTTAATCTTGTTTGTGTCTTTTATTTACCAAACATAAAAGAAGTTACATTAGGTGAGGTAGTTATATGTTGTATAACTAAAGTACATCTCCTAATTACATATTAGTTAATGTTTACATAATGACTTAATAAATTTAATAGCAACTCGAAGATGGGAAGAAATGTGAAGAGTTGTGGGTGAAGATTGTTTTTATGAGGACAAGGATACAATTGAAAACCTTCCATGTGAAGTGGGGGCAGAAAAGCAAGTAAAGAATGGTGATAAGGCAGCAGCAGAGGTTAATGAGGAGAAATATCTGCTTATGGAGGTAGTGACACCGTTCATGGAAGCCATGGAAACCAGAAATACAGGGGAAAATGAGGCATTTCAAACGTTGCATAGGGAATGGTACCTTAACCAAGGAACACATTAGAAGAAGAAATTGAAGACATTATTAAGAGAGACGTTTTGCAAAGGGATGGTGAATCGCAGAAGACACAAGAAGAGAATCATATGTGACAGGGGGATTAGGTTGAAGCTAGGTTACCGATTTGTCCCCCTCTGCCTAGGTACTAGTATAACCAAGTATTTACTTGGAAGAGAACCAATCAGAAAACCCATGATCAACACTAACACTTGTTGCAGACAAGGGTTGGTGTTGAGGAAGACTACTCTTGATTTAATTTGCCTTTACTTTTAATTCCACTTCAAAATTTGTATCAGGCATGTGTACTGTTTTTTATTTCATCAATGTGCAAAATTTACTTAGCTGTACTTTTCCTTTTTATAATGATACCCATACCTTTCTCTATACCGTTATCTTTTTGCTTTGTGCGTCCTAATAGCTTAAGTACTTTATTGCCCATACATAGAGGCTTAGTATTAATCATAGTAATATTTCTCATCCTCGGCTGAGATAATTTTAAGTTGGACCCATGCACTGCAACTTCACACATTGCACCATGCCAATTTGTTATTCACTTGACCCAATTACGCATTGAATTTTTTTTGTGGCTTTACTTCCCATTGACCATCACTTTTTTACATAAAAACTCCATACTTGAAATTCTCGTGCCATATATTTTTTATGCCCGTGCTTGCTCCATCTTTTTATGACAAGTGCCCTCAATTTAAAATTGACATTCCACAAGTATTGGCCACAACAACATTTCTTCTCCCTTGACACAGGCTCAGTCAGTCAATGTGCCACGACTCTTAGTTCATCTAGGGCAAGCATGTTCGTATCCAAATGTACTTTAAAAACTAGACCATATTTAATTTTCTTTTATACTTAAGCGTGTACAATGAGCATGTTCGCACTCATTTTGGTTGGCTTTTTGCATTTCATGTTGGCTACACGCTCAAACTAGTGGGCCAACTTATCATCGTAATTTGCATCCTTGATCTATTTTGCGAATTCATGTGTGTAAGCCGATTTTGACATTGATGGTTTGGAAATACTTGGCATCATCTACATTTTATGGTCATCTCACTGCAAGCCTTTTCCTTCTTCAATCTCCACAATCTCGATGTTATTGCAGTAAGATTGGAACACTTCATAGTTTTCCATTTGCCAATGGAACAACCTATTGAGGCAATTCATCTCATCTTTGGATGCAATAATTACCTTTTGAGTCACAAGAACTCCTAATACCTTTATACCACGCTGAGTGATTTCCATCAATTGGAAAGTAGGTGGCCATATAATAGGCTTCCCAAGACTCTTTCAAGTCTCCTCTAGTGAAACATTCACACCAAGACCCATTGTGGATAGGGGTATTTGTTAGATTCCTCCCTAGGAACTCCATTAGATTCATCATTAAATCACTTGATCACCTAACAATGGAGGTTCTATTAACAGTGCATTATTCTGCTTTTTGTTTTCTCCATCACTTAATGCTATACCATTGGACATTTGGTGTGCCGATGTATGCTCCATGTCCGGGCCGATGTTTTGCATAATAGCAATTATAGCGTTCTTGAGTTCTAGAATGCTTTGTAATAGATCCACCATCTTAATAGGTATTATAGTTTGCAAGACTTGTCTTGTTGACTGGTCACCTTACTTGTGTGTTCATGTGACTATTGCCATTCTTCAACTATGGCCCTTTCCTTCAACTCTTGCTTCGGCTAGTCTTTCATTCTCTGTTTGTGGATCCATTAATTGGCCTTCTTTTTGGGCTTCGGAGATCGCCATAACTTCATTCTTGGCTATGTCAATGATATTGACGTTCACTTGCTTTGGACAATTGCCATTGTTATGGTCCTCGGGCCTACACCATCTACAAAGAAGTCCAATTTATTTTGATTAGGGCAATCTCTTGTGGAATGTCCCAACTCATTGCACTTCTGATCAATGTACAATTGTTTGTCATTGGGAGTTGTATAGAATCTGACTTCGGCCACCACTATTATTCTAATGTTGATGATTTCTTGATGGCGTGGTGGGTGGTGTCAATTGCTCTTCTTGTGTGAGCAATACTTGGCTGCTCTTATTCTGCAAATTGTATGGGCAGTCCTTGGCTGAATTCCTTGTAACTTGAAAGTTCTCATATAACATTTTCTTTGGCCAATTCACCTTGTTATGACATTTTCTACCTTGAAGTCAATATGCCAACCTTCTATTTTTGTACTGTCCCAGTCAATACGGGTGTCTATAATTATCCCCTATATTTGGGTTTTTGCTCACCTTCACTCTCCTTTCACAAAGAAAGTCAGATATGGAAACAATGCTTGGATTTTAGAATAAAGCAAATAAGCATTATCACATCTTATTTTGAATCAGAAATTCCTTGTTGATGATGTTAAGTATCTACTAAAAGAATACAAGGTAAATGCCAAGGCTGAACCAGCACAAAGGGTAGAATAATTCAGTAGAAGCTTATAGATTGCACTTGTGGATATTATTAGAATAATATAAGGCTTATAAAATTAGCGTTAAGTTAATATTAGTTAAATGTTAACTAATAAACGGTTGTAACCACTTCAACCAATTTGTAACCATCTCTCACATGATAAAATGATTGACACACAATGAATAACGTGTGCATTCTGGTTTCTCTTCATTTGTTCTTTTTACATTCTAATCTTTCTTTATTCTTTCTCTCTCCACATATTCTAACATATGTTAACTTCTAGATATGCCTTTTTCCATATCTTAACATATTTTCTTTTCCCTTTTTTCCTTGGCATTTATCAATGGTGTACTCTTTTTCTTCGAAATTTTTTGCTCCAAAGGGGAATGCAGATTTGAGCTTGAGGATTTAAACCTTTTACCCTTCCAGAAGTAACTTAAGGTTGGCTTTCTGAATTACCATCTCATTCAAAGCCTGATTCCTTGTTTTCCTTACTCTTGTCATAGGTTTAGATATCCATTTTGAGTTGTTCTTTTTAGTCTTCACCCGATCCAAAATGCAATGGGGGTCATTTGGATCCCTGCCTTTCATTTCTTTCCCCTTATTTCCTAGTTCCATCTCTGCTTCGCCATCCAGCTCTTTATGTTCAAATTTGTTTTCTATTATTACAACAAATATAGTGACCTCTCACACCACACTCAAGCTTACCTGATTTTTAACTTATCATGATACTCATGCATGCACAAATGCAAGAAAAAATTGGTTCTCATAGTCAGGTCATTTCATCAAGAGTATTGTGATTTTATGGTAAAATTTCAGAGTACAATCCATACAGTTTACATTCATTTACATTGTTTTGGACTGATCAAACTGATGGTGAAACGTTTCCTCCAAAAGATGCTGCAAACTTGTTATTACAGATGTTGCTGCTGAACATTTGTTATCCAAAACGTGAAGGGCTATTGAATCATTCCATAGGCATAGGTACTTCATAATATAAACCACATCAAGATAGGAAAAACAAAGAACTATTCATACTGTTTTTAACATGGTGCATTGTGAAGAATGGGCACGACTTGGAGTTTTTTGCAGCTTGTTAAAATTTGAGCCCTTGAACTAGATTGACATATATTGTAGATTGCATATTGTCATAGTTGGGTAATTGGTACAGGTTTATTCTTTTTGTGGAGTGTGGGGTTTTTTCGTATTAAACAAGAAAGTTTCTGGAAAAATCTATCACAACTTTTCAAATTGACATTACGGGCCACATTTCATGAGTCGTCATTGATTCATTAGAGAGAATGATTCGGTTGCAGATTATTTTCCTCTCTTCCTGGGATCTTTGACAAGTACATGCTTAAATGGTTGAAGAGGCGTGTTGATGATACGAATGTGAATTGGCCGCATGGTATGTAGACTTTGGAGGAATGCCATGTGCACTTCAATAGTATTTTTGACAACATAACATTTACTAAGTTGCAGGTGGATGGTTCTACCTTTCCTAGTCATCCTTTTGAAGCAGAAAAGAATGGCTCTCTCTTCCGCTAGGTGTACTCGAAGGCGACTTGCATTGATTTATATCTGCAAGCTTATTCCTATCACCGCTCACCACAAAAAGGTGTTCTTAGAACTCTTGCTCCTAGAGCCCCTAGGATAGCTAAAGAATAGCATATTGATTTCAAGGAACAACACCTGGAAAAGATATTTAGCAAGAATGGATATAAAGAGAGACATATACCTAGAGCTTTCAGAAACTTGAGAAGTGTTGAGGCTCTCCACCAAGAAAAACGGTCCCAATGATCATCCACTGGTATTTATAGTGTGCGTTGAAGGAATCTCCAATAAGATTGCAAGATTTTATAAAAGAAGAAATAACAAATCTACTTTTGTACCTCAAAACATAATTAAAAAGATGCTACAGTCGATAAACAATAAGATGGGTTGAAATGGTAGTAGGGTTTATCTCATCCCATGCTGCATGTAGCAGATCTTATATTGGTGAAACAAGGAGAACAATCCAGAAGAGAATCAAGGAGCACACTGAAAACCTTCATTATGATTCATTGGGAAAGTCGGCCCTTGCTGAACACTCTCATTCAATCTCTCATGGGATTTTCATTGAGGGGACCATTGTATGAATAAGAAGTTGGGAGAAGCAATTAAAATTTTGAAGCTTATCAACTATTTGAACTCAGATGAGGGCTAGGTATTAAGTTACTCTTGGCGGTCAGTCATTTACAAACTCAAAAGAGCCCCAACCTAGTTTTTATGGTAATTAATTTTGAACTAGTTTGTAATAGCTAATCTGTTACAGCTAGTATGCACAGACTATTTGTAGGGGTTGATTTACAATGACTTGTTTGTAATAGATATTTTTTAAGTAAATCTCTTTGATCCTCCCTATGTCTTATGTTTGTAACGAGTTATTTATATAAGGAACTTGAATCTTCTATCTAATCTATCATCTTGAATCTTGATGATGGGTTATCAAGTGTGAACCGAAATGTGTAATGTTCCCTTTTTCAAACTAGTTTGTTTTGAAGACTTCTTGCCCATTCCACTTCCCGTGGGCGAGAAGAAGGTGGACAAGGGAAGTATTTGTTGAGTTTTTTAGTCTTTTTTGTGAGCATTTACATTTTCCTTTCGTGTTTTCCCGTATGAGGAAGGTTGGCTGGGTCTAGGAGATGAAAAACCAAGTTAAAAATAAAAGCAACATCATTATAGAGGCGGATCATGGGGGAAACTCCCTCCTTGGGTTTTGGTGCCACCAAAAGGGTATTAAAGGGGGTCACTAGGACTCATTTGTGCATCATTTTTTGGCATAAAATTATACTTTACTTGGTTTTGGGCTGTTTGCTCAAATTCCTTCCACTAAGGGCAAAAATCCTTTGGTGTGGCTTCACAAAGAAGACGAAAGTCTCCTCTGTCAATTGAAGAACGAAAACTCTTCAACTAATTGTTCCAAGTGCTTCAAAGAGGTACATAGTGCATATTTTCAGCGAGGGTCTGGACCTAAAGTGAAATTCAGCCACTCTCCTAGGGGAGCGACCCACCTTAGAGAAGTGATTGGTGGTTTCTAGGGCACGACGTCACTCATCTGAGCCATCATTGCATTCTCCATATTTTTGGCAGCTGGAATCTACTTTGTATTTCATTTGTAGGGCTTGGAATCATTCATTTCCAACCATTTTGTAAGGGCATACTCTGCTGTCATTTATCTAATTTCCTGCTGTGTTTAGAGGTTGATTTATTGGTTGATAATTGTTCTAAAATATTCCTAAAGTGCCTTTACGTACTTCGGATTATGTGAATGGTGATATTTTGATGAATTAATACTTTTTCCTTGCTGTTCTAAAAATCAGACTCTTGTTCATTTCTGTTCTATTTTTTATTTGGTTGATATAAAAATTAGAATATTTTCAGTTTGGGTTTGTGCTATTTCATTGCTTTTCAGTTCAGCCCTAGAAAGGGACATTACAAAATGTTGATTTGAGAAGTCGTCACAGTTTTTTGGAAAGAAATTGTCTTTGTTTAATGAATTTGGAATGTGGAAGCCTAAAATATCTAGCCATGAACTATTTTGACCTCAAGGAAGATTGAGGACACACGGAAGCATATTATCAATAATATGTAATTTTCAAAAGGACTCGAGAAGAAAATAATGTCATGGATGTGTGATGCAAATGTATAGGCTGTTTAAGGCCTCACACACTAGTATTTGAAAATTAGTTTCTGTTTTCACTTATTATCAGTATGGCTTGTAGTCTTGCATTCTTTGACCCATCACCTCACCCTTCTAGATATGGACTAGCATATAGCTCCAATCGATTATTTGATTAGTTGGAAGAGTCTTCTCATTTTGTGATGGATGTGAAGAACTATAACCTTTGATAAGATGCTCCTTTGTACATTACGATAGCCAACTGCATTTTATTAGTGGGATACTCATCATTTTTTGATTCATAATCTAACTGAGATAATGAAATTAGATGCAAAATCTTAGGGGGTCTACTGCTATTCAAAATATGACCAAAAGGAGGGATTGAATTTGTTGTCCAACTTAAATTCCATTTGCATTCCTTAATTTGCATGGCAAGTCCCACCTAAAAATAAATGCAATCTTAGTCAATTTAATCAAAAATGGTTTCATTATCGGTTCATCCGTTTGTGTTCAATATGGATCCATTCTGAATTCTTCATGAATCGGTGTTTATAATATTCCACTTGTTTATGTGTTTATTCATATGTTTTAGGAACGTTATTTTGAATATTTTATTAATATAATTACATGTCATTTTTACTTTTTTGTAAGGGAATTATATGCTCTTTCTTAAAAACTGGATTGTTTATATTATTGTTTACTAAATTCTTTATAGAGCCATTATGTTTGTCATTTAGGCTTTTGATCCATGTATGTTACTTGGCAGTGAAAAGTGCAACACCCCGAATTATTAGAATTATTGAGTGAACGATTAGTCCACATTATTAACAGGGACAAAGGATTCTCTCTTATAATGCTACCATACTCATCTGAAAGCAACTTTACTTTTCAAAGTACGTTGTTTGTTATTTGTATAGTTTGTGTATGTTCTTTGTAATCACAAAAATAGTGAATCAAAATATCTATTTATCAATATTTTCGAATGTAACATTCTCTATGACAATTATACAAGTCCACCAAAGATTTGAAAGTGGACTTGATTTGAGATTCACTAGGCTTGATAATGTGTTATTTTTCAAGTGGCAGTTTGAGGGGTAGAGGATCTATGTTGAGCAAAGCTAAGTTAGGACACTAAAGCAAATTGTTTGGGCCTTTGAGTGCTTAAGATACCAGTTTCCTTGTCTCAATTTGAATATATTATTTTCATATTATTGCTTTAGGATGGCGGTTTGTTCCTTTGTTTTACTGTTTCTAATCATTGTTATTATTTACAACACCAATCTGATGCTTCTAATCACATTCTTATGTACAGGAAGAAAATGGAATTTTGTGAAGAATAAGCTTAGGAAGGACTATCCCTCTGTGCAACTAAATGCATGGAAGGTAAATATTTTGTTTCATTTTGTTGCTCCCATTAAACAACATTATCATAGGACAAAAAGAAAGGGAAGGGTGTTATAAGAGTTTATTAAAACATTTTTTTATCTATGGTTTGCAGATTTGGCCAATTGTAGCTTGGGTGAACTACCAATATATGCCTATTCAGTTTCGTGTTATATTTCACAGTGCTGTTGCATCTTGCTGGTACAATTTTTTTCCGATGAAAACCATGTTTTTTGGGATCTCTAGCTCTTCTCTCACTAACACACACATAGGGAGGAAGGGAGGAATCTTTTTAATGCTTACAAGAATATCGTGATCGGTGTTTATTATGGTCAACATTCTTAAGCTATAAAATCCTAAGCAATTGTGATATTTTGTCTCTTGTTTGGCTACGTTATGAAAGGTTTCATTGAGATAATATTTTTTTGTAAAATGGTAGAAAAGGAGAATGCCTTATTAAGGGTGCGATGCAATGATCTACATTATAAATGATTCATATGCTTTGTAGTACTTTACCTTGTGCCAAGGAGCTCATACATATAGGGCTCAATAAACAAAGGGCCCCTGATTATAGAGTATCAAAATATTTAGATGGCCGTGTTTTCTTAAAAGAAACCTTAGATGACCATGATTTCGCTTCATTGAATTTTAGGGCCTAAACACAAATAAGACATGCCCACGTGAATTATTTTATCATCCAAAGTTTGTAACATTAAAAAATGTATGCTAAGTCACTTTTGCTAGGAATAAAGAGGTTCAAAAAAACATATTTTAACCTTTTAACATATTTTGCTAGGATTCTAAATTAGAAATAATTTATAATATTTTAAGTTAAGCCCATTCAACTTGCTATTTTGGGCAATTTAATAATAATATTATCAAGATAAAAAATAATTTTAAATACTTAAAAGTATTTAGCCTATTCATTTTTATATGTCGGCTAAAAGAATAAAAAGGAAAGTTGGTTGAAAAAGTGTAACACCAACTTTAAAAGAATATTAAAAAGAGATGGAAGAAAAAGAAATGGAGAAATATAAATCCCCAAGGAGGTCGGTCCTCTTTGGAGATCATCCTTTTGATTTTGGGCGCTACCTTTAGCTATATAAAGGGGTCGCTTGGCTTGGAAGATGTTATGTTTGCTTTTGGAATTTATTCTCTTGGAGTTGGGAGCATGTTTACTTTCTCTCTTATCCATTGAGAACGGAAACCCTCCATGGAGCTCTATTGAGGATGAAATCCCTCAATAGCACTTAGATTTGAGGACAGAAACCCTCACATCTTCATTGGTGATCTCATACAGAGGTCACACTTGTGCTACAATCAGATTTACAGAGGTTTAAAGCAGATTTATCAGTGCTAGGGCATCATTCGCAGCTAGGGCAGATCAGATTTGCATGGTTTTGAGTTTGGGATAGCCACGCAAGTTCATGTTTGAATTTGCAAGGGTTTTGGACCAGCTGTTTGGTCAATTTCCAGCCCTTCCCAAAGGCGGCAACTTGTCCTAAGGTGGAGTTTGGGGTCTTCTAGGGCACAAAAACTTAAAATTCAGCCATCATTGTGTTTCTCCTATTTTCATTTGTACTTCATTTTGGGGCTTGGAAACTTTCATTTCTAGCCATAATTGTAAGTGTATTCACTACTGTTGGTTAATTAATTTCCAGCTGATATTAAGTTAGTAAAAAGATATATTTTCCGGTACTTTTCTCTAGCAATCATTTTCAGAATCGAAGAATATTATTTTCCAAGGTTTAAAAATTATTCAACAAGTTTGTGGCTGATTTCTATCATAAAATAAATATATTTACATTGTGCTGCTAGGGTTCGGAATTTAATTTCAGTTTACTATTTGGATTGTGCAAGTTTTTTGGTTTTTAGTTTCAGCCTGAAAAAGGGGCATTACATATATTGCTTGTTAAAATTTTATATCCTACGAGAACTTTGAGTGCACTGATTGTATGGTGCGCGATTGTTTTTAGACGAGTTCTTTTCAGACTTGTTTTAGTATGCTCTTGTTCGACAGGGCAAGTTTGCCAAAGGATCTCAAACAGAGTAGGTTTGGGGTTTTCAAACAATTTTTCTACACTATTGTTATCGCATTCAAAGGCTTTGCCATCATAGATAATTTTATTACCATTACATGGTATTTTAGTTTTGCTAATATCGTCTACAAGGGGTTGCTATCTATCATGTTTTAATAATGGTATTTTCAGACTTGTTTTAGTATGCTCTTGTTCGACAGGGCAAGTTTGCCAAAGGATCTCAAACAGAGTAGGTTTGGGGTTTCAAACAATTTTTCTACACTATTGTTATCGCATTCAAAGGCTTTGCCATCATAGATAATTTTATTACCATTACATGGTATTTTAGTTTTGCTAATATCGTCTACAAGGGGTTGCTATCTATCATGTTTTAAAAATGTCGGGGGAGGGGGAGAGCGCTGGCTCGAGGGGAGCCAAGAACTAATCTGTGATGGCTTATGGTCAGTTGGAGGTGCTGCACCTATTTTTATAGATTATTAAGTTTGTTATCATCAAAGTTGACTATGATGTCATGTAGGTTGGTAGGTGTGCTGACATTTATAGGGAATAGCATGCTTGTGACATTGCCAAAAGTAGGGATTTTATAATATTTGCTTGTTTGGTTTATTTGCATCGATTTCCCAACATTTAGGGTCAGCCTCAGGTTTGTACCTAATGTTATTGTGTATGAATTTAAGGCATTGGCTTCCAGAGGATGCGATAGCTTGCATGTGGTTTGTTTAGGGTCGTCCAAGAAGGATGTTGTATGATAATGGAAGATCTGAGACCATTACCTTAGTTTGTATGGCCAGGGGATCAACGTAGATTGGAAACCAGATGCATGCTAGGGGCGTTTGATTTTTTTTGTCAAATTCATTGCATCTTAATCATGTTTGTTTGCGATTGTCTTTGGAATATCCTAGTGTTTCAACAAGCCATAAGGAGGTGACATAATTCTAGATCCTTCATCTATAAGGATACTTTTGTGTTGGGTATCATTGATGAGAACACTAATGAATAGTAAGGGATCATTGCCCCACAAAAGGATTTCGTTGTGACTATATCACTCACAAGGAATTCCAAAGTGTCATTTTTGTTGGTGTTATGATTTTTTTTACAGCAAGAGCTTCGGTGTTATGTTGTGGTTGTGTGCTGGTTGCTGAAGTTGTTTAATTGTTCCATCCTTGGGGGGTCTTCCATAGCTAATAATTGTTTGATAAAGCTAGATTTATGGAATGACAATGTGAGTACGAGTTTAGTTAATAGGATTTTTGCAAAGAATTGTGTTTAGCTCTTCGAGGACATCCCATTGTCTGATTGGCTTCATAGGGATCAGAGTGGCCGATGTAGTTGATCGTGACATGCTCTGCTAAAACGACATTGGGTTTCTTAAGTGAATGGATGATGCAATCTGTTGCAGGATAGGTAATCTGAACATCATTGTGCTATTGAGCATGATGGTTGATGCAGTCAGGAAAGTCTGATTTTTTATGAACTACATTGGTTTTTCAATAACAGTGCCGATGTAGTAAAAATGACTGGTTTTTCAGATTTACGCTTTGAAGCAAAATTTAAAATTTGTTCAATTATCCAGCTAGTATTTTCCATGGTGGATTAGCTGTAGGACAGTAAGGTAGAGTTTCTTCTTCTTCGTCATCACTAGTGTCAAAGTGAGGAGGATTGAAATCAGAGGAAGCTGATATCATGTTGGCTTCATGGTTGAAGGCATGCATTTTTAGGCAAGCTATTTTGATAGTGTAGAACATCAAGGTGTCTAGCTTGTGCATGGGACACGATGTAATCCTCATCATAAGAAGGTTGTATAGTACATGTGTGTGTATCACCATGGTCAAGGGAATGAGTGTCAGTAGAAATTCTTTGGCGGCAATGACATGTTTACCAAAGGATCTAGGAGAAAGACGTGGACGTTCTTGGAACATTTTGGCAATTCCAAATTCGTTGCATTTATAAAGATTCTCATCATGGTTGTAAGAAGCTTCATTAGCATTACAAGGAGGGTCTTTCTCAATCTTGGCTTCATGTGCTGGTTGGAATCAATCTCTTGGTAAGAGAGATAGAGGGAGCTAATCCACAATACATCATGGTATCTTGTTTTTGTTACATGTATCTCGTTTTTGTTACATGTATCTCGGAGTTCATTAGTGATGCAGTCGCGGTCAGGGTTCCTAAATGGGTGCCTTACACCACACAACCACTGTTAGAGTTAGACCTCACCAAAGCAAGATCTCAAGCACAACTATTAACCAGGAAACAACAAACTTTCTTTATTAATGTAAAGAAAGATTTCAGACTCCAAAAAATGAGACAACACTCCTATTATAGTTTTATTACAAGACTCAACAAGAATTCTTCTAAGAATTCTAGTCCTAGACCTATCCTAAGCTTGCAGACTCTGTGATACTTTTACATAGTCACACTTGGTTCACATTCTCAAGGATAGTCCCTTGATTCCCTAACTTGGAATTCAACCTCTTTGGTGGTTTTTACTCTGCACCCTTGACATGTTTGCAACTCCCTTCTATTTATAGAATTCAAAAAATCTCTAGTGGGAGAACAACACACTTTCAACAAGAAAGGTTCCCCTGCAGGACATTCCTTAGGTTGCCTCTCAGGGCCATTGATTACCTCCAGAAGTTCCCTTCTGTTGGATTGAGTTCAGTTGGATCATTCTGTTGGTCCCTGGCCAAACTAGATGAATCAAGAACCATGGGTATTCTTCGTTAATTGTATTGATGATAGGCGATCCTCTCTAACACAAATTTATCATTGAAGTGAATGGGAGTGGTCCCGCAGGCTGTGTCACAGGGTTCGGCGATTTTTGGACATGAAGTTCGAAAATCGCTGAACCTCATTCGATCCCCAAAAAATCGCCGAATATTTGTTATTATTCGGTATTAAAAAAATCTTAAAAAACGTTTTATGAAAAACCCTAAAAAAACCCTCTGCGACCAGTTTGTGGCCTTCCGTTTGCTTCTGTAGCCTCTTCATGACTTCCGTGGACCGTAGCCTCTGTCGCGAGTTCTGTGGCGAGTTTGTGGGCTCTGTGACCAGTTCGTGGCCTCGGTGGCGAGTTCGTGGCCTTGGTGAATAGTTCTTCATCTTCCATTACCAGCGCCGCCAGGTATTTTTCGAGCTTTTCTTTTGATTGATTTTGTTTAAAATATATATTATACTTTATAGATGGTTCGATTAGGTTTACATATATTTTATATTTTATAATGTATAAAGTATAAATAAATTATATGTAAATATGTAAATATTTAAAAATATATATGTAGTCATTGAATTTATATGACTGTAGACTGTAGTTATATAAATTATGTAGTCTTTAGTTTTAACTTTTACATATACTTTATAAATGTAATTATTTATAAAGTATTTACATTTACTCTATAAATAATTTACATTTACTTTATAACTTATACATATAGTTTTACTTTACTTTATAAATTATACTTTAGTTTTTATATTTACATATACTTTATCAATTTAATTATTTATAAAGTATTTACATATACTTTATAAATAATTTACAAGTTATTATATAGATTTCAAGTTTATATAATAATGTTTTAGCTATTTTGAAAAAATTGTGCATTTATCTTTTTTTTTTTAAATGAAAATTATAACAGCCGAATTTAATCACGAATTTTTTTGCCGAATTTTATGATTGCTGAACTTAATCCAAATTTAATCCTCGCCGAACACGAACACGAACCTGGTGACTTAGCCCGCAGGAATGTGGCATTCTGCAGTGTTGATAGTGTTTGACAGTTTCTACAGTATATTGCAATATCAGGTGGTTTGCGCAAGGCGTGCGAGACTGTTCTGCACAAGTTTAGTGTTATGGGGCTTGAGGTTTTGTGCACACACATTCTAGATAGTGAACACTTTTTTGAGACTGCCACATTCATTTCCAACTTGATCTACCCATTTGGAGATTTCGGGATCACTTTTCAGTGGATTTTCGTGGTTGGAAAAAATCTGATTCTAATTTTATTGGATAGCTGATATTTTTGTGGTCAATTTGAGCTATCATTTGCATTTTATCTCCAAGAATTTATGAAGATATGGAATTTTGAAGTTTCAGCTGTTTTTGAGCAACAATTAATTCCAATAGTCTGTAATTTATTGCTGAAGCATTTATTTTGCTTGTATTCATCAAGTGTTTCATGTTGTTGATGTATGTTTGAAGATTTGTGTGTGGTCAAGGCTAAAATCTGAATTCTACATAGGTCGCTCAGGTTTTGTGGATCTAAAACATGTCGTTGCCCTATTTTTTGCATAAAATTCAATTTACTATCAATTGGGGTTTGTGTTATTTCCTTGTTTTTCAGTTTCAGCCCGAAAAGGGACATTATAGTGGGTATTAGAGCTTCGGTCTTCCCAGCCTGAGGGTTTTCCTGCAAGAAGATAAAATGGCGGATAAAATTTTTGGTGATGTTATATTTGAAAGGCTTGCCGGAAGGCAAGAAAGATTGGCCAATAAAA
This sequence comes from Taxus chinensis, assembly GCA_019776745.2. NCBI lineage: Eukaryota > Viridiplantae > Streptophyta > Pinopsida > Cupressales > Taxaceae > Taxus > Taxus chinensis. The sequence goes on along the minus strand of CM034156.1, from coordinate 550,824,240 downwards.
TGGCTCAACTCATCCATACCCTTCAAGATCCGAATGGTGGAAGGAGCTATTCAAAGGAAGTCAATAATACTCAGCCATCCAAAGTGGACAACATTGCTACATGGTATGAGGAGTATAGGGATCTTCCGGAGAAGATTCGTGATGCCATGTTATTTTATGAGTTCATGGGAGTAAGCAAGGAAAAATGAAGGCCCAAGCCTAGGTCATGAGCTACACAAGAAGAAAAAGAAAAATCAGATCTGCAAGAGGGCTTTGAGGTGGAGTCCCAAGAAGACCATGTTGAAGGACATGGAGAGGTGTTGCTAAATGAGGAACCAAAACGGGTTTTTGATGCAACAATGTTTCCAAAGAAAGAGGCAAAAGTACCTATCATTTCCCCTAAGGATGAGCCCTTGAATGATTTTTCAAAACAACACTATGGGGCCAAGGGTTTGATGAAATTTCGAAGAACAAGTGTAGGGAAGAGAAGGAGGCCATGAAACACGAGTTGGTAGGTAAAAATCTTTTGATATTTAATGATAATTCATTGCTTTCTAATGATGGCATGTTGCAGAAAAATGGAGAAGAAAAATCAAATTTACATTAAGTATATGAGGATGACATTATGGAAGGGTATGTCCATGAAGGAAGGGCACTTCCGGTTCTTCATAATTACTCTCAATTCGCTGGAATTTCCCAAACAGTAGTCAACGAGGGGTAGATTGAGGGAGTCTATAACCTCGAAGAGAGTTCTGAAGATGTTCTAGACAAGTACTAACAAAATAAGGGTGAGCTTCTTGTTGGCAGCCCAAGGTATGATATAAATGTTCACATTTTATCTCCTCCAATGTCACTGCCATACTTGTGCCATTATGGGAAGCTTGATGAAAAAATTGATCATATGTCATGTTTGATGCCTCGTAATATAATTGGTAATAATGTGAAGAACTCATTAAGTAACATAGGGCACTTAGATATTTTCTTACAAGTTCAAGATTATGTGAACATAAAAGTTTGGGTTCCGGTTGATCCTTTGAATTACAAGAAAGAGGAATTCCTTGTTGAATTCAATATTGCTACTCCATGCATATGGTTAGAATTTTTTTTTATGAAGGATTGTTTTAAACTTGTTATAGTTGTAAAGGATTTACTTCTAGAGTGTTTCTTGAAGCCAAGTTCTATACTCCAAGGCAAGGATATCAAGATAATCAAAGTTGCTACAACCAAGAAGAAGGGGGGAACTTACGAAAGAAGGCAAGGTATATGGGCAACACATGATGAGGTAAAATTTACAATTTTATTTTCATAAAATAGTCAAGACATGGGTTTTGAGTTCCCAAGTGATAAGCATGCCCACGTAAATGTTGAATTAGTAATTGTTGTGTATGAAGATGAGAAAGATAGATATTATCTTGCTACCCAAAGCATCGTCACCCAACCAGACATGGAAGGTATGGTTGAGAGTTGTAAACATGTTGATTTTCAGATTTCCGAGCATGGCAAAAACAAACTTGTACAATGGTTGCCCCTATCTTCATTGAAGACCCTTGGCAGCCGATGAAGTTTTATTGTTGCCTTGAAGAAAAAACCAGCTGTCCCAATTCTGTCCTAAAGAACAACAGTAGCAATTTCTTCTCTTGTACACTAAGTTGTACAAAACACTTTCCAGCCAACTGCAAGCTCAAAAAAGGGCAAAAATCTGAAAAATGCTCAGCAACTTGACCAACAAAAGCATTTCCCAATGGGGCATCTTCACCTTCCATCTCACCCTTGTCAACTATGGTGGAAGAACACCCTTTAATCACATGCATGAATGCAACTGAGAAAGAATGAGAGCTGCCAAAAATGATGTCAGCAATGTTATTGAGTACAAATGGGCTCATATTCTGTCATAATGATGCTTCTTTTAGCACTTGAGAGTAACCAAACATCACCCCTTATTTCTCCTATGCTTGGCTTGAGTCTTTTTGCAAAAATAGCCAAATTTTGAGTCATCATACCTTGCCTTTGCTTTGCTGCACTGATTTTCAAGTTGGTCGCCCTTTGAAGCTCACCATTCACCAATATCCAATGGTGCTCTACTCTCTAAGACGAACTAGGAAGCATTGTGCAAGGTTGTCCCAATGTGTACGACACAAGAAAGTCACCTTGTTGTAGAGAACTCTTTTTCTGTCAAAAAATGATGATTTGTGGTTTTCAATAAGGAATTTCAGGTTGCATACTCGTTGTTGCTCTTTGGCTCTCCAATGTTTCCATTTTTTTCCGCTTCAACCCAAGTATGGAAGTGGTTTCATCTCTTTGCAAAGAGCTATCACATGTGACCATAAATTTGACATTCTTCATGATGCCATCTTTTGCTACAGCTGCAATCTTATTTGCTCCTTCATTTGTATGGGAAAAGAGAAAACTCATCCTTCATCACATCTGTACCTTGCACATGGAACAAACTTATTAGAGAAAACAAGAGTTCTCTTTTTCTTCATTTCTTGCCTTGTAGATATGATGGCCAACTCCTTTTTGGTTGCAAACTTCTCACAAACTTCATACAAGTGATGGCTGTCCAAAAGCTCAGTCATGCTGCCCCAAACATAGCTGTAATCATGCATTTTTCCCTCAAAAATCAGTATGAAAGTAGATGGAAAACCTCCTATGATAGTTGTAAGCTTGTTGCTATTGTTAGTGCCCTTCCTCCAAATGGTTGAAAATTCTTCTACAGCTGTTATCAATGGAAAGGGGCTGGAAATTGCATGGACAGTAAGTGAAAAACAAGTATAGTTGCTGTCATACTGAATATCCCTCATGAAATCTTGCAAAAACAACATAGTGGGGGTTGGAAACACTTTTTCGATGACTGAAAAATACCTCAAAAGTGTGGAAATTATCCCCTCTCATGGCTGTCCTCTTTTGTATGACAACAAATAAGATTATAAACAAGTTGGAAATGTCTATGACAACAGTAAAAAATCTTATGAAAAAGTTCTCTCACTTGATAGGCACATGAGCTAGATTAATGGAGTACTACATCATGTTCTTTCACTTTGGCACATTGGCACTTGGGTATGAAAACTTACTTTTGCTTGAGGGCAAGCAAATTTGGGGAGGGAGGATTGTAATGTCCCCTTTTCTAAATTAAAAATAAGTAATAATATTTTAAGTTGGGCCAGACCAATTCTTCATTTTGGGACAACTTAATAATATTATTATAAAAATAAAAGACATTTTTAAATTGTAAAGTAGAAAAAAGACCCTTAGCCTATTTTCATTATTTTCAGTCGGCTAAAACGAAGAGGTCATCCCTCTTTAAGAGGGGAAAACAAATGTTAAAAAGGAGAAATAAAGAGGTCTACATGGTGCTCTCCACAAAGAAAGAAAAAGAAAAGGCTATAAATGTAAATGTTGGGGCTCATTGTAATCATCATCTTGTGAATTATATGCTTCTCTTTTGGAAATTTGAGCATTGAGCTCTCATTTTCACCCTTCGAGGATGAAAACCATCATTGGATCCTATTGGGGGCGAAAACCCTCAATAGTCACAACATGTTGGGACAGAAACCCTCATTTGTTGCATTGGTGACTTCATCCGGGAGTCACATTGAAGCTTCAAAATTTAGAATTTCAAAACGACAAGGGTTTCTATTAGTGCTAGGGCACACATTCCATATAGGGCATGCTTTTTTGGGGCTGCCACATTCATTTCCAACTTGATCTACCCATTTTGAGATTTCGGGATCACTTTTCAGTGGGTTTTTCGTGGTTGGAAAAATATGATTCTAATTTTATTGGATAGCTCATATTTTTGTGGTCAATTTGAGCTATCATTTCCATTCTATCTCGAAGAATTTACGAAGATATGAAATTTTTAAGTTTCAGTTGTTTTTGAGCAATAATTAATTCCAGTAGTTTGTAATATATTGCTGAAGCATTTATTTTGCACGAATTCATGAAGTGTTTCATGTTGCTGATGTATTTTTGAAGATTTGTGCTTGGAAAAGGCTAAAATCTGAATTCTACCTAGGTCGCTTAGGGTTTTGTGGACTGAAAATAGATCGTTTCCCTAGTTTTTGCATAAAATTCAATTTACTAGGAATTGGGGTTTGTGTTATTTCCTTGTTTTTCAGTTTCATCCCGGAAAGGGACATTACAAGAAAGCTTGTGCGACATTCATAGTATTGTGTGGATTGGGCAAGCATGCGTGGCATTGGGCAAGCTTCCGCAACATTCATAGTATTGCATGGCTTTGGATAGGTTTCCATATAATGACAAAGACAAGCTCTTTGCGCAGATTTCTTAGGAGTGGCGCAACATTGCACAAGTTTTTATTTACTAACTGTAAATATTTTTGGGTGACACAGGACTGCTTGTGAACCTAGATGCTCATGCATCAAACACCTTGGGTAAGAAGAATTTTGACCTCTTACTCAAGTGCGTTTTCGAAGGTTTCAAATGGAATGGCCAAGTATAGCAATCTTTAGTAAGCCAAGAAGCATCTTCGATTCCCCTGCCTCTCCATTTCACCAGGTATTCTTTATGCTCCTTTTTGCTCACCGTCTTAACTATGTGGTCATCTAAAATGAATTCAGTTTCTATGTGCCTCTACTCTGGTAATTGGTGCTTCCAATCTACTTTTGTGTGGTCTTCTTCTCCACTTGTCTACCCCTTAAAATACGGGTATAGATATGCTGTGTTGAAATATAGGTGAGACATTTATCCCTTATGACAACTCCAAGTTATATATGTTCTTTATGAATCTCCTTAGGACTTTGCACAATTTGATCTTCTTCCACTTGAGTTTATCATACGTCCTCACAGGAACCTTTCTTTGTGTAGGTGGACAAGAACTAAATCACTAACATTAAACTCCAAGTGTCTTGTCCACAAATCTGTGCATTCCTTGTATTGCACATTGCTCTTTTTCAATTGTCTGTGCACTTGCTCAAGCACCTCCTTCATGTATTGTGCGAAGTCTTCTGCTTCTGCACTTCTTCCTTCTACCCATGGGAACTCTCTCAGCGCTGTAATTCCTCGTGGACTTGTTCCATATGCAATTTGGAAAGGTGACTTTTTAGTACTTTTATTAATAGAGTTGTTATATGCGAACTCCGCCTAGGCAAGATCTAAATCCCATATTCCTACCTTCTCTCCTACCAAACATCTCAGCAAATTGTCAAGGCTCTTGTTGACAACTTTTGTATGGCCATCCACCTGCGGGTGATATGTAGAAGTAAATTGCAACCTCATGTTCAATTTCTTCCAAAACGCTCTCTAAGAGTGGCCCACAAATTTATTATCTCTGTCAGATACAATCATGTGTGGCAATCCATGTAGTCTCACAACTTCCCTAAAAAGCAAGTTAGCAGAATGTGTAACATTAGTTGTTTTCTTACATGTAATGAAATGAGCCATTTTCGAGAATCTATCCACAAAAATAAAGAATCATGACCCCTTTACATTTCGGATAATCCCAAAACAAATCCATACTTAGATGCTCCCAAGGTTTCTCAGGTACCAGTAGCGATTGATATAATGCTATGTTCTGACTCTTCCCTTTTTCCAACTGACATACTATGCATCTTTGTACATATCTGCGCACATCTGTAGCCATCCGCGGCCAAAAATATCTCTCTCCCAACTCTGCCAAGGTCGTATCTATTCCAAAGTGACCTGACATTCCTTCGCAATGTTTCTCTCGAATCAAGTTTTCTCTCATCGATCCTTGTATTATGCACAACTGTGTGCCTCTAAACAACAATCCTTCTTGTAGGAAATAGTCTAACCATGGCGTGTGGTCGATACTCACTAGTTTTGTGCATGCCTTCCATACTTCCTCAAAATCTTCATCTTCTACGTAGAGCTCCTTCATCTCTTCAAACCCTACTACACTTGCATCCCAGTTAATAAGACACATCGCTTGCTCAACTCATATGCAACTTTGTTTGATTCCCCACTTCTATGCTTCAAGACAAATGAGTAACTCTGCAAGAATTCAACCCATTTCATGTGTCTTTGATTCAGTTTCCCCTGGCTATTGATGAATTGCAGTGTTTGGTCCATATACAACATGAACTCCTTGGGCAACAATAATGTCTCCACTTCTTCATAGTTTTACACAATGGCATAAAAGTCTTGGTCATAAACTAAATATGTTCTTCTTGTGGCATTCAATTTCTCACTAAAATAAGCGACGGGTCTTCCCTCTTGACTCATCACAACTCTAATGGCTACTCCAATAACATTATAATCAACTTGAAATACTTTATTGAAATCAAGCAAGGCCAACATTAGCTGCTTTGTGACCTTCTCATTCAACTTTTGGAATGCTTACTCTGCATTCGCAATCCACAAAAAATCTTTCTCTTCGCATTAGAGCATCGATCCTCCCAACTTGGAGGGTATTCATTCAGAAGAAGTTAAAATGGTGAACATGAATTTTGATGATGCTAGGTTTGAGAGGTTTTCCCAAGGGCAAGAGAGGTTGGCTGATATAATAGCACATTTGATCCATAATATGTATTCGAGTTCTTCAAGGGCCAACAACAATCTTCAATTACTGAGATTTGTGATGGAACCTACAACTAGGGATTTTCAGCCTACCTTCCTTCTAAGGGAAGGAGTTATTCTGGAGGTGGATACACGACATTCAATACGACACAACATTGTGTCCAATTATGAAGAATATAGGGCTCTTCCAAATGAGATCCGCGATGCTATTTCGCTTGTTGAATTCATAAGTGTAAGCAAGGGAAGGTCAAGGCCGGTGCCTAGACCTCATGTGCCATTGAGGGATCTTCCAAATGCTTTGGGGAAGGTGACACTCTCCACATTCGATGGCTTCAACAAAGGGAGAGTCGGTGTATGGATGAAGCTGCTAGGGTTAAACCCTAGACCACAAGAACATGCCGAGGAGCCAAACCCAAAGGGGTTTCTCTTGAACGAAGCATAAAAAACAAATCTGCAAGAGGGTTTTTTAAGGGGAGTCCCAAGATACCTTGTTGAGAGGCATGCCCTTAAGAAGGTGGCCTCACTGGATACTCATGTTGATATTCAGTTTGTTAGAATTTACATATCAGCAATAGATGTTAAGCAATTCGATTTATTGGATCACCCTCACACTGTCCTTACAATGTTTTGATCATCATGAGAATTATTCTAACAATGAGAGAATGCTAAAAGGTACTAAAAGGAAAGAGGATCTTTTCCTAGAAGTCCCTATCCATCTTCCGAGCATTCCAAAGATTGATTCAAGGATATGAAGAATTTGATTTGCAAAGCTGTGGAGAGAATTTGGTGGTTGAAGCCAAATCTTCGGTTGACAATGCTGATGATCAACTTGCTAGAATTTTCCGAACAACAATCAATAGGAGGCAAATTGATGATGTTCTTGACTTCATATTCGGGAACCTATGATGATGTCCCATACATGTATGTCAACAAAATATGGAAGGAATCAATTTCAGTTCAAGATCTTTGCTTGTTGAAGACAGCAAAGGCATTAGGAGGGTGAGATCCTTGTGGGCAGCCTAAGGTATGGTAATGTTGATATATTTTGATTGGGGTCTTGTTTCCTCCTATGTCATCTGCCATACTTTTGTCATCATGGACTTTTTTTAAGAAGCATGCTAGGTCCAAAATGTTGACAACTTGCAGCTATGGGCATGTTGCTTAATTTCTATTCTTGCTTTGGCATGGGTGGCCTTTCGGAAGATTATCAAGGTAAATATCATTTCTTGCACTTGGATTGAAAGGAAACTTATGAGGCAATCATAGAGGGTTGGTTGTGCATTCTAATCACATGGTGAAGGATCAATGTTCTTGGTTAATAGAACTCTTTTGGGGACTAATTGTAACACACATGAAGCCAAGATCGCAGGGAATAGCCAAACGAAGTTAATTCCGTATGGATGCTTAAGGTGTAAAGATGGTAAACAAACTAGATGTTATTTTTATAGTCAAGCATTGTATAAATCAAGCTTGCTATGGTTTTGTGGGACTCAAGTTACTTTTAAGATTTGCCACTAATTGGATGCATGTAAAGGCCTATGGATAATTCCATCCATTTATAAATTCATCAACACAAACGATAAAACCAGCTTCCTACAAGGTATGCAATAATTCAGTTTTCATGAACTCGGGTGAAGTAATGTATCATGTTATTGTTTGGGATTAGTTCGCCTTGAAACACACATAGTAAGAAAACCTAATGAGACATGGATTCAATGTGACCTATTGTGGTGTAAGTCATCCTTCAAACATGACTGCGATGAGCTTGGGAAATGTGAATTATGAACTCCATAATCATTGTGGGATATGTCCTCGAATCTTGTGGCTGTTATTCCAACATGTCCAGCTTGTTTCACATTCCCTATTTGAGCCACCAAGTGAATATCGATCACAATGAAGAGGTGCCCTTCTCCTAGTGACATTGATAAGGTTTTGCAGTTATCACAAGATGTTTACACGCCCACTACAAACACACTGAATTTTAAGAAGAAATGGCAATGCTTCAATACATGCTTTGGTCACCCTGAAAGAAACTTTGAATTTGCTACATGTAATATGAAGGTATTGAAGATTCAACCAAAGTTTTTTCCAAGATACTGAGCTGTGCTTGGCATTATATAGCCAATTTAGTCTTTAAAAGATTTCCACAGCAATTATGACTACCAACAATGAAATCTAAGTGTATTCAGCTGAATGTTCTACAGCCATACCAAACTTCATGCAAAATGGGAATGTCTGGTAGCGTGAATGTTTGTATATACTAAATGTGAACGGGGAAAAATAATGTGGTTGAGGGATGCTCTATCTAGGAAGCCAACTTCTTGTTCATTGTATGGTGCAACCGGTTGCAGAAGTTTCATAGAAGAAGCAATGGGAGACAAAACTCTTGTTTTCTTTAATGAGTTTGTTCCATGTGCATGCTACAAATATAAACAAAGAAGAGCAACCTGAATTTGTTATCATCCCAAGCAAGTAATGATGAATATGAGATTGCAGCTGAAAGATGAAGAGATGTCTCCACAAGCTTCAAGAAGCACACTAGGAAATTTCCAAGTTGATATGACAACCAAGGTAAAAGAGTTACTTGACACATTTGGGCAACAATGAGAGTGATTTTTGGTAGAGCTGTCATCACCTTCACCAGCCACTTGATTACTCCTTTTGCTCTCATGCAAAGGAGTTTACAAGTTCCTTCAAACACGGGGAGTTATTTTTGATTGGTGATGGTTAAAATGGGATTTTCAGTGTTTGCATGGCTATTCCCAACCCCTACATTGCCTAAGTTGTTGATTTTTGCAAGAAAATTCCACTTTGGTATATGTTGTACCTTTTTCATGTTGATGAGCATGAAAATAATAGGTATAGTACATACTATTCCTAAGCTGTAAGTTGGTAATTAAAATTAAGGAAAAACTCTTGACAAAAAAGGTTGGAAAGAAGGATTCAAAGTGAAGACAATTTTTATGACAACCACCAAAGTACTTAGTTAGGTGGAAACCCAAGATATTGTTACAGTCCATTGTAACTCACTTCCAGCCCATCTTCAATCTGATTTTTATCAGGTTACAACATGTTTGGAAGATTTTGAGTAACCCCACAAGTATGCATTAAAATATTTGCTACGGGTGTTTTCTCGAAGAAGAAAATGAAGACAATTGGTGTTAAGAATCTTGCTTTAAAAGAGCTTTTTATTTAACAAATAAAAATATCTAGATTATTGGATTTACATTATAATATAGTTTTCACATTAGACATGTTAGTACTTAAGCATGAGAGCTTGTAATTGCTTGTGGATCCAAATTTTGATAAGGACTGTGAACTGTCCGGCAAGAGCAGGCTTCCAATTAGTTCGATTTAAAGACTTTGAGCCCATTCCACTTCCCGTTTCCGGCAAGAAGGAAATGAACAAGGGAAATAATTGTCATGTTTTTCAGATGTTTTCGTGAGCATTGCATTCTTCTTTAGTAGTTAATATAAAGTTGGGTCAATTGGATTAATAAGACTGAAAAGCCAAATGAAAAAATGAAGAGCGAAGAATCCCTTATAAGGCTGGTCCTAATTTGGACGGTATTTTAATTGGTTTTGGCACCACAACAATTATAATAAGGCGTTCCTTGGCTTCATTTGTGCATCATCTTGTCTAAAGAATAACTTTGCATGGTTTTTGGGATGATTGCTCAACTCTACTTCCACTTGAGGACGAAAACCCTGATAGAGTGAGCCAAAAAGGAGGATGAAAACCTTGTTTGATTGAAGAACGATCATCTTCAACTCATTGAGGAGTTCCAAAGCAAATCATTAGGTATTCTAGAAGAGCTTAGAGGAGATTGATTTTGCAATATTTTCATTGACAAAAACAATGCTAGGATTTAGTTCTATTTGATTTTCAGGTGCCTTCCTAGATAGAGATCAAGACTTTTTCAAATGTTTGATCTCCCAATAATAAGGAGTTAATAGGAGGATTTCTAGGGCAAAATGACAAGCTTCCAACTCTTTGACCCCCTTCCATGAAGAGCTCAGCATTTTTACGCCAGACAGCTTTCTGCTAAACATCTCACATTTATGGTACTCAGAATTTTGGGGTTGGAATCTCCTTCATTTCCAGCCACTTTTGTAAGGGTGTGGACTATTGTTCTATTTTATTTAATTATTGTTCTATATTGAAGCTAGGAGTACGATTGCAATTTCTTGGTTAATTATTGATCTTAAATATTTCTAAGTTGCCATGACATGTTTTGGATGGTGTGCCAATGTAATGATGCAAATTTTTGAAAAATATTGCAATTTGAAGAAATTATTCCTTTTCCTTTTTGCTGCTATAAAAAGTCAGTATAATTGTATTGAATAATTTTCAATTGGCTATCATAATTATCAGTTTACTATCTGATTGGGGTTTCCAATTTTCCTTTATTTTCATGTTAGAGCCCAGAATTGAGACAATTTTCTACAGTGCCGTAGAAATCCTGTTTGTATCCTCTATCAAACTTTTTGGAAGCTTGGGCCACCATAGGCACAAAGAGTTAGCCTTTGTGACAATAGAAATGTTTGACGTCCATTGTTCTCTAGTACATTAGAATTCGTTTCTGAGGATCCATTGTTCAATCCTTCATGTGAAATTAGTCAACCCTAAGTGCACTAATTCCTGTCATGAAACCAGTTTCTTCAAATTTCGGATGGAAAGGAGCTGTGAATGCATCTGGCCTCTACGGAGCGAACCATATTGCTGATTTCTTCTTGCGTTTTTGCTTCCTCATTAGTTTGTTGTCAACTCCCTAATAAATTGTTGGAATGACAAGACTTACCGAATAAAATATTCCTTCAACATTTAGTTCATTAACGACATGAATGTCATTTGGGAATGTGAGAATATTTTATTTGGCGTCGACCAACCACTTCATAGAGATCCATCCTGGCATGCTTTAAAAGCAATCTTCAGATCTCATGTCCTGAGAGAATGTCTGTATCTAGTAATCACACTTTTTGATCAATTTTTGTAAAGTACCTTTGATGCTCAAACATTCCATCCAATCATCTTGTGCAACTCATGAAAATCTATATCTTGGATAAGGATTTGTTATTATTGATTGTCGATTGAATCCCTGCAAATTCTCACTCTCTGGAATCTTTGGACTACCCTTAAAAAAATTTCGGGTATTTTTAAGTAGGCGGGTCATGATTCTTGTGATCAACCCCTTGTTTTGCAACTACAATTGTACTTGCTTGCTCATAAGGTATTCTCCATAGGAGTTATAAGATGCTTCACTTTTTGGTAAACTACCCACATGGTATGAAGTTCCATCTTAATTCCTTATATTGCTTGTAGTTGGTAAAGCATTTGGATTTATTTTTGTCATGAAATAAATAAGTTCTTTTCTAAATAGATTTCAGCCAAAATTGTGGGATTTGGGTCTATTTAAAGCAACTTCACCTTCCATCTATTATTACTACATGAGCATTGGACTTAACAAAAAGAATAGTTACCAGGTTCGGAAATCAGATTAATTCGGAAGGGCAAAAAAATCCGAAAATTCGGAGTTCTCGAAAAAATCCGAAAAAATACGGAAAAATCCGGTTTTGGAATATATATACTTATATTATTATAAATTATATTATTGTATACTTATTCATTATATATAGACAAATCATACAAAAAAGTATTCATCTACCATAATCATCACTCATCTTAATGATTCTTTCAAAAGATTGCAAGAATTGCTTGGTCCAAAAAGGTACAAAAAATGGATTTTATGAAAATAAGAAAAATATTGCCATCAATGCGTAGAGCTCGAGAAAATATATACTTTTAGAAAAAACGACACCTAAAACGGAGCCACAGAATGAAAGTTATGGCACATGCAAGTTTTTGTTGCTACATCTTCCCGGACCCTTTCCAAAAATGGCAAATTTTTTTCCACTTTTTTCACCAAAAAAAAAATTATGCCAAAAAAAGAACAATTTTTTTTTTAAAATTTTAACTGCACAAAACAAGGCCGAACCGAACCGGATTTATTCGGTTGCTTCAAAAAATACGGTTCGAACCGGATTTCATACAATAACCGGCCGAACCTGGTAACTATGCAAAAAACACTAACTATCCCCTTTAATTATTAATATTAGGTTTAATAAGTAAATAGACAATAATCTAAATAAATACTATTTAACTTACTAACATTTAAGTCCTTCAATAGCTTCAAACTGGTATTTATTTAGTTATTACTAATTATATTTTACTTAACCTATGATATTGCCAAGATCAATCCCCAATAACAAATGGCATATGCCCATAAATATTACATCAAACAATGACTAAATTTTGACATACAGTTAATTTGTTATAAGCTATAACTTATAACCATATTTTGATCATTTGAACAAGCATAATACCTTAATACGGGTTTAGATGAGCAATTCTATTCATATCAAGTTTCTTAACCATCGTCATTAGCAATAAACTTAACAGGTATGCATACTATTTTCAATAATGACCTTAAAAAGTAATTACCTATAGATCGTATGCATAAAGGCATGCGAACAAATTCTTACTATATGTTAACAAGTAATTATATAATCGTATGCATAAAGGCATGCAACAACACCCTCTAATAAGTTAATAACTAATTACTCTAATCGTATTGCTGCGAATAAACAAACCTAGAAGATGCATGCGACTAACTGTACTTGGATGCTGAGCAACATGCCAAAGTGAGTCTCCTTCCTGCCGCCACCAAAGAGTCTCCTCTTGCCGCCGCCAAAGTGGACACTCCAAATGAAAAATGTCTACGAGTCTCTAGACAATGAAAACACAAGTATCATAAGCTGCAGAATCCTCTGCAGAAATTTGCAATATCATAAACTCCAGAAATCGCAGAAATTTGCTTCCACCTTGTATGCGTGAAACTTTGCTTATGCGGATTTGCAGTATGTTTCTCCAAGTCTGCCGAGTCGTATGATTCTATAAATCAGTTTTCAACTTTTTACGGTTACGATTAGGGCTTTTCAGGTTTTGTAATGTCCTTTTAGGGTTTACGATTTTAGGTTTTTGGATTATTCCCCATTAGAATAATGGCAACACTGAACCGGAAGTAAATTCGGATCAGCCTCATGTAGAAAACCTGCAGTTTTATGACAACAATCTGGATTTATGCCTGAATCCGGCCGAACCTGGTAACTATGATAGGTCCCCAGAACACTAAGCGACCTCGGTAACATATTTCAGAGGTTATTTAGGTGTGAAAACATTCACAAATCAAGGGAAATATCATAAAGCATGTTTACGGCACTCTTGAGTCAACATCAGGCAGAGCACAATGCTTTCAACAGGAGCCAAAATAAAGACAGTTCCAATTAGCCTTAGGCTACTCAAAAATGAGCAGAAGGCTGCATGCATAATATGTATCCACAAGCAAGAGATTGTTGGGTTCCTAAAATGCAAATGATATTGCAAAATGACCACAAAAATGTCAGCCATATCAAAGAAAATTAGAATCATATTTTTCCAACCACTAAAACCCCTTGAAATGCATTTCTTGAAATCTCCAAATGGGTGGTATACCAACCTTGCTGAAATGATATGTGGATGCCCCAAAAGAACTGTGTATTGGTGGAATTTGTGCCCTAGCACTAGATGATTCAACCATTTTTATCTATGCAATTCTAAATTTTGAGCTCACCCCTGGGACTCTTGGATGAAGCCACCTATGCAACAAATGAGGGTCTTCGTCCCCAAGTATGTCTGACTATTGACGGTGATTGTCCTCAATAGGATCCAATGAGGGTATTGTCCTCAAAGGTTGAAAATCCCGTTGAGCAATCAGCCCAAAAACCATGCAAAGATATCAATAAACGAGATGATTCCCAAATGAGCTAAGTGACCACCATATATAGGCAATTAGTTCACTTCGAACCCCATGAAAACTTCCCTCAAATGGGTCGTGAAAAACTTGGGAAATTTGCGACAAGCTCATTTGTATCTTAAGGAGGTGCATTTCCCTATTTGGGTGCAACACTTGGGCATTACCTAAACAGTACACAATTAAATGCACTTTCCCTATTTTTTTCATAATTTAATTGAGAGTGCCATAATTATATTACTCCAGCAGGAGCAATTAAAGTTACATCAAGTAAGCTTAATGCCCTTTTAGCCGACTGAAATCCCTAATACAATAAGCTAAGGGTACAACTTTCGGCTATTAGTATTTAATAATATTTCATATTAATGATACCACAGCGTAAACACTCCTCTAAAAAGGGGTACGAAATTACATTTTAACTACTATGGGTTGCTCAAATTTTTCAAAAAAATATTATCTGCTTTTGCATCTCAAACTAATAGTTTCCTTCACAAATCTTAGTCTAACCATATTGAGTTCATCTTGAATGAAAATGCCTTTCCATTAATCATACTACTATGAATCTTTTTTGTGTCATCAATGCATATTAACTCATGGAACTCAGTTACATGAGTTCAAAAAAATATTTTGCAAGGTCTTCTAACAGGGTAGAAAACATGGGACTGGTAGAATAATACCATGATTAGCACATTCAAATTTGTTACCAATACCACTTCTTAAGCTTATCTTCCTCATTTGAAAAATCTCTTAAATTTTGGCTGCACTGTATTCCCACCATACATGTCCCTTCAATTTGGTACTCATCAAATTTCACCTTCTTGTTATCTTCTACACCTTCATGCTCAAAACTATCTCTCAGGAGTTCTGTAATCCAATTGATAAGATCTTTAGATGTTAAGTTCCCCATAATAAAGCATGGAACTTATATTCGCGGCTTGCAAATAATCAATCCTCGTGATTCCACATGAGTCATAGAATCAATCCACTTGCTCATCTAATGCCTGCTTCAGCCTTATGATCTGTTCTCATTAACATGCATTCATTAAACACTTTCATGGTATCAACGACAAGTGGCTTGCATTATGCAGTTTCCATGGCCTCCAAAATTTCGATGAAATTCCGCTAATCACATCAGCCAATTGGCAAGTCTTGGCGCTTTGTTTCTCTCTAACCCCAAACTCAACTCATTGCCATCTACCTTTCCTCCCCTTTGGCAACAATAATGAGGTTACGACCTCATTCCTAAACAACTGGCAGAATGTTGGAGATGTTTAGCAACTGGCTCATCTACCCACACCCCTAGTATGGAAAGTAACAAGTCTCAAGATCATTCAGAAACCCAATTATTGATGTCTGTACGAATCTCTTCAATAGGACTTTGAAAGCCTTTTCTTTGATACCATTGATGCAGTCCTACTCAAGCTACCCAAATGAAGGGACATCTTACACCACGCATGCTGATTTTCTAAGTTAGACTCACTGAAGCAAGATCTCAGGCATTTATTGTCAACAAAACTAACAAATGCTTCTTTCGTCTGATATAAAGCCTGGAAGATTGAAACTCAAGCTCAATTGACTCAAGACTGCAATTATAGTCTTATGACAAGACTACAAGACTTCTAATTCAACGGGTATCCTTTTGGTGAGACTCTGCAAAATACTTTTACCAATCCTACATTTGTTGTAGACACAAAATAATGCGCTTTGGGTACATTTCTAGGTTTTAATCACATACTACTATTCATATGATGCCTAGGTACGAGAAAACTAGCAATTAACATCTGTCTTTGGCCTTTTTGTCTGTTTTCATGTCTTCTTCTTTGGCCTCTTGCACACCCTACAACCTAATCTGATGCTTCACTGCTTTCATCTTTTTGACTCTGGACACCAGCGCAGCAGCCAAGACACCAAGTGCCCAGGCACCCTCGTCCTTTTGGGTGCCCCTAACCTCTTTGTATCTTGTTCGCCCCTTTTGGGCCTCATTTATCTTTTGGGCATCTTGTTTTCCTATGGGTTGGCCTTTTAGTTGTCAATTATGAAATTCAAACTAAAGGAATCATATAAATACAAAGCTATGTGACCATAATAAAGGACCAAGCTCTAAACATCGACTATCTATCACCTAAGGTTGCATCCAAATGGCATTCTAAAAGCATCAAAGGCATTCATCTAGCTCATTCAAGGGACAAGGGTCTGCATTTTCTACATACATGTATAGGAAGGGAAGTTTATTTTGACATCCACACATCTATCTACATTGCTACATCTAGCTATTGCTTGTTATCAAGTGCATCTTGCAAAAGAGCTTCCTAGGGCATGATTTTGCACACACACACCAAGAACTTCATGGAGTCTAAAGATGTAGTGCAACACTCAGTCGTAAGTTCACTTTGTCGGGTGACTGCCGAGAGTCAGTCTGACTCCCCATTTGCATCTTTTTCTTTTTAGGATTTGATGTGTTTTGGGGTTTTGCAAGATATCATTTGTTTTGCAAGTGTACAGGCGAATAAAGCAATCATCCAGCGACACAGGTGACCAACAATGAAGGCTAGCGACCACCTTGTGACACAAGAAAAAATCAGATTCCGAGTTCCTGCGTAGTCACAGGTGCCCATCAGAGGTCTCTAGCGCCTAGGTGCCTTAGTCCAGGCTCATCCGACAATTACTGAATCTTCTGAGTGCAGTTGCAACATTCTCCTCCTGTTCATCAGTTTTCCAGTCCAGAATACTTTGGGATTTATTGCAAAATCAACTGTCTTTTATTCCCTCTCTTGCACTTAGGGTTTTAATTTGCATTTGCTTATTGCTTGTGTCAAATATGTGCTATATCGTTTATTTATCATGTGACTGCAATATCTAGGGTTTAGCATATTTCTATTTTTTGTTAAATGAATTTGGTTCCCACTTTCAAGGACAGTTGCTTGTTTCCCTAACTTGGAATTTGACCAACCTCTTTAGTGGTGTTTACTCTACCCCTCTTACATGTTTGCAACTCCCTTCTATTTATAGAATTCACAAAAGCTCTGGTGGGAGAACAAGATGCCTTCAACAAGAAAAGATTCCCCTGTAAAATATTACTCAATTTGCCTCTCAAGGCCATCAATTCGCCTCCAAAATTTCCCATTTGTTGGATTTAGCTCAATTGGATCATTCAGTTAGTCCTTGGCCGAAATAGAAAGATCAAGAACCATGTGTATACTCTGTTAACTGTATCGATGTTGATAAGTGATCCTGTGTGATATAGATCTCATCATTGAAGCAAATGGGAGTGGTCTTGCAGGAATGTGGCATTCCGTGGCATTGATAGTGTTTGGCGGCTTTCGCAGTATATCATGGCATTTGGTAAACATCAATGCTCTACGCAAGAGATGAGTTTAGTGTAACGTGGCTTGAGGTTTTGCACTCAAGATTTGTGCGACTAGGCATAGTGTTGTGTGGCTCGGGCAAGCTTTCACACCATTCATAATATTGTGTGGCTTGGGCAAGCATGTGTGGCATTGGGCAAGCTTACGTGACATTCATAGTATTGTGCGGTTTTGGATAGGCTTTCGTAAAATGACAAAGGAAAAGGCTCAGTGTGAGGCTTTCTCAGGAGTGGCGTGGCATCGCATAAGTCTTTATTTGCCATGTAAATATTTTCGGGTGACGTAGGACTGCCCATGAACCCAAATGTGTCTACATCAATCAGGCTCATCATTATGAGATTATGTAATGTCTCCTTTCCTATGCCAAAGGCCTAAGGGCCAATTCGAGTCCAAGCCTTGGTCATACCCAAAGGGGCCTTTTGGACGCTGGGAGCTATTGGGTAAGAATATCTAGTCCATTTTGTTATAATTCTTCATTGACATAAGCAAAAAGACGTTTGGAGGGACTAGATGTTATGTTTTGTCGTTAGGAAGGGGCCACATGGTACTAATGTTCTAATTTTGCGTTGGGGGGTCACTTTTGGACCATGACGACTTAAAAGGGGAAAAACAACTTAAGTTACTTTTATTTTACTGGCCCTTCCAAGGGAAAAATGCGACTAGGGCTTATTGGGGCTTTTTTGCCTTGGAAGAAGTTATATAAGGAGTTGGGAGGAAAAATGAAAGATCATTCTTGCATACCTAATTATTTTCCTTCATGTGCAACTGTTGTTTGCAAATCTATAGCTTGTAGAGTGAAATCTCACAGAAACCTTAGCTTCGGTGGTAAGAGATCCATCCTTAGCTAGTAGGGCATTCTTTAGTAGTGAGAGATCTACCCTATGCTTGTCATTTTGGAGCTATTTTCAGGGATGATCTACAGAGATATTTTCAGAGGTTTCAGAGGAAGGGTTTTTGAGGGTTTTGGAGACATTTGGTGAAGATAATCAGAGGGTTTTCAGATTAGATTCACGGCAGCCATTTGAGCAGGGTTTAGCATCACTTTGAAGGCCTTTTCATCAATTTCCAACCCTTTTCCAAGCTAGGCGACTTGTTTGGAATATTGCAGCCTTCATTTGAGGGGTTTCCAGTGGTACGAATTCAGATCTGAAGGTTGGAATATCATCTCCTATATTTATAAATGTTATTTCGAAAGTTTCATAATTTTTGCACTTGTAATCGGAGAGTTAACGAATTTTAGAAGTTTTCCAGCTGTTTAGGGCACGCTGTAATTTTCTGGCAGCATTTTTTTATTTGAAAAATTCCAAAAACAATTTTCTTATGTTCTTTATGATATTAGCAAGCTCTCTTTAAATTTTCAAGTGATTTGGGTGGATATTTTGGGAGATATTAATTTCTTTTAGTTTGTTGCCCTAACTGTTAAAAATCTGCAAAAATCAGTAATTTATTTGGCTGCAAATTTTCAATATTTTGTGCATTTTTAAGTGGTATCCCACCAGGGATATTTCAGAGACTCTACAAGAGGGACTTGGATGTCGGGTGATAGTCATAGAATTATAGAATAAGTCCACTACATAGTTTGAGTGATGAGGAACGAGGATGTCCCATGTTTGATTTTCATGGATAAATATAAGGCATTGGATTTTGGTAGACACAACTGCTCTCATGTGGTGTATCCATGGTCGACCTAAAAGGAGGTTATAAGATAGTGGACGATCTAAGACTATTACCTTAGTATGTATAGTTTTGTGTCCCACGGTGATTGGGAGCCAAATGCATGCAAGGGGCTTTTGATGGGTTCTGTCAAAGCCACGATAGTTCACTTGAGGTCTTGTTTGAAATATCCTAAGGTTTGATTAACCAAAAGGAGGCAACATTGATTCTTGAACTTTCATCCGCTAGGACCTTCCGTATTTGGGGCATCATTGATGATGATGCTAATAAGGAGGGGAGGATTGTCAACACAAAAGAGAATTTCCTCAATTACCATATCATTTCTTAGAGAGTTTTTAGGGTGAGTGCCTCACCAGCTCGAGGAGTTACAATTTGTATAATGTGAATTTTAATGTTAGTTGGGGGTTGATTATAAGGGTCTTCCTAAGTGGTTGTTGAGGAATCCTTTAAAGCTTGAAGTTGTTGAATTAGAAATGTACAATGTCGAGGAGATGTATGCATAAGTTCTATAAGAGGATGAAAGATCCCCAAATGGATCTTGCTTGTTCTTCAATGCAATTTAGATCAATTAAGACACCGAAGCTGATTTATGACTTTTTCAAGCATTCACACTAATACAGACCTGAATTTATGAAAGAAGTGCGACTAGGGTTTTGAATAGAAACTTAGCCTAAAAACTGCACCCGAACTGTTTTGAAGACTGTGCAACAATCAATACTGCAGTTTCAGCTGTATTCTAGCAAAGGCGACTAGTTTTGATGATGGAAAGTCCACATAGAACTCACTATCAGCCCTATTTATCCATTATTGCCCTAACAAAATTCAGAACTGTAACAGTTTATTATAAAGCAAAATCTGATGTTTTTGGACATAAAACAGGCTGGAATTTTATATCAGTAATCTGCAGATTTAGTGTGGACTGAAATGATACCCTAAACTCCTTCCGAATAATATCTGAAAATAGATTCCCTTAAACTGCCACAGAATTCAGAGTAATAACATGTAACAACGCTGTATCAGATCTAAAACATCACGTCTGTACAGTCACATGATCAGCTCATACATGGGTCGCTCCATTATGTAGAATTTGCAATACATCAGCTGCTGTCATTAAACTGGTCTTCAACCCTTGATTGCAAAAACTCAACAACTACCGCTGAATGACCACTGAAAACCTTTGCAAGCTCTATGGAAAATCCTACTGTAGAAATTCCTCCTAATCTCCAAGAGGGTTTTCGTCCTCTAGAGGCAATATACTAAGGGTTTCCGTCCTTAGAATATTTTAATACAAAAGCACCTGGCTTAAGATCAAATTCAAAAATGATAAAATGATTACAATGATGCTCTACCCAAGCCGCCCCTCTCCTTTTTATAGGAAAAATATTACAAAATGACCCTGTTTCATCATCCAATGAGAAGAAGAGTGCCAAAATACCCTAACAAGTATACCCAAACCTAGGCGCACTTCCTCCTTGGACAAATAAACATTAAGTAACGGCCCTCCATGCCAAGTCGCACTTTCCTTGGGAAGAGTAATAATTGTTATCCTTTCTAAACTTCACTTTCCTTCCTTTGTCCAAGTCGCATTCTTTGCCTAGGGATGACAAAAATAGCATGGGTCTTCTTTTCTACTTTCCCTAGAAAGGATACAACATAATACTAGACCCAATGCACCTATTTAGAGATTACAAATTTATTATAAAGTCAAATAAATTAATACAAGGGCTTAATTAATTTTATAAATATTTTTTTGCACTTTGTAATAACTTATTGTGACTTAAGTCACCCTTATGTTTTTCCTTTGGCCGTCGGGTTGACGAAATGGGGCCATTACAGGTCTTTGATTGGGAAAAGGGGACATTACAGTCCTCTCTTCCCGAGATTGCTTGCCCCCAAGCAATCATAAACTGCATTCTTACCAGTTCCAGGATCCTAGACCAGCCGAAGCTTTTCAAACACTGCAAAAAAAACTTATGCAACTTACTTGTCATTAGTGAAACCAGCCTCCTCATGTATGCTTTGAATTTGCCGCACTCTTCATCACATCCTTGCTGGTCTGTGCTGATATGCAGTGAAAAATCTTCGTAGATGTCCTCACGAGATGGTTCCTGGTCCCAAACTATCATAGACTTAGCTGCCATTTGATGGGGCAGCGTGTACTTGAGTGCTCTCAATGTGACTTGTTTCCCTTTGTGTTGGAAACTCAGCTCCATAGCTTCCACATCTTGAGTGACTCTTCCCAACGAATGAAGCCATTGCATGCCAAGCACAACATTGTTATCTTTCAAATCCATGACATAGAAATCATCACAAAGTGTGTACTCACCAAATAAAATGCTAACTTGGTTGACCTTCATCTTGCATGGAAGAGTGAGACCTCCTGCTATAGTCACATCAAAGCCTTCAAAGTTATCACATTGTAAACCTGTTTGGTCTACCAACCCTGCATCAAGGAAGTTATGTGTAGATCCACTATCCAGTAGTGCCATGATCCTACACCCGAACATTGTGCCTTCAAACATGAATGGATTATACTTGGGTGCTCCTGAAAGATAGGTGAGTCTACCCTCATTTGCAATGCCTGGTGTTGGCTGCTCCTGTTCATCCTCAGACTCTTCATCCTCAACCTTTATGAGATGGATTTTGCCTTTCCCAAGACACCTATGCCCTGGTTCCCACGGATCATTGCAATGAAAGCATAAATTTTTCCGGCGAAGCTCCTTCTTTGAAACAGCCTCCATCTTGGGTGTAAACTCAACCTTCAAAGAAGTGGGCTGCTCCTTCTTTGAATTAGAAATGTACAATGTTGAGGAGATGTATGCATAAGTTCTATAAGAGGAATCCTACAAGGCATAGAATTAAGCTCATAAAGGAAGTTCCATTAAGGTTTTTGATAAGATCCATAACAATATTTTGGTTGAGAATTGTTATAGATGGTTGAAAATTTGATGATTGTAGAACGTTTGATATATTGAGGAGATTTTTCCTTAGATTGAGGAAAAGGTTCCTTAGGTTGAGGCTCAATTACTAGTGTGGGCTCATCGTTAGATTGATCATTAGAGGATGAAATAGAGGTATCTTTAAGAAACTTCACGTCTTGAGATGGCTTTTTAGGCTTTTGGACATATCCTTATGTGCGAACTTTTGTCAATACTTGACTTCGGCCACATTCACATACTTAGAGTTAATATAGTTATGTTCATAATACCGTTAAATGCAACAAAGTTGTTCATGGGTTTCTTTTTAGGGTAACAAACTGACGAGAGTGTTGATGATTCTATTGGCTTTGAGGAAGTGATTGGTACTTCTCATAGTGCTCTTTGGTGGTTGCGTCGATATCAAAATTAGTGCCTAAGAGGAAGTCAAAGGCAATCTTTGTAAGATCTTGACTTTTATCATGAGAGTAGTCAATATTACTATGCCACCAACAAAATTTGGTGGATGCATGTTTTGGAGGATCAATGTGATGTAATCTAGGAGTAGGCATAAGTTGCTTGAGTTCTTGGTAACTCAAGGACGGGTGGTGAGGGTTTTCATAAGTAATTGAACTACTTGGATTGGAATTATTTGAAGAATACATGATTGATTTTCTCTTTAGAAGGGGTTTGATTTGGAGATGAGTTGATAACATTAGTTGTTGATTTGAAGGTTTTCCTTAGGTTGTTTTTGAGGTTGCTCGAATTCCCTTATAAGGTAGTCTTGCGTTTTAGCTTGTTTGAGGGCCACCTCCAATGTGTTGGAGAGAAAGACCGGATCTTATATTGTAATTTGGGATTCAAGGCTTTAAGAAAGTTGAAAGAGGTTTTGACTATCAAGATTATGGTTTGCTTTATTTGTTGTGGATTTCCATCATTTGATGAATCATGGGCTGATTCAGTGGCTAGTTGTTTCATATTGATGAAATTTTGAAAGTTACTTTTAGGAAGGTTATTTTGTTGGAATTCCCTGACGAGGACATTAACGAAGGCTTCTAATTCGCTGATTAAATGAGGAGGAAGTTGATTGTACCATTCTAAAGCTTCACTCCTAACGGTTTTGGCTAATAACTTGGTGGTTGCATAAGTATTGGTTTGAATCTATTCTTTTTAAAGGTCCCCAAAGGCTTTGAGAGGAAAGGCGGATATTGGTTGTCCCCTCACAAGAGATAGTACGTGAGATTCCTCTGATGTCCATGAAAGAGATGTAAGGAGCTTAAGGTTCATTTTGTAATGTTTGCAACACCTTTTTACAAATTGGAGGTTGGAGTTTTGGTGTTCTCTTGAGCATCCAAAGGCAAGAAAGGTGTAGAAATTGATTAGAAGGTCCTATGATGACGTTGAGGTTGAGATGCCATTTGCAAAAATTAATTTTGTATTTGGGTCATGTTATTCTTAGTGTTGGCTTGCATATGTGCTATTTGATCCAACAATTTGACAATCGCTAGGTTGTTGTCAAGTGGTGGATTTTGGCTTGTAGTGGGAATAAAATTATTGGTTTTAGAGTTATTGGTGGGAGGATTATTAGAAGGATGTGGTGGTTACTTCATTGGTGTTGTTTCCATGGGAGATCTAGCTTGGGGAACTTGCACATATGAGCCATCCTTTTTAGGGGTGATATACACGTTGTGGTCCAAGTCCTTAATGAGAAGCAGAGACTTTGGTGGGGTGTTTTGAACCATATTACATTGAATGGTTGGTGTGGGTTGAGATTGTGAAAAAGTGCACCGTGAAGGATTTCCTTCAACGGTGTGTATGAGAGGGAGAAAAGAGCAACCCATATAAAATTTGAATGGGTTAAGGCCTGCTAGAAACACCCTAAGGGGTGACATTATTGTAAGTGATGACAAATGAATTAGAGAGAAGAAAGCTATGATAGTGCTTAGGAGTGAGGAGAAAATAGAGTGATAAGAAGAAGATGAGATAGAAGTTAACAATGAACGTGAATATGACTCAATCAACATTGGAGTAAGATTCACATTGTGTTCCCTAGAATGTAATGGTGGTGAACAAAAATGAAAGAAATGTGACGATAACTCGATCAACAGTGGAGTAAGATTCACGTTGGGTTCACCAGAATGAATGTGGGCTAAGATGGTCAATATGATCTACCCATCTTCTCAATGATATAGATTAGGATACAAGTAGAAGACCAATATAAGGCCATCTCACAAGCCAAGATAGAATACCAAGAGGTGTAAGAGTCGTGGATCTAAAAGACAACAATATACTCTATCAAAGGTCTAAGGTTCCAAAGTCTATGTCTTGGATAGGAAATGGGATCTTATTAGGATCATAGGATGTAAGAATAAACAAAGGTAATAAGTAAGTGCTATTTTATGATCTAAGCTAACAATTGTAAAGCCATGTGGTAGATACAGGGAAGGGCTGAAAATAAGAATAATGCAATAGACAAGGATATGCTACTCTTTTCTAATCTAATATAGGACACATCAAACATAATCAATCATATAAAAACATAAAAGGAAAAGGAAGGGTTAGGGATACTTACCTTTTGAAGAAACTGCTGACGCATTAACCCCCCAAGGTTAGTAACACCTCTCTTGAGAGTTGTTGTGGGTGGATCATAAGAGGGATAGATAGATGACCTAAGTAAACCAACTTTGGGGGCTACAAAGACTTGGAAAACCTCATTGGTGCAACTCCTTTACTTGTGTCTTCTAATAACCTAATGCTTCAAAGTAGACCTCCAAGTATAAGCTCCACTAAATCATCATAAACCTTTAAGGGTAGATTTGTGAGCAAAGGAAAAACCATCATGTGATGATATGCTTGAGAGAAATGACAACAATGATAACCTTATATAGGGTTACATGACCTGTAGTCATGTTCTCTCTCTGTTGTCAGATGGGAAAATGTTTTACCAGATAGCATCGACTAGGGTTGATGTCATTGACCACAACTCTTTGGCATAAAGGTAAAGAGGGAAAAGAGCATTGAGGTAGAACAAACACTAGGATGCAGGTGTGAAGTTTATTTGAAAAGGTGATAATATTGAGGAGGTAGTCAGGTGGTCATAAGAAGGTTGCAAAGCAGGTTGTAACAAGGTAGTAAGGGGGTGGTAAGGATAGACATCCTATATAGACATATACAACTAAAGATTATTTATAATCTAGGTGCCCCTATATATGGGACTCAACCCAAAACCTTGACCATGACTATGGGGAATTGGCTTGATTCCCAAGGAAGATGGACAGGTGAGTGCATAAATGGTTCCACATATGGGATGTGTTTCTGGCATGATTGCCAACGAAGATGGAGAGGGGAGTGCATAAATGCTTCTACTTCATTTTGCTCTTATGTATATGACCCAACGAAAGTTGATTGGACGTATAATTGCGAAATCTTCATTATTCACAAAAGTTGGTCAAATTTGGAATATAGATGGGCACCTCTACGTTGAAGTTGGGGGTCAAAACTTAGGTTGAGGGGTACCTATATCTATCTAGCTGCCGTAGCTATATATAGATCCTCCCAAGCAGTTCTCTCGAGGGGATAGATATAGATAGGGATTGATGATCTATAATTCTGTTATCTCGAGAGACCAAGGTATCACCTCCCCCCTCGCTCCCTCCCTAACCCCAACACCATCTATCAGTTGAAGGTGGGCCTATCTATATAGACGTCCTCTCCTGTTGGTCAAACCTTATTTATTTCTGGGGAGGCCCTACTTTGGGGGAGTGCCTAAAGGCCTTTAATCTATAGATATGCAGGTCGAGGAGGTTGAGAGCATAGATCCAGATAAGCCCTCGTGCCTATAGAGGCCAAAATTTGACAAAGACTTGGCTACTCCAAATGGGCTCTTTAACCTGCAAACGAGGTCTTGAACCTGCAAATCAGGACTTTTTCTTCTCTGTTTGGTAGGCAGCCAAGTTTCATGCCCAGACAGAATTTCATCAAAACCCGGAGAGATGATCCATTTCGCCTCACTGCGGGTCACTCACCACTTGGACTCGGGGGCTTGATGATTGGCTTAGATAACCATTGCAAGAGGTTCTTAATGATCATTTCCATAGTAAGATGTTGTTCTTCTGGCTCATTTATTTCCCTTGAACAAACAGTCACGCATGTGTTTGTTTGCATCTCTTGGGATTGCATCATTGCAGGCACTTGTGTAGTTTGCAGTAGTGATGTGGCACAACATTGATGTCTGCGGAGATTGAGGTTCATCAGATTCTGAAGCAATTATATAGAAAATATCTAAAATGCTTTGAAATGTGCATATTAGATGGAAGAATCCATCGAAGAGCTGACCTAGCACAATCCCCAGGCAGGGGTTGTCTTTTTTGCTAACTTTTTCTTAATTAGCGAGACCATGTTCACCATTGGATATGTGGTACTTGGAAGTTCAATAAACCAGATGCAGGAGCTAAGCACTGTATTTCTGTTACTTAAAACGTTTTTGTCACTTTCTAATATAGTCTATAGTATTGAATTCTATTTTGTTTCTAATCAATAAAGCATATGCAATGTATATGAAGTGGCTCAGGGTCGGTAGCTGCTACATTTGAGCTAGCTAAAACAGATGCTTTTACTAATGGGACTATTGCCACCAGAGCTGTCTTTTGAAATAATTTTATCTGCACTGCCTGCCTGGATTGAATATAGCTAGTTTGTAAAATGATACTGTTAACTGTACTACAATGTCTTTCAATTGAGTACATAATCCACTTACAGCACATGGACTCAGCAGTTGGTTTTGTTTTTTTCTTTCATTTTTTTGATTTCTTCAATCAGTAATGCAATCGTTCTCACATAAGATTATTGGTATGGCAGGGCTATCTTCCTGAAACTTCGAGCCCGTTCTTTAGTAATTAAAGGAGCTTAGAGAAAAGGTTGTTTGTAAAGCAACTTTTCTCACAGTGCATTGATAAATTTATGTGTTTTGAATATATCTATTCAATTATTGCAAAATTCTTCAAACAAATTGAATGAAGTATTGGACAACAAAAGGGTTATTAATAATGAGGACAGATGTTGTAAGCTTCCTTTTCTGAAGCTTGGATCATTTTTTATGTTTTTTGTGCTGCTTTCATTGTATGACTGAAATTTTATCATTGTTATTTGCTTACATTTCTTACATAATGTCTTGAGAGATGGAACTCAATTTGTACTTGGTAGAGAAAATAAAGAAAGGAAAAAGAAACTTTAATGCATCTGGTCAACTTTGTGCAGATCAAAATGCCCAAAGAAGCTTTAAACTGCAAGACATGAGATAGAGACACAATGCATGTGACCAAGTTTTTGTAGATTGCAAAGAAATCTACAAGTTGTGATTTACATATTATCTCAATTGATCCCAAAATTATGGCAATGAATGGCATGCAAACATGTCTTGTGAGAATCGAAGTCCCAATTAATATTTTGCTCAACTTTTGGTGAAAATTATGTATTTCTTGATGATTTGCCTTAACATTGCTTCCTTGTAAGTATCACTGACTATGAACTTGCTTGTAATATAAGTTAATACAGTGTTTTGGTTCTTCAGTTATAGAGGGGTATTTAAATGCAGCAACAAATATCTTTCCTTTCGACATTTTCAAATTTCCTGTGGTGCATTTCAATAAATGATAAAT
This sequence comes from Taxus chinensis, assembly GCA_019776745.2. Lineage (NCBI taxonomy): Eukaryota > Viridiplantae > Streptophyta > Pinopsida > Cupressales > Taxaceae > Taxus > Taxus chinensis. Next base: position 550,796,302 of record CM034156.1, on the reverse strand, counting down.
GACGATGTGTTTTTTCTCTTGCACCACTCAATGATACAATGAATGAAAAACCTTGCAACCTTTCAAGTTATGATAGGGAAAGCATTTTCATTCCTCGTATAGACCAAAATCATCCAAATGCCGTTTAAAAAAGTGAAAGCGAAACAACTAAAAGATTATGAAGATGAAGCTTAGACACAATACATGCACAATAGAAAACAAGTAAATTATATACAAAGGGATATCATTTTAAGCCAAGCAAACATATGAGAAGGCCATCCTCTTAGGACCAGTGTTGAGGTGAGGAGCTAATTGCATTGAAGATATACCAAGTACTATTATACCCAAGGAGAAATCCTCTAATCCTTGGGCAACAATCATTAACACATTCATACTATATCTGTCTAGTCAAACTTTGGCAAGGGCATTTTGGTATGTCTGGACCATAGGTAATCAGCCAGACCTTTCCACTTATTAAGGACACTCATGCAACCTGCATGAATGCCAAACCATTATGAATCCGATAGGCATTCTACAATGGCAACCTGGCGTGGTAGTGGGGTGCTGTAGTGTCGGTGGATACACAATTGATGTTGACCTTAAATTTGACGTCCATTTGACTGTCACTCAGAAGTTTTTTTTTTCAATTGAAAAATTGTAATATCTTGGCCATATGGTTAGAGTTTGAAGCACGTTTTTTTCCCGGAAAGGTTTTTTCGAGCCATACACATTGATGTCATTTGTTACCGGTCAATATGAAATTTTCAGAGAATTTAATGGAGTTATTAGTCAATGTGGTATTAGTGAAATCCATGATAAAAGTCTTGAAATTGATATCTATTAACATTTTCAGATTGATCTATTTAAGATATCTGTGTTAGTTTCATCATACATGCTTGTGTGTCGTACCTCTCTACATCATACTCAGAAATGCATACCCTTTTGCCATAAAAAAAATGTATTTAGGGCTTCTATAGCATTTCTATCATGTGATGTTGGGCAAGTATATCATAAACCCAATATAATCTTCATGAATCATTATATGATTAACATCTAAAGTTAAATTGATCAATAACCATTATCATATGACTTTTCACCATCATATTTGTTGATAAGCATCATACTATATAGTATATATCATAATATTTCGTTTAGGAGTATGAGGCATCATATCATAAATAACACCATAGTAAGGGATAAAGGTGATGATACTGAATGGATAGGTGATAGAGTAAGAAGGCTTCAATCATAGGAGTTTTATGAACTGTCACCTCCGCATTCTACATCTTTTTTTCGCTACCTGATCTATAAAATATGGAAGTTACTTATTTCTGTAACAGCTTGTCCACAGTATCAACATAGTGCTTCATTTTGAAGGTCATTTTTTAAATTTTACTTGTCACTCAGAACTGAGTGTAGTTTATTTCACGGGAAATACACTCAATTGGTTCCTTTGACTGGTTTAGTACATATGCATGATAAATATTGAAGAAGTTATAGTAGTCAAAGCTAAGATATTTGTGGCATACGACATGCTGCCCTTCCTCATAACTCATTCAAACTATGATGGGCACATATCAGATTGAAAATTTGCAAAAGCAACAAATAATAGTAGAAAAGATGGCTTAATTTCATTGTGCCTTATTTCTCGAGGCCTTCAAAATGACAAATAAATATCCCCATGTGGATCAATTCCCAAAATCCCAAATCATCTGGTCTTTAGAAAATTGATACAAGCTTTCAAGAATGATGACTATATGCATGGGTGAGATTGTCATGCTTTTTATACATGTTTGGGCTTTCAATTTGACCAATAACCTCTCTGGGTAGCCCAAGATCAACTTGTATCGATATCTTCAATCAATTCTTACAATAGCATTACCTATACATGTGTCATCTATTTTAAATATTTAGGTGAGAATTTTAAAACAACTGGATTCCATTTGCTGGAAAGTTCTTTGGAGAGGTACCCAGGTGAAACATAAAATGGTCTATAGTCAAGCAAGATACCTTATGTTAACCTAAATTTGAATGAGGTTTAGGCTTTCACTTCACTGTTAAGCATAACAAGGCCTTAGCAACCAAACTTTATTGGAGACTTCTGGCGGCTCGTAATGAGTTTTGGTTTGTTAATCTCAGAGTTAAATATGCCAAGAATAATCCTCACGAGGAGATCATTTGCTTGACCTTCCTTTCTAAAGGATCTCCTATCCTTTCAGTCTTGAGAGTAGGAGAAGCTATCATCAAGAGACACTGTTTCTAGATAGTTAATAATTGTCAAATTGCTAATTTTTGGAATGACTCATGGGATGGTCATCCACCGCTTATTGCCTAATATCCCGAGCTCCATCAAATTATGGAAAATCTTCACGTGAAGGGTTGGATAAAGGTTGTTCATTATTGCCAGCCCACTACACACCATTAGGAGATGGGCAAAAGTTGGATTCCTACTCATGAATGGTTTGTTCAGCTAGGACCACCAACAACACTAATAGGTGGTTGTAAATATTCTTCAAACTAGACATATTTCATCCTCTATAATGATGGACTCAATAGCATGGGGGAATGACGCTACATGTTTATATACAACTTTAGTTGGTCATGTTTCTCTTTGCAGAACCACGCCCCTTAAGGAACATTTTCATTCACCTTTGGGTAGAAAGCCATATGGCCCAAGGTTAGTTTCTTTGTGTGGTTATTGAAAAGAAGAATTCTTATAGGTGACAGGGTTTTGAAAAGAGGGTTTTATGGCCCTTTCAGGTGTGTCCTATGCTTGGACTCTGAAGAAACTATTAATCTTTTTCTTCAATGTCCACTTGTAAGCAATTTATGACAGCAGTTGGCTAAGATGTTTTGAATCCCTTGGACTGGTATGCAAGCTATTGAGCATCCCTTTAGGGTCTTTTAGGAAGGGGTAAATTGTAATATCCCCTTCTCAAAAATAATAGGTTGAAGACCCTTAGCCTATTCTTTGTTTCCTGACGACTAAAGGGTAGAAAATAAGAGAAACTAATATTAATTAATTAATTAAAATTGCATAATGATTTTATTATAAGCACTTTAATAATTTATTAATGATAAAATTATAAAACAAATGTTCACTTTATTTTTTATTTTTTTAAGGCAAAAATGCAACCCATATGGGGGAATACAAGGGAAATAAAAATAATAAAATAAAGTGACTTTCTCCGAGTGGTGTGAGCTGATTGGGCTTTTGTGTGGGCTTATGTGCCAATTGCAATTATAAAAAGAGGTTGCGACATTTGGGAGAAGATATATTTTTGCATATTTTGACATATGAATTTTGGTTTAGCTAATTGCTTTACATTTTTACATTGAAGGATGAAAACCCTTTGATGTATTTGCATTAGAGGAAGAAAACCCTTTATTGCCAAGGTTGAAAAATGAAAACTCTTCATCTTTTGTGAGAGGAAGCTCTATTCAAGGGATTTTATTGAGTTTCAAGTACAAAATCTGAATCGCAATAGTATTTGAAGACCCTAAATTGCAGATTTGTGGCATCTCCAACTAGTGTTTGAAGAAGAAAGTGTTGTGGCTGATTTTTGCATGCAGTTTCAACTATTTTTCTAGAGGAGCAACCCACTTGTGTGAGGAATCCAAGCACTCTAGGGGACAACTGATTCCAAATATGGTTTCTATCTTAAATTACCATAATTTTAGAGATCATTTCCAACTTGTTTGCATGTGATTTGGGCTTGGGAAACCTCTTTTCCAGCCATTTATGTAAGTTGTTTTTATGAAGACTTTCAATAAAAAATACGACTGTTCTTCATGGGTCAAAAATTCTATTTTTGATATTCATGCATATATGATAAATTCTTATTGTTTTTGGCAACTATTGGATCAAGTTTAAATTAGTTTTTAGGGTCAACCCCAACAAGTCACATTTTATAGAGGAAAATTCAAATATGCATTTTTATCATTAATTTCTTCTATTAGTTGGCTGTTATAAATTAAATTTTGCAGACGTTCCTTTTGGGTTTAGAAATTATCCCATTGGGGGACATCACAGTGGTATTAGAGCAATTTTCCTTGCCATCATGTGAAAGAGATCAGATTTAAATGCACACAAGAAAAACACCTCAAGTTTATCGAAGAAGAAATATGACTCCAAAGAAAGGAATCATAGATGAGCAAGATCAGAGAGCTCCTCCTATAGATGAGTTGAGTTTCATGTAAGAAGTAATTACAAGGAGTCAAAGAGAGTTACAACAGGCTATGAGAGAATCTCAAAGGGAAAGCCAAAGAGAAATGCAACATGTGTTGAGGGAATCTCAAAGGGAAACACGTGATGCATTGAGAAGACTCAATCATGGAATTAGCTAAGGCTCTACACGGGCACAATATATTAACGAACCATGAAGCAACCAATAATGGTGAAGGTAGCTCATCTGGACCAGTAAAGACTTTCATCAAGCCTCCACCTCAAATATTTAGGGCCAAGTTCCTTTAGAAAAAGGAGCAACCAATTGAGCTAGATCCAACAAGTGACATTGAAGATATAGAGGTATGGGGTGAAGAATATGCAACACTCAGTTTCAGAGTAAGAGACATATTGTCCTTCAGGGATTATTGCCAAGTGAAGAATGGTAAAGGTACAAGAAAGAATAGAAGAGGTCATCAAGAGAACCCGAGAAGAGACAAACAACAAAGGTTGGGAAAGGTAACTCTCCCTTTTTATGATGGTTCAAATAAGTGTTCAGTTAGAGCATAGCTACAAAAGTTAGATACATATTTTTCATTGAATCCCATGCTTGGGGAGAAATCCCTAAAGTTTGCAACTTTGCATTTAGAGAGAGTAACACATGAATGGTGGTACTAGAGATTGGTCACCACAAGGGCATGGATCTATCACAACTATTGAAGAATCCAGTTAATGTCTATCAGAAAGGTTTGATAGAATAGTTCCAGAGATGCATTTCAGAGAGTTGGCTTAACTCAAGCAAGAGGGACCATTGGATAAAAATATATTTCTGAATTTCAGAGACTTGCAGTGATGGTACCAGATGTAAGTGAAAGAAGACTTGTGTTGTTGTTCATGGAGGGTTTATCAGAACCACTTAGAGGTCTTGTCAAAGGTTTCACTCCTACTCTATAAGGAACTATCAAGAAGTTTTTGGATCTAGAAACTTTAGTTCCAAAAAGCAAAAAAAATTCCTTTTGTACAACCTAGGATTGTACCTTATGGACAACACCTTTTAGGAAGCCAAAGGGGTCATCTGGACAACCATAACTTACTTCAAATAGTGAGTAAAGAACACCAATTTTTTGGGCAGGGAAGGTAAGGCATTTCAAGGTAAATCTGATACAAAATAATGGATGAAAAACAATAAGGAAATATAGGCAAAGAATGAGCTAAGAAGGAAAAAGTTATGTTTCACACGTAAGGATCCATGGACCACCCGACCCACCATTGCCATGGAAAAGGGAAACCCACTACATTGAGGTAATTTCATATGATGATAAAGAAGAAGAAGAGAGTGATGATCCGGAAGGAGTTAAAGAGAAAGCAAAAGAAGAGGAAGTGGTTCCCACGGATGGAACATTAACTACTTTATCTAGAGCACCTAGATACTATGCTTTTCGTGTGAGAGGTGTTCTTCATGAGAAAATGATCACTGTGTTGATAGATAGTGGAGCTACACATAACTTCATTGATGAACGCTTGATTACAAGGATGGGGTTGAAGATGGAAAATTTCTAAGGCTTCAATGTGACAATAATAGATGGATACTCACTTTCATGCGCAAAGAAGATCCCGCAACTTGAGCTCACTCTAGGAAGACATAAGGTAAGAGATGATTTTTATGTCATCGACATTGGTGAAATAGATATAATCCTTGGTGTACAATGGTTGCAATCTTTGGGTGAATTCACTCAAAATTATCAAACTATGGAGTTGAAGTTCAAGGTGCAAGACAAGGAAGTTATTCTACAAGGTATGAAGAATGGTGCTCCCCAAGTTGTGATCGCCTAGAGTATGGAAAGATCCTTCAAAAGAGGGCAAATTGCATGGGCTGAACATTGTTTGGTAAGAAATTCATCTTCTTTTTTATCACAACATGTTGATATTCAACCTATTTTGGATAAGCATGCTAAGGTCTTCAATGAATTACCTCATGGATTGCCTCCAGATAGAGGATTTCAACATATTATTGGGTTAGAACCGAGTTCTACTATGGTAATATCTTCTCCTGACTGCCATCCAAGGGTCTTGAAGGAAGAGATCAAGAAAGTAATGAAAGAGTTGTTAGATATGGGTCTCATAAGACCAAGTTCTAGTCATTTTGCTTCTTTAGTTGTTCTTGTGAAGAAGAAAGATGGGACCTTGAGGATGTGTGTTGATTACAGGTTGTTGAACAAGAAGATACTAAAAAATAGGTATCCCATACCAAAAATTGATGAGTTGCATGGAGCAATGTTCTTTTCCAAGATTGATCTAAGGTCTGCGTATCATCAAATACATGTAAGAGAAGAGGATGCCCACAAGACAACCTTTAGATGTCATTTTGGTCACTTTGAATTCATAGTAATGCCTTTTGGGTTAAATAATTCACCCGCTACATTTCAGTCATGTATGAATAGTGTTTTTAGGGAGCATTTGAGGAAGTTTGTATTGGTATTTGTTGATGACATTTTGATTTATAATAAGTCATGGGAAGAGCATCTGAAGCATTTGTACATGGTGTTAAGTATTTTGGAATAACAATCTCTCTTTGCCAAATTATCAAAAATGTGAGTTTAGAATGAAGGAAATTTTGTATCTTGGACATGTCATCAATGCTCAAGGAGTACAAGTGGATCAACAAAAGATCCAAGCTATCATGAATTGGCCTCCTCCCACCACATTGACTCAACTAAGGGGATCCTTGGGTATTTGTAGTTACTATCGGAGGTTTGTGAAAGGATTTTTACAACTTTTAGCCCCCTTGACAAATTTGACAGAGCATGGAGCTTTCAGCTGGTCACCTTTAGCCCAACAAGCATTTGACAAGCTCAAAAAGATAATAAGTTCATGCCCAATACTTGTTATTCCAAAATTTTCAATTCCTTTTGTTGTTGAATGTGATGCATCTGGATATGGTATTGGGGTTGTTTTGATGCAAAATAAGCATCCAATTGCATTTGAGAGTAGACAACTCAAAGATGTTGAGAATAAATACTCTATCTATGATGAGGAAATGTTGGTAATCACGCATGCCTTGGTGAAATTCCGGAAATACTTAGTTTGTGGCAGATTTGTTGTGAAGACGAATCACAATAGCTTGAGATATTTTCTCAACCAAATTGATTTGAGTGAAAGACAACAAAAGTGAGTAAGTAAAGTTCAATTTTTTGACTTTGATATTGAGTTTATGAAAGTAAAAAATAACATAGTAGCTGATGTATTGTCAAGGAAGCCATATTGATGTTATATTATAGAGATTACAATAGATTGGAGGGCTGCTATAACAACTAAATATGCAAAAAATTAGTTTGCTAGTGTTGTCCTAGAAGGGGAAATTGAGGATGAAAGGTGTAAGGTGGTTGATGACATTATACTCTGCAAAAACAAAGTCTATTTGATTTTGAAATCCAAGGTAAAACATAATATTTTGGAGGCTATGCATGACTCTCATTTGGCTGGTCATTTGGGGGTACTTTAAAACATACACACAAATTAGTGAGAAATTTGTTTGGAAAGGGATCAAAGGAGAAGTTCTTCAACACATACGGGAATGCCTCACATGCCAACAAAGTAAAGGGAACATGGATTTCCAGCAAGTCTTTTGTAGCCTTTGCCTATCCTAAATAAAAAATGAGACATTATTTCTATGGATTTCATTGCCAAACTTCCCACGGTTCAAGGTAAGAGTGTTATTTATGTTGTAGTGGATAGAATCACTAAGTATGCACATATTTTCCTCTTCCCGCTAAGTTTGATGGACCATTAATGGCTGGGATATTTTTTTAAAAAGTTTTTAGACTTCATGGGCTGCCAAAGAACATTGTGAGTGACAGGGACAATAGGTTTATGAGTTCTTTTTGGAAAGAACTCTTTTATATTTCAAGCAAAAAGTTGACTCCTAGCACTAGCTACCATCCCCCAATGGATGAGAAAACTTAATTTATCAACAAATGGATAGAAGGGTACCTAAGGAGCTTTGTAACAGGGAAACAATCAACTTGGATCAAGTGGTTATATTTGGGGGAGTTTTGCTACAATACTTCCTATCACATGTCTATTGGTATGTTACCTGTCAAAGCTTTGTATGGTTATGACATTTTTTCTTTTGTGGATATTGTCATTCTGAATAGTAGATTTCGAGGGGCTAAAGATTTGGTACGATAAATGCAAGACATCATGAAAACACTCGAGGATAACTTCTTACATGCCCAAAATCAACAAAAATTCTATGCAGATCAAAAAAGAGTTGAGAGGTCATTTGAGGTCAGAGATATGTTTTTTTTTAGATTGCAGCCCTATAGACAATCTTCCCTCAAATGGAAAGGAGATGAAAAGTTAAAACCAAGGTTTTATGGTCCCTATAAAGTCATAAGAAAGGTGGGAAATGTTTCTTATACACTAGAGCTTCCAACACAGTAAAATTCACAATGTCTTTCATGTTTCATGCCTCAAAAATGCATTAAGACAACACATCACTCTTCTATTGAGTTGTCCCCTCTTGATGATGAGGAAAAATTAGTTCTAGAACTAGAATCCATAATGAAGGTTTGTGAAAAGAAGTTGGGAAACATGATTATAAGAGAATATTTGGTTTGCTGGAAAGGTTTATCCCTTGAGGATGCTACATGGGAAGGTGCATGAATTTTGGAGTATCCAAGCTTACAATCGCTTGAGGGCAAACAATTTGGGGAAGGAAGGATTGTAATATCCCCTTATAAAAAATAACAGGTCGAAGACCTTTAGCCCGTTCTTTGTTTCCGATGGCTAATGGGTAGAAAATAAGGGAAACTAATCCTAATAAATTAATTAAAAGTGCATAATGATTTTACTATAAGCACTTTAATAATTTAATAATGATAAAGTTATAAAACAAATGTTCACTTTATTTTTTATTTTTCCAAAGGCAAAAATGCGACCCATATGGGAGAATAAAGCTAGGGGAATAAAAATAATAAAATAAGGTGACTTTTCCCAAGTGGTGTGAGCTAATTGAGATTTTATGTGGGCTCATGTGCTAATTGCAATTATAAAAAGAGGTCGCGAGACTTGGGAGAAGACATCTCTTTGCATATTTTGACATCTTAATTTTGGTTTCGTTGATTGCTTTCCATTTTTACATTGATAGACGAAAACCCTTTTATATATTTGCATTAGAGGATGAAAATCCTCTTTGCCAAGGTTGAAGAATGAAAAATGTTAGGAAATTATAGTTAGTGTAAACATTATTAGTGTGTGGAATTATATTTGTGTCGTATATTGTTTATATGTGAGTAGTTATTGTAACAACTCATGTAAGTCAATTAGTTTGGAGTTGTTATGAGTTGTTAAAACAGCTGATATAGTTTAGGTGAGTGGTTTCCTATATTTTAGGAAACATTGTCCTATATATTCTGGTTTGTATGTAATTGATTGATCAGTTGATGATTGTTGTGTTTCTGATGTGTGAAACTCTATACCAAATTACATCTGGTATCAGAGCGATTATAGAATCTTGAGGATTGGTAAGGGCGATCAATCCGATCTGAGAGAAACTAAATCTCAAAGAAATCAATGAGTTATTTGTAGCTATTTTCGTTTTCAAAAGGTGACGTGTTGTATGTTGCATCTACATTTTTTTTTGAACTTTGCATAGAAAGTTCCAGCCTCTTAAATGTTGTGACGTTTTGTATTGAGGAATATGGTTTGTCAAAAAAAAAAAGAGGACATGCACAACGATTTGTATTTGCTGGTCATTCTTCCAATACAACTGAGCAGATCCAATCACATCTCAACTGTTGTTCGAGTTTCCTTTGCAATTGAGTGTGTGGCTAGTTTGAAAGGGCGGAAGCAATTTGTGGGCCATTGTGATTATGAGCCTAAGCCATTCCAAATCATCTCGTGTTTGATTTATACCTGTTTATTGCATTCTTTCGGCATTTGGTAAATCCACCGATATTTGGCGAAAATCAAGGGTGTTAAATTGTCTTGACAGGCCATGTTTTTAACATTTCAAAGTAAACGATCAAGATTTTACTCTTAGATCTCAAATCAAGCTTGCCTATCTAAGGATTGGCATCGGGATCTTTGAAGGGTTGGAATTTTATTTTGAAGGGCAAGTATTGGACCAGCCCTTCGATGATGAAAAGTAGCAAATATTTTACACTTCATATGACAAGAATAAATCAAATCCACACATCATAAAAATTAAGAATGATATATGTTTTCAAAATCACCAATTGATAAGCATCTTACCAGTGACCCCTCTATCAAAATGATGAAATTAAGCTTTAAACTGATTAATCAAATTTTTATGTTCCGATTTGTAATATTATAATTTCACATGATAACTAAAACAAGCATTAAATAAAATTAATAAATAAATACATAAACAAACAATTAAATGATTGGATCTGTTATCAAAATCATTAAGTTGTGAATAGTAAAATAAATAACTTTAACTTCTACTTGAGTCAAAAATAAAACCAATTTGGATTCTTACCCCTTCAATAAAAAAAACCATTCATATTTTAAACACTAAAATAACACACATGTAAATTTTAACTAGTAAAATGTCTTGAATACATCTTCTAAATAAATTAAAGTGTGCATCTATACATTGAAACTAACTCCACCAATATATACATCTAAATATTCTTAGTATTTCCAGAGTTTCACCTCATGTAGAGTGCATTCAAATATACTACATAGAAATGAGTTTTATTATTAATACTCCATTCAACACACGCACCCTGTAATCCTCCCTAAATCTATTCACAAGCCTCTTCCTCAAAGGAATAGAGTTTAGCAAAAAACAACAACGAATCTATTACTATTAAACAATAGTTAGATGAAGTACCAGTGATAATTGCAAAATGGATGAAGAAGATTATCTCTATGTATTCTCCTTCTCTAAAATTCTCCTCTCATCTTCTCTGCATTCTTCCATATTGTAATAGGAAGCAACTGGCTCGGTTATTATTTGAATCATAATGGGTGGTCTCCTTACGCATTAACGTTTTTTTCTGTAAAGTTCTTTTTCCCCTATATCCTTCTCCAATACAAATAGTCCAATCATCTTGGCCCATAGTTTGCTAGGAAATCTGGATGACCATTGTGATTTAGAACAATGGCTCCAATAAGCCTTCTTGGCAGTCACAAGAAGTCACTCTTCGAGATTAATTCAACACTTTGATCCATCTATCCCATATCCAAACTAGTGGTGATTCTACATAGTGGATTTATCATTTGTGCAGTCTCCCAAGTCACAAATGTTTGTGTGCAAGATTTGTTTTATGTTTCTCAAGGTGGCTCACAACAAATTAGAAAAATTAGAAAGTGGTAGATATTTCACCCAAGAAAAGGTCTTTGCTAATTTGTTCAAGTTTAAATAAAAAACTTGCTAGTAACTTGGAATAGCTTAATAGTGTCCTTTTTACTAATTCTAGGTCAATATTGTATTTATAAAAGTAATTTCACACAAATTTTTTACAGAAGGTTGTAAAAATAACTTTCCCTTTTGTTATTTTTTACATTTTGTTTCCAAAACCATCAATCCTCATTTGTTATGAAGCACAAGTGTCTTACATAGTCAATTTTCTTTAGTTTTGTCAATAATAAGAATTTAGAGATTTTGTGGCATTGTCATTGTTAATCCTCTCATTAAAAAATCATTGTTTTTCTTTTCAAATTGAGTAAAGTGTCTTTGTCTTAAAAGAGTCTAAAGTGTCCTTTTAAATAGGAAATTGTAAAAAAGTTCATTATTTTGTTTCCAATATCCTCTTTGTTGGTGTCTCTAGAATTTGTTTTGTCAATAATGTTTAGTATTGTCATTTTCAGTGTTACCCAAATAAAAAAAAATTGAATACAGACGCATCGGTGTTACTAGCAACCATTGATCCTCAAAAACTAAATTCGTTGAGTTAGTAGGATCTGATTAGAGGTCAGAGGAAACGGAGGATGGAGGGTGATCAACGCCTCTCGTTAGTCACCAACGATGGGGCTGTATTTTGGTATGGTGGCATCTATTTTTTAGTTGAGTGGCATGTGCAAAAATAAAACATGGTATTCATTCCTTGCTAAAATTTGAAATGAGGAGCATGTGCATTGTAGGTGCTGAGAATAGTTGTATAGGAGGGCAACTAAACTGGAGTGATCCCCTGACTGTTGAGATTCTTTGACTGTCGTACTTCTAACATTGATCGGCCGGTGAAAAAGCATTCACTGGAAGTGAAAGCGGGAACTGTTGAGTTTGTGTATGTAGGTGAATCAATGGAAGTGTGATCATCCGGTATGGGATTCGCTGTGGTGAAGCGGATTGGTCATGTGCAACAAGATCTAGACAACAAGATCCAAGCCAACAATATGCAGACCTAAAAGTATATAGAGGCATACGATTCACTTTCCAGTTCAATGTTGCACTTTTCACTGTGTTCACATTAAGGGGGTGATATCAATAGTTAATAATGTTCACACTAAGGGTGTGAATGTTAGGAAATTATAGTTTGTGTAAACATTATTAGTGTGTGGAATTATATTTTTGTTGTATATTGTTTACATGTGATTAGTTATTGTAATAACTCACATCATTTGTGAGTCAATTAGTTTGGAGTTGTTATGAGTTGTTAAAACAACTCGTATAGTTTAGGTGAGTGGTTTCCTATATTTTAGGAAACATTGTCCTATATATTATGGTTTGTATGTAATTGATTGATCAATTGATGATTGTTGTGTTTTTGCTGTGTGAAACTCTATACCAAATTACATCTTCATCCTTTGTGAGAGCAAGCTCTATTCAAGGGATTCTATTGAGTTTCAAGTATTAAATATGAATTTCAGCAGTTTTTGAAGACCCTAAATTGCATATTTGTGGCATCTCTAGCTAGGTTTTGAAGAAGAAAGTGTTGTGGCTAATTTTTGCATGCATTTCCAGCTGTTTTCTAGAGGAGTGACCCACTTGTGGGAGAAATATGAGCACCCTAGGACTCGATTGTTCCAGATCTGGTTTCTATTTTCATTGCCATAATTTTAGAGATCATTTCCAGCTTCTTTGCATGTGATTTGGGCTTGGGAAACCTCTTTTCCAACCATTTCTATAAGCTTATTTTCTACAGACTTTTAATAAAAATATAGCTCTTCTTCTTAGGTCAAAAATTTCTATGTTTGAAATTCATGCATATATGACAAATTCTTATTGTTTTGGAAACTATTGGATCAAGTTTAAATCAGTTTTGAGGGTCAATAATCCCTAAAACAAGTCACATTTTATAGAGGAAAATTCAGATCTGCATTTTTATCATTAATTTCTTCTATCAGTCGGTTGATATGGATCAAATTTATAGGTGTTCCTTTTGGGTTTAGAAATCATCCCATTGGGGACATTACACAAATACATTAAAAAATTTTATAATCTTGGGCAGGCTCTATGGAGTGAAATTACTCTTTTTTATGGAACAATTGGAAATAAAGAAATAGGATGCTATTACAGCAGGAGAGTAGGAACATCTCTTGGGTCTGGGAGAAGATCAAATTGAATGTAGCCAAATCTATCAAGCACCAAAATCAGTTACTTTATTCTTTATCTTCACAACAAGATAATCTTCTAAAAAATCTTCAGATATACCCTTCAAACACTATAGTGATTGTCTCTAAATTAAGAAAGAAGAATAAGACTGAAAATAAGTGGTTTCCACCTCCTCCCATAATTGGTAAGCTACACACAGATGGTGCTTCTAGAGGCTGAAAGAGTTTGCAAGAATCGAATCGGAAACGATGCACCACGAAGTAGTTGCACTCAAATGGAATCATAATAACTCCAGCGTAATCTACAAGGATCAATCAACAATGGAAGAACTTGCTCAACAGAAATAAAGCTTGCACATAGAGGAAAGACAACAGAGTGTCTTGGCATACTCATAAATCAGGAATAAAAGGGTACATATAGGGTGTTGAGTAACCCTAGTGCATGACACACAAGAAAACCCTAAACCTAACCCATGTGAGATGACCCTCCATATGTGAGTGGATGGACACATAGGATCCCACACACCAACACCCCCCTTCATCGAAGTTGGGGTAGCGGCTATGATGAGTCAGAAAAAACAAGAAGACACTCCTAGACAACTAAGAAAGATGTGTCAATGGGGCCTGACAACTAAAGGCCTGATAAGGTGCCCATATACAAACAACATCTTCCAAGAAGAAGAAGAAGAAGAGAAGGACTATATAGCCCGAAGAAGATGAGCAACTGCATAAGACCTCACCCAAGAAGAGACCGCAAGTGAAGAAACTTCACCTTAGTGAAGGGCTTGGTAAATATATCTACAATCTGATCAGCTGTCTGAATGTACTGAATGTCAATGATACCATCATGAATAAGCTCTCGTATGAAGTGCATATGGATCTCAATGTGCTTCGTCCACTGATGTTGAACTGGATTTCTACAAATTGAGATAGTGCTCGTGTTATCACAATAGATAATGGTAGGCCACCAAAAGTGGATGCCAAACTCTGTCAGAATACCCTGTAGCCAAACAAATTCTGTGGTAGCGTTAACTACTCCTCTGTATTCTACCTCTATAGAAGATATCACAATTACATTCTACTTCTTGCTAGACCAACTAACAGGACCCGAACCAAGAGAGAAACTATAGCCAGAGGTAGATTTCCGATGATCTAAGTCACTGGCCCAATCAGAATCTATGAACCCAATCAAGTCAATATCCACCCCTCCATAATAGTGAATGCCATCAGTATAGGTGCCAAAACATAATGAAGGATCCACTTAGCTACTTTCCAATGTAGCTCATGTGGCTCCTACATGAATCTGGACATGATCCCAACAACATAAGATAAATCCAGTCGAGTGTGAGTCAAGTAAATCAAGCTCCCCACCAACTGTCGATAAAGGGTACCATCAACCAAGGGAGTAGAGAAATCAGAAACCAACTTAACCCCAGAAAGAAAAGGAGTAGGAGAAGACTTGCAATCAACATCTGAAAATGAGCAAGCAAGTCAAGAGCATACTTAGGTTGCAAAATCAAATTCCTAAGTCAGATTGTGAAATCTGGATCCCAAGAAAGTAATGAAGTAGACCTAAGTCAGTCATGGAAAACCTGTTGGCCAAGGCGATCTTCACAGAATCAATGATAGAGGAAGAGTTACCTGTGATCAACAAGTCATCAACATAGAGAACAAGGATGAGTATGGAGTCATCTTTCTGTAGAATATAAACATTTGGATCAGAGTGACACCTAGTAAACCCTAATGTAAGTAAAAAGGAGTCCATCTTGGCATACCAAGCCCGAGGGGCTTGTTTAAGGCCATAAAGAGACTTCTTTAACTTACAAATGAGGGAGGGATCATGGACATAACCCAAAGGTTGTTCCATGTAGATCTCTTCCTCTAGGTCACCATGAAGGAAGGCACTCTTAACGTCCATTTGATGGACTTTCCATCTGTTTTCTGCGGAAATGGCAAGGATCAGTCAAATAGAAGTCATCTTCAAACTGAGAAAAGGTTTCAGTATAATCAACCCTAGCTATCTAGGAGAAACCCTTAGCTACTAATCATGCTTTAAAATTTTTAATCTCCATCTACTCCATACTTTGTTCAGAACACCCACTTACACCAAACGATTTTTCTTCCTTTCAGAAGAGGGGTGAGATCCCAAGTATCATTCTTCATGAGAGAGGAATACTCCTCATCCATGGTAAAATCCCACTCAGGAATACCAGAAGCCTCCCGAAAAGACTATGGATCAGAAGCAGAGGTGAAGAAAGAGTGGGGTCCAATGAAATCTGAGAAAGTACATCTCATATCCAAAGTATCTCCAACTAAATCTCCAACACTTTGCAAATTTTTCCTAGCCCAAAGAGGACCAGAAGGATCAGGCTCATTTATTCTTCACTTGAGTGAGAAGGGACATAGTCCTCATCATCACTACTGTCAAAATCAGAAGACTCAAAGGTCTGATGGTTGGGAGGATTAGGAAGAGGAGCACGCTCAACAAAATCATTTTCTGATGAGTCAGAATCTGAATCAGTGAGCTGAAGAACCTCAATAGGTAGAGAAGTAGAAGTCGAAGAAGACTCATCAAACTTAACACTTCTCTCAATATAAAGCTCATGAGAAGTAGGATTCAACAATCGATATCCCTTCACACCATCAGGATACCCTACAAAGATACAAGGTTTGGATTGTGGTTCTGATGCCTTGCATTTCTTCTTGGGAATCCGAGCCATAGCCTTGGATCCAAAGACTCAAAAGTGCTCAACATCATAGCTTGCATCCAAACCAGGCTTCAAAGGGTGTCATCCCTCTTACTTCCTTGTGTGGAACACGTTTTGAATGTAATTAGCACAATTCACTGCTTCAGCCCAACACTGCGGAGGAAGAGACTTCGAGTGAATCATACAAGTGGCCATCTCCTTAAGAGTACAGTTCTTTCTTTCTCCTACTCCATTCTGTGAAGGGCTATAAGAAACTGTATGCTGCAAGGATATCTCTTCAGAAGTACAGAAATCCATGAACCTATTGTTTACATATTCACCTCCATTGTCGATTTGAAGATCCTTGATAGACCGTTCTGCCTGTTTCTTAGCAAGATCCTTACAGTCCTGAAAATGTTCAAAGACTTCATACTTAAGCTTAAGAAAATATACCCAAGCGAATAGTCACCAATGAAGGTGAGCACATAAAGAGCTCTAGTAAATGAAGGAGATGGAAATAGACCAGAAATATCGTTATGAACAAGATCCAAATACGAGTAGCTCTCCAGGATTTTCCTTTGTCAAAGTTCTTTTCAGGATGCTTTCCAAGGGTACAACCCTTACAAAGACCCTTAGAAAACTTGATGCGGGGTAACCCATTGACCATATTCATTTTGGCTCAACTGTTTAAGGTAGCGATAATTTAGATGTTTGGAACACTCAATGCCATAGCTTACTAACCTCATTTGTCAAAAGTGAGCAAGGTAGTAGACGTAGAATCAGAAGTAAAGTGGGAAAATGTATACAACTGGTGAATCTTGATCCACCTTTCTCTCATCCACTGTAGTGTCATCGTTAAGCTCATGAGGTAATCACTTAGTTAGGAGAAAATTCCACTCAGCATTCCTTCACCAAAGTGATTCTTTTGGTCACTTGAGTGAGAAGGGACATAGTCCTCATCATCACTACTGTCAAAATTATAAGACTCAAAGGTATGATGGTCCAGGATCAGGAAGAGGAGCATTTCAACAACATCATCGTCTGATGAGTCAGAATCCGAATCAGTGAAGAAGAACCTCAATATGTAGAGAAGTATAAGTTGAAGAAGACTCATCGAACTTAACACTTCTCTCAATATAAATCTCATGAGAAGTAGGATTCAACAATCAATATCCCTTCACGCCATCAGGATACCCTACAAAGATCCAAGGTTTGGATTGTGGTTCCAATGCCTTGTGTTTCTTCTTGGGAATTTGAGCCATAGCTTTAGATCTGAAGACTCGAAAGTGCTCAACATCAGGCTTATCCAAACTAGGCTTCAAAGGGTGTCATCCCTTTTACTACCTTGTGTGGAACATGGTTTTGTTGTAATTAGCACAACTCACTGCTTCAGCCCAATACTGCGGAGGAAGAGACTTTAGTGAATCATACAAGTGGCTATCTCCTTAAGAGTATGGTTCTTTCTTTCTCCTACTCCATTATGTGAAGGGCTATAAGCAACTATATGCTGCAAGGAGATCCCTTCAGAAGTACAGAAATCCATGAACCTATTGTTTACATATTTACCTCCATTATCGGTTTGAAGAACCTTGATAGACCATTTCGGCCTTGTTTCTCAGCAAGAGCCTTAAAGTCCTGAAAATGTTCAAAGACTTCAGACTTAAGCTTAAGAAAATATACCCAAGTATATCACAAATAGTCATCAATGAAGGTGAGCACATAAAGAGCTATAGTAAACAAAGGAGATGGAAATGGACCAGAAATATCGCTGTGAACAAGATCCAAGGGACGAGTAGCTCTCCAGGATTTTCCTTTGTCAAAGTTCTTTTCAGGATGCTTTCCAAGGGTACAACCCTCACAAAGACCCTTAGAAAACTTGACGTGGGGTAACCCATTGACCATTTCAATTTTAATTAATTATTTCAAGGTAGCGATAATTTAGATGTCCGAAAACTCATGCCATAGCTTACTAACCTCATTTTCATGAGTGAGCAAGGCAGTGGGCATAGAATCATAAGTAAAGTGGGAAAAGGTATAGAACCATGAACAGTGATCCACCTTTCCCTCATCCACTGTAGTGTCATCGTTAAGCTCACAAATAATCACCAAGTTAGGACCAAATTCCACTCAAATTCCTTCACCAAGGTGATTAATTTGGTAAACCGATAGGAGATTGGTAGAGAGATCAGGAACACTCAACACTTGGTTGAATGTTTCCCCATTCATCTCTACCGATCCACTACCGAAACCAACATTGTCGTGTCATTACCCATCGTGATTTGGGACATACTACAAGGCTCGATGTTGGAGAACTCAACATGCGAAGAAGCCATGTGGTGCGAGGCATCAGAATCTATAATCCACATCGATGAAGGAGAAAATTTGGCTACAAGGGCCTTTCCTTTCTTCTTATCAGATTTAGACCCTTTTGCATAGTAGAAGACTTGACCTTTGGAGCATTTTGTTTGATAGACTTAGGAACACCTATTTGATTTTTCTCAAGTAAATGAGTAAGGTGATCAATTTGTTTTCTCATACATAGATGCTCTTTATGACCAGGATTCTTGCAATAGGAACACAAAAACTTGTCTTTCTATGCTCTAGGCTCAGAAGTCAAAGCGTTCGTGTTAAATTTAGTTTTGGTCTTGGTTTCCTTCTTAGGTTGATCCTTTCTTTCTTTCTTCTTTTCAGTATTCTTTTCCTTACTAGTACTTGCTACAAGGGCATGTGACTTGGACTTGAGAGATCCCATTTGAATGAGTTTTTCCTATTCTCGAATGAGTTGGGATGAAAAAATAGTCAAAGGAGGGCATATTCCAATCATTTCCCAAGGTAGATTTTGTAGCATAAAAAGTTGACACAAAGACAGAATATTCAGGACCTAACTTAGAGAGAATCGACAAGATCAGTTGAGAATCTTTCTTCTCTACTTGAAATTCCTTTAACAACAATCTAGTGTGGACAAACTTAGAGAATAATGCTTGTAGGTTTTCAAAATCACTAGGATTTAACCCTAGTAGTTCATTTTCCAACTCATGCGCTCTCATGTCATCTTATTGTCCAAATATTTTATCCAACATTTTCCACACAGAATTAGGTGTTTCAGATGACTCAATGTGGAAGAGAAAGTCAGGAGAAACAAACATGCAAAGAAGACCTAAAGCTTCATCACTATGGTTTAACCACTTAGATTTTTCAGGGTCGTCATCTGGTTCAGTCTCAGTTCCCATGGTGATGCGGAATAACCCTTTACCCCTTAGTTTCATAATCATTTTCGATCTCCACTCGAAAAAGTTGAACGGTGTAAGCAAAGGAAGTGAATAAGCATCCATTGTGAAGAGAGAGAGAGAAGGAATGCAGAAAAGAATCACAACCACCCAGGACAATATACTACCCCCCTGCTTTCGGCACTTTATAGTTTAGTGCGTTGAATACAATCGGGTCCGAGCATGCATCTTGAAACAATTAGTAACTCACCTTGTAATCAGTGTAATAACACGCAAGAGAGGAGACCACAATCATGTTTTGTGGAGCGCAGAAAAGTGACACCGTATACAAGCACAACTTGCAAAAAACATAGGAAGGAGGTGAAATCAAATCCTGGTTGTGAGAAAAAGTGTCTCACATCGCAAAGGATACCCCCTTGCTGCAAACTATGGCAGATGCACTCACTAGTCGTAAGCAATAATAAGGGTAAATACAAGTTTTAGACGAACTCAAGATGAGTCCCGATGATCTTTAGAACGCCGAGAAAAGCACTCGAAAGGCAAATAGGTGCTCAGAGTGTCACTGCACACTTGAGCACACAATTAGTAAAAAAAATTGACAATAACGCCTAAAAATTACCGTTTCGAAACGTCCAATTTGGCTAATTTTAGAGCTATTGGAGTTTAATTTTTAAAAATGACAATTTAATGTTAATTTAAAAGATGATTTTAAATTATTCTAATTGTAAAAGATCTAATTAGATTTGTAATTAATAAAACTAGATTTAATATAATTAAATCTAATTAATTACAAATAGGAAACACTAATTAAGATCTAATTAAAATTAAATCCTAATTAAGATATTTAAATATATTACCCCCTTTTTAAAGAAATAACCACCCAAAAATTGAAAACACCCAAAAAAAATTCCCACCAAAAAAAGTAATTTTAAAAAACTTACCAAAAATTAATTTTAACAAACTTACCATTTGTTTGAAATTCGTTGGAAGTGGAGACCGTTCGGGTGGATCCCGAGTTGGGTGGAGTATCTGGCATTGGGTGGAGATGGTTGGAGGTGGAGACTGCTCAGGCATGGGAAGATAGGGAGCTTGGAGCACAACATGTGGGAGAAGCTGTTGGTAGAGGTACAAGCTCATGGGATCGGTGGCAGAGCATGCAATCAGGGAAAGTCAAGGCGAGGTGAGGTGAAGCCAAGGGCACTTGGGAGCTCGGCCGCACCAGATCTTGGCCACTATGGGAAAGAGCTCCAACAGATATGCAGGCTCGTGGGGGCGAGCGAGGCAGGGGAAGTGAAGGGCGAGCTAGGGCCGAGGGGAGGAGGACCAAAGGTAGGCTAAAGGAACATGAGCTCAGGTAAGAACATGAGAAGGTCAAACATGGGCTAGCACACGAAGTCGTCCAGGACTCAGACACAAAACTCATGCAGGGAAGACACCACAAAATGCTAGAGAATGGCTCGGTTCAGAGTCGAACAAAGGTGAATGGAGCTCGTAGAGGTAAACTGGCTCAGCCAGGTAAGACAAGGAACTCTATAAGCAAGGAAAATGGCTCAGTCAGGTGAGCTCAGAAGTTTGAAGAAGATGCAGCTCAGTGGAGTTGAACACCACAAAACCTTCAACCTGAGATTTGAACCCGTATTCTGTAAAAAGATAGCAAAAACACAGAGAAATAGGAAAATAAAGGTCTATTTTTTTTTCAGTTTCATAAAAAATTAAAAAACCAGAAAATAACCTCTATTTTAACTGATCTACCAGATTTAGGTGCAGTTAGCTAAATGTAGTTGTAAAACCCCTGAAAGCTTCAGGAATACCTGCACATGCATGAAGAACACAAAAAAAAACAACTTTCCAAGAACAACTTGTTAAATACGTTAGCAATAAATTTCCAGAATATAACGATCGAAAAACTTGCACAAGGAGTAAAAAAATGAGACCAAGAGTAATTGCAACTCAAATGATGAATGCACGTTTACCCGATCTCAGCTCTGATACCATGAAAGAGTTTGTGAGAATTGAATCAGAAACGATGCACCATGAAGTAGTTGCACTCAAATGGAATCATGATAGCTCCAGCGTAATCACAAGGATCGATCAATAATGGAAGAACTTGCTCAACAGAAATAAAGCTTGCACATAGAGGAAAGACAACAAAGTGTCTTGGCATACTCATAAATCAAGAATAAAAAGGTACATATAGGGTGCTGAGTAACCCTAGTGCATGACACACAAGAAAACCCTAAACCTAACCCATGTGAGATGACCCTCCATATGTGAGTGGAGGACACACAGGATCCCATACACCAACAAAGGCAATCCATGGAAAAAAAGTATGGGTGGCATTGGAAGACTCTTTGATGGTTCCGTGGATTTTTTATTTTCAAAAACTCTTGGGTATGCCACAAATTATTTAGATGAAATACGAGCTATATCACAAGGCCTACAAGAAGCCCTGAAACTTGGATTGCATAGAATCTAGGTTGAATCTGAATCTTTGATTATAGTGAGATTTTTTTCCACTTCTGTAACATATTTGGTGGAAATTAGAAACTGTGTAGAGAGGACAAAATTCAGTGTTTGAAAGATAGGTTTCAGGAAGTCACCTTCCACCACATTCCAAGAAAGCTCAATATAGTGCCAAATGCATTAGCCAATGGGGCCCTTGATAATGGTAATATAGCTTGTTTTGGTTTTCTAATGCTTTGGTGGTAGACAGATTATTGAGTTTGATTTGTATCAATGATTTCTATGACTATACATGCTTTCGTGTCTAATGCCTAGGCTTGGACTAATATTTTTTCTACCTAGTACAATATATGTATCTTTTGATTTGTCAATAATATAAATCTGTATAAAAAAATGAAAAATAAAAAGAAATTAAATTATTACAATAGCATAACACCACATGCAAATATTCAATTTATGTTTATATTGTTATGATTTTGTAACCTATCGCATTTTTATCTTTTGACAAAGGTTGATGGTCAATTGGGATTTACCAATACAGATTTGGTTGGTTGTACGGTAGACAACACTAGTTGCAAAAAAACTTCCACGTGTTATAAAATCATTGAAACTTCAAATTTTATCAAGACATGTAAGTTTGGGACTTGAAAAATGTCCTTTTTAAGGTCATTCCTCTATTGTTTGCTTCCTTGGATCTTTCAAAAACTATCACTTGTTTATTTTTTCATGAGAAGCTGCCTCACAACATTTTTTGATAGCATTATGTTTTCGGTTGTCCCCAATGCTGCCCAAATAATTGTTTAAGGATTCTATGTGTTCTTTTTACTTCAAAACATGGTATAACAACCTAAAGAAATCACTCTCAAATTAGGGATTGTGAATCCCCTTTTCACTAATGGTTTTCCTCATGTTTTTGAGAATTTTTTTTTTCCATCACAATAAGATGGATTGCTGAGGCAATATTTTCAAAATGAGCACGGTTTTCATATTGGTAACTGTGAGGAGTATCCCTTCTGGGCATGGTTGGATTCCATTGGAGGAGTTGGGGCATTTTAATTTGAACTTAGGGGATAAATTATGAGCGGGAGAGGCAATATATAGCTGCCTAGGTATATGTAGATGACCATATTGAATACCAAACCTACGGAAAGTAGGGCCAATGTATGGAGAATTTCTTTTCATTTTTTAACAAAATCCAACCCCATAGAGGACATGAGTGACATGTTAAGCCCTATGTCTAAGGAGATGAGGATGGGATATGTTCATATATTCACCACAAAAGTTTAGGACATTACTTGTGTGAAGTGAGGCTACTTTGGAGGATTAAATACTTATTAACATTATTACCCATTACCCCTTTTGGCAAAAACTTTTGTGTCAAATTTGGGCCCAAAAAGAATTATAGAACACAAAAAAATTGACACATTTTAAAATTGTGTCATTTTTATGATGCATTTGGGCCCCACTTTTTCTGTGCCCGTGTTTTTGGTGGGAAAATGATAAAGTTTTTACTTAGATGTTGTGTGAGGCGAGGCTACTTTGGAGGATTGAATACCTAATACTAGTGTTACTACCCACTATCTCTTTTTGCAACAACTTTTGTGTCAAATTTGGGCCCTA
Source organism: Taxus chinensis (assembly GCA_019776745.2). Lineage (NCBI taxonomy): Eukaryota > Viridiplantae > Streptophyta > Pinopsida > Cupressales > Taxaceae > Taxus > Taxus chinensis. The sequence goes on along the minus strand of CM034156.1, from coordinate 550,772,639 downwards.
AAAGGATTATAGAACATAAAAAATTTGACACATTTTAAAATTGTGTCATTTTTATGATGCATTTGGGCCCCACTTTTTCTGTGCCCGTGTTTTTGGTAGGAAATTCATAATTTTTTTTTTCTCAGATGTTGTGTGTGCCACAATATAGCTTAAAATTATATTTCAAGTTTTTTTTAATCTCTCTTTATATTGATACAATAGGAAAATGTGTTACGTCGTATATTGCATTGCTTAAAAAAACATTCCCTCTTCTTTCTTCAATATTTCAAAAAAATTGATCTTGTTTTTTTGGAAATTTAATTGATGCATTTTGCATAGAGATTAAATTTTAATAAGGCAATGGTCCCATTGAGGGGCTTGCTGCTCCATGTTAGCTGCAAATTAGTTTAACTCATTTTTTTAAATTCTATTTTGAATGCTGTTGGTTGGGAGCTTCCAGATGTTGGCAAGGACTTGCCTGATTCGGGGTGGCCGGATGATCAGGATCCACCCACCTCGGGCATGTTTGCTACTGCTGCTTGATTATGTTTTTTTTTTTCTGTTTTTAGGCGATGCCTTTTTTGGCACTCTCCTAGGCTTGACCTAGTTTGACTCTCGTTACTCTAGGCTCGACCTAGCTTTGTTTGTGGTTTTGGGGTGTGCTCTCATATTTACATATTGCATTTTAAACATTTAGATTATGTGGAGGACAATTTTAAGGTGTTTCTATGAGGAGGTTTAAAAAACAAAAAAAAATAAGTTGACTATAACTTGTACATTAAGTTGCATCTTTAGAGTATACTTGTGTGTTATCATTTGATTTGCTAATTGTTTGATGTGATTTTTTGTGATGATTAATTTTAATTGAAATTTTAGTCTTGAAAGTGATATGTGCTTACATTTAAAAAAATAAATTTATTTTGTTTACTTTACATGTACTCTCACAAGTGTAGGTTCATAAAAAGTATTGACTCTATTTTCCTAGTTGCAAATATTAATGGTCAATAACAATTAAATATCGACTTACATTTTTTATAAAAAAAAATGATGATTTAATTTACATATATCCTCACAATTATTGGTCTATGATTAAGTATTGTTTCCACTCTCTTTATTGAAAAAATTGACAAACTAGCAACCACACATGAAACATGCGATGGAAACACCGAAGGGGATACATCAAAGAAGTTAAATTGGTGGGAGAAAAACATTAGAGGAGGAAGAGGGGTGATGAAATATTTTTGAGGAAGGAGAAGTCCTCGGGTAGGGAAAATTTTTGGGGGAAACCAATGTGTACCTCTTTTTTTTTATGAACATGCATATATGAAACATGTTCCATTTGTGTCAATCATTTGAAGGAGAAAAAAGATGTGGTAAGTCAATAAGGTGACGTACTTTGGAGATATCTCAGAAAGAAAGGAGTGGTTGATGAATACTTCCTATGGAAACTCACATATATTTGAACCTCAAACTCTACATATATTAGATATAATAACTCTACATTTAGGGTTCCTTATGTCGTTGATTTTATGCACATTTGAGATAATGGCTTCTTTTTAGTGAATAAGGTAGCGGTTAGGGTTTTCCCTCATCAAAAGTTCTGATGACACTATCCATTAATGACCATCAACACAAAAACTCAACCTTTAATTTCCCAACGTATGTGAAGTGCAGCTACTGAGACTCCGATTTGGAAATGCCTATTAGCATAATTATTATTTGAGGCATTGACAAAAGAGTAGAATATTTTTTGTGCACGTTTGGGGACCTCCTTCAATCCTTTAGCTCATCCAAGGTTATAAATAGGTAATGTTTTAGTTTGGATGTTATAATTTGGTTGAATAGTTTGAAGATTATAATTCAGTGATCAAGGCACTCACTTTAATAGGGTCTGAGGGGGAGAATGACTTAGGAAATATAATAAAAGGTGCATTCCAAGGTGGAAGGAGGAACACGAGACTCTTCAGTGGGACATCCTATCCTAAATGAAATATTTTCTAAAATCGTTCATGAGAGAGCCTAGATAATGACATGGTGTCCCCAGATTTCACCCTGAAATCTGGGACTACCCCTTTTAATTTTTAATTTTTTTTTAATAAAATAATGGGTTGTTTTGTGTTTTTATTGCATGAAGTTATCTTCATTACGTTAAGATACTCCCAGTGAATCATATGAGCCAATTTAGATGAATACCCACATGCTACAACTCATTTTATCCCTCTGCCAGGTTTTATTTGCGGGAATTTTATTTAATTAATAAATAAAGTTCCGTTTAAAGTAAATTATGTTGCAATTGAACCCTGTTGAATTTTTTCATGCCAGTATTCCCACATCTCAATAGGGTTTTCACTAGGAATGAATTCAAAGCAATTGTCTGCAACTTTTGGCAACAATTTTCATTTTTATTTTTTTGTTTTTGCATTTGTTTTTGGTTTTCTCCACAGTCTTTCTGTGAAATTCCCCTTGACCCATTCTTTGTTATGTATAGCACGTTTAATTTCGTAGAACATCTGGAAGTCATCCATGGCCTCAACAATGGAAGGAATTAATCACGGAGTGCTAAATTCTAACCAAAAAAGTAGAATTTAGGCAAAATAATCTTCTCCCATGCAAGTCACACTTTTTGGGATAATAGATCTAAGCTACCAGTGAGAATTTTGGCAGTGACAGGCAGATAGGAATTTCTTGCTTGCCTAGCAGGTTACTTTTTCCCATCAAGTCAAGTCACTTAAGTGAAAAGAGAAAATTTCTTGCCTATCTTGCAGGGTAAACATTCCCATTATGAAAGATAAGTCACTTAAGTGAAAAGCAGGAATTTCTTGCCTTCCTTGCAGGGTAAAAATTCCCATTATGAAATTCAAGTCACTTAAGTGAAAAGCGGGAATTTCTTAGCTTCCTTGCAGGGTAAAAATTCCCATTGCTTTGACTTCCTATTTTTAACAATTCCTCTTGCTAAAAAGTGCAACCCACCTTGGCATTAATACATGCATTAATTGATATTCATTAATATTATTTGTAGTCAATTTTGGTGCCATAAATAGAAGGAAAGTCAAGGAAAGTGGATGAGCTAAAGAGAAGTCAAGGATGCATGCTAAAAATAAATAAAATAAATTCATAAAAAAACAAGCAGAAGCATGCAGACTTGGGTGACCAAATTGAGAGCATGACTTTCAATTAATTAATCTCCAAAAATAGGGAAAGACAATTATTAAGAATAGCATGCAGATGGCTATATAAACATGGGACACCATAAGGGAGAAGCAATTAATTCTCTTAGATGGAGCTTGTAGCCCAGAAGGATTTTGGTGCCTAGGGTTGGAATACCTTTGTTTTTATTATTCCAAGTATCTGCATGTTGATATAAGTGCCTAGGTATTCATCACATGTGCTCATATTGGTGAAAAGAAGTCCAAATCAATGTTAGATATATTGAATATATCTTCCGAATCAGAAGAAATTTACGCATCTGCACAAATTGATTCAATTACAAGGGATTCTAGCAAAATTAAAAGAAAAAGAGCTCAGAAAAAGATTATTCCAGGTATGACGAAGCATGCTAAAAGAGAAGGGCCATCAGAATCATGCATTTCTTTCAGATTTTCTGAAATCAATGATATAGACATAGGTCCTGAACCTATCACTGATTTAATTGACATATCCAAGGCAATTGGTAGATCATATCTTATGCGGGCAATAAAAAGAAATAGGATCATTCAAACTTCAACGTTTCTAGTCACAACTCAATTGCCAGAGTTTGTTTTGGAGTGTGCAAGGTCTTATCATCCTCTTTCTAGGACAATCCGAGATGTTGCGAGGAATACAATAATCATTTTGGATGCACAATTGATTAAGTATTTCCTTAAGATTCTGGCATGACCAGTGGTGATTGAAATTAGAATGAAGGATGCCAATAACAGATGGGAAGAAACTAAGTCACATGTTCGACAAGTATATTCAGTTTCAGAACAAAGAAAAAGCATAGAGTATGATGACCGACATATTTTCTTTCTTCTTCCATTCCCTCTCTTATTCTTATTTCTCGGAAAAAATTATAAAACTAAAGTAACTAGTTAAAAACCATTACTTCTAGATATCTGAAAAGGTCCTTAGTTGAGAATAGGTGGAAAACATACAAAACTTTGATTTAGTCTTCAGATGCATGTTATGAGGAGAGAAATTTCAAGGGAAAGATTGCCAATTGTTTTCTTTATAGCTTCTTCATGTGTCAGTTTAGTTATTGCTTTCCTATTTGTAATTTTCCTCTATACACTATAAATAGAGGAAGAGCCTATGGTTTAAGGGGATCAGAATTTGTAATCAACATTCTTGTGTTCCATACTTTGATATGAAACCCTTGATATTTTTTTGAAAGCTAAGGAATTGAAAGGAGGTAGATTTCTAGAAAACTTAGCGTCAACGGTGCATTTGTTTCTTACTTTTGTGTAGATCTTTGCATAAAATTTGTGTTATCTTAGATTTAGATTTAAAAATTTCCTTTTCTTTAAATTTTGTATTGTGAGATTTGTTTGTTTCATCTATGTGCATGAGACCAACTCTGCGAACTATTGGTTGGATTGCACATCTTCTTTGCCTTCTTCCCGAATTCAATTATTTCTCCCTTTTGCAAATATTTCTTTACAGTTGCTTACTTGTTGTAGAATTTCCCAGCCATGGCTCATGAGCTTTGCAATTAATGTAAAACCCATAAACAGTTACTCAAATCCATAATTGATAAAAATCATACACGGGAGCCTCACCGGTAAATGAGGGAGATTTATCTCGTGACCGCCTAGGTTTTCAGTTGTGTAAAAAATCTAGCCAACATGAAAAATTAGTCTGATGGAAGATAATGACATGTATTGGTTGTAGAAATTTAAGAAAAAAAGACACTTCTCATTTGAACAAGCATAATCCAATCCATATCATGCTTCAACAAACATCAAACTTGCACCAAAATAGATGTTGTCTTGAACTGCCAAAAATATTATTGCTCAAATAATGACCTGGAAATCCTATCAAGTGAACTCATCATGAGGTAATCCATATATCAATAGAAATATATCTAAATAAATTTCCAACACAACTTTAATTGTCTCAAAACTCTACTTGTAGCTCAAGTTATTCTGATTTTACTGGACCCTGCTATTTGAGATCTCAAAACTGCCCTTTGACTAGTCAACCTGTTTGGAAATCAAAACACCATGAAAATGCATGAAATTTATCTAAAACCTCCATTGAACATCAAGAAAAACTAAAAACATCATGCACCATAAATTTGCATATTACTCGTTTGGACCATCTTGTCCTCAAACCTTCTTTTTTATAAAAACACTATTATTAGGTGGGGCTCACATATGACCATGACCTCAATCATATATTTATGGAAATATGGAATATTTCTCTACAACATCAAATCATAAATTTTTTAAAAGGAATAAAAATAGACTCAGTATACTCACTTTTCTGTAACTAGCTCTAGCTAGGGTTTAATTAGAGTTTTAGACCTCTTTACCTTCTTAACATTCTTTAATAAAAATGTGACAATAAAATGACCTGATTATTTTTGTGAAACCTTCTAAACTCACCTTAGAAGAATCCCTAAAGGTCATAAGGTCCCATGGAAATCATACTATTCCGAACAAGCATTTGAAGTTGCACTTCGAGCAAGAAATGCACTAGATTGTGACCCCGTCTTACAAAAATAGTCACATCATGAAAAATTCACATCATGGGCACCTAAATGTTTTATGAGAGAAATATGAATCATTCCTCTAACATCTCCAATCATCATAATATCAATTCCATGGCTCAAAATCTCCAGTCGATAAGACTTACCTATGCTTGGATGCTAGATCCTCACTGTAGAAGCTAGAGTCAACTGAAATAATGTAATAACTCATCAAGTAACCTCTAAAAATGACACAAACATACCTCATATGTCATGATATAATTGATTTCATGCTTCCATGAGCTTATACAGCTCCAAACCACTTTGTCACACCTCTAAGCAAGCATACCTATTTCCAATGAGTACATGTAACATAGAGATCTACCTGTACTTGTACCATACCACTGCTGTGAGTGATTCAAAACCCTCAAATCATGCTAGAAATAATTTCAACATTATTCCCAAGAAACCAAGAAGCTCACACTGTCAAGCTACACCTCCTAAGCACATGTATAGGCTTGCAAGAGCAAACACACCTCACTGAATCCCAATGTAGCAGCTGATACACATCTAAACCAATATTTTAAAACCATAAAAAACATCAAGACATCATCATATAACATTCAATTTCTCATTAATGTGGTTTTTTATTAATGAAAACACCTAATAGGACCACATGCCAATAATCTCCCCCTTTTTCATTGATGGAAAATACCCTGAACTTCTCCCCCTTTTTACATTAATGACAATGACATAAATGTAGCTTACTTTCATTACCTTTTTTAGCTTCATACCTTCAAGATTTGGTTAGAAACATCCACCAAAGGTCTAAAGCAAGCTCCATCTCTTGATTTTATACAAAAATTGGTTATTAGCCTCATTTCAAGCATGCAAGCAACATGCTCACCTTGGAATAAGCACTTCAACATCTGGAAAACATTAGTAAGGCATGTAATAATAAAAATAATAACTTGTTAGGAGACACACCATCATTCTTCATCTTATAGGCATGTAAAAATAAGCTATTTCCTCCTTATACCTGTTTAAGTCTTCATGGAAACACTGTAACTGAGCATATAATTGAGCCATAACCATTATGAACATGCCAACAATGTCATTATGAGCCTATAAAATCATCACATATTCTTTCATGAGTCTACTCCATCTTGTCTATTGAGTTGTGGAGCTCAATTACTTCAGTTTAGCATGTACTATCAAACTTGCTGGAAAACACAATAACCGTCATCAATTAGGAGGAACCGACATCGGTCAAGCAAGGAGGAACCAACATCGGTTAGGGCTAACCGACATCAGTTACCTGTGCGACGATGTTTTAATTAACTCTCGAGAATTAGATTTATTTTTAGCATTAAAGTATATCCATTGATTGTAATTGCATGGCTAAGTGACCTAAGTCTATAAATGACCATATAAGCATGAAAGCTAGGGTTTAGAAGTAAGTATTAACAAGAATTAAGAAGAAATTGAAAAAGTTGGTGAGAGAGAGAATTCTTGGTGATGAAGTAAAAACTTGAGAGAAATAAAGTATTATACATCTGAGAGGTGTGGAAGACTTTAAATCTTCAATTGTATATCTTGTCAAAGCTTTGGATAATAGATTGGTTTGTTTCTTGGTGGATGTAGCCCACACTAGGTGAACCATGTTAAATCTAGTGTTGATTTATATCTCTTTTTTTGTATATTTCTTATGGTAGAATACCCTCTTTTATTTACATGTATGCTTAGATATGATATATTATATGTACAACTGGTGTGTTAATCCAAAAAACTGGTATCAAAACTTTGTTTAAGGGTTTTGTGTGTTGAATGATTTACTCATAGAGGGTTTTTATGATTAAGTGGGAGCTACAACAATGGAAGAAGAAAAAAATACAAGGTAGAGAAATTTGATGGCTGAAATTATCAATTATGGAAGATGCAGATTGAGTATTATCTGTATCAAAGAGATTTGTATTTACCGTTGGATGAGAAGTCTAGACCTATGAAGATGACTGATGAAGAATGGAATATTATTGACAGAAAGGCTTTGAGATCTATAATATTGCCCCTGGAAGCATTCGTGGCTTCCAATATTACAGAAGCGACTTCTACGGTAGAGTTAACGAAATCTCTTGCTAATTTATATGAAAAACCTAGTGCTTCAAATAAAGTTTATTTGATGAAGAAAATTTTTAGTTCTAAGATGTATGAAGGTGGATCTGCATCTAGTCATTTGAATGATTTCTGATCTATTGTAAATCAGTTAAAATCGGTTGCTATACCATTTGACGATGAAGTAAAAGCATTTTTATTCTTATGTTTTTGCCTGATAGTTGGAATAACTTGTTAATGGATGTTAGTAATACAACATATGCTAATAATATTTTGAAGTTTGATGGGGTGGTTATTATAATATTGAATGAAGAAATTCGTAGGAAGAGTACAGAGGAATCATCATATGGAAATTATTTGAATGTAGAAATCAGGGGTAGGAAAAAGGAGAGATCTAAGAGTAAGAGTAATGGGAAATCAAAGTAAAGGGATAAAAAATCTAAATATAGAAGTAAGGGAATTACTTGTTGGAAATGTGGAAAGAAAGGACATGCAAAGAAAGATTGTTGGTCAAACGATAAAGAGAACCAACAACTAGACAAAGGTAAAAAAACAAATCTTGCTACATCAGAGGTAATGCAAGATGATCTTATTCTTTCTTTAGATAATAGAATTGAATCACGAGTTTTAGATTCATGAGCTTCTTTCCATGCAACCCTTGATAAGGGTTATTTCAGAAATTATGTCCATGGAAATTTTGGGCATGTTTATTTGGGTGATGATGAACCTTGCAGTATTACTGGTAAAGGGGAAGTTCATCTAAAATTGTAGAATGGAAATACATGGGTATTGAAAGATGTGAGGCATGTGCCAAGCCTTAGGAGGAATCTTATTTCTGTAAGGTAATTAGGTGAATCTGGTTACATGGTTACCTTTATAGGAGACTATTGGAAAGTCACCAAGGGTGCTCTTGTTGTGGAAAGATGTAAGAAGGTAGGAATGTTATATTTATGTACCTGTATTACTGATTCCTTTTCTATATTATATACTTCAGATTCAAATGCATGGATGTGGCATAACCAGTTGGGCCATATGAGTCAAAAAGGAATGTAGATCTTAAAGGATAAGGGTAAGTTATCAGATTTGAAAGATTTAGATCTTGATTTCTGCGTGCATTGTATATTTGGAAAGCAAAAGAGAGCGAGATTTCTCAAAGTTGGGACAACTAATAAGGAGTAAAAATTGGAGCTTGTACACTCAGATGTGTGGGGACCAGCTCATGTAGCTTCTCATCATGGATCCCAGTATTATGTTACTTTCATTGATGACGTTACAAGAAAGGTATGTGTTTATTGTATTAAGCGTAAATATGATGTTTTTGAGACTTTTAAAATATGGAAAGCCCTTGTTGAGAATGAATCAAATTCAAAGTTAAAGTGCCTTAGATCTGACAATGGTGGTGAATATTGTAGCAAGACTTTCAATGATTATTGTTCAGTGAATGGGATACGTAGAGAAAGAATAGTTCCAAGAACACAACAAGAGAATGGTGTTACAGAAATAATGAACAAGAAAATCATGGAATGTGCTAGAAGTATGAGGATACATTCTGGATTGTATTTTCAGTTTTTGGTAAAAGTAGTTGATACAATAGTTTATTTGATTAACTGTGGGCCTTCAAGTTCACTAGATGGAGGAATACCAGAGGAATCTTGGACCGAAAAATAGGTAGATATTTATTTTTTTAAATTTTTTTGGTTCAGAAGCTTTTGTGCATGTTGATGAGGAAAATAGGAAAAATTTGGATGCAAAATCCAAGAGGTGCACTTTCATTGGTTATGGATTTGGTGATTTCAATTTCCGTCTTTGGGATTTAGAGAATTCTAAAATTATTAGGAGTCACGATGTTGAATGAAAAGAAAAAAGGAATGTACATGGATCAAATTTTGGTACCCAAGGATGAACCAGTTAAGAAGTTTTTGAATGAAAATGAACTCTCGGATTTAAAAGTATTACCGATAGGGTTACATAGTAACCTGTGTTGGTTGAACCCTGAATGACATCGGTTAGATGATTCGATATCAGTTACAGAAGATCCAAACTAGAATCGGTTAGAAAAACTGACATCGGTTATAGGTGACCGGCGTTCATCACTGTGAGATTTAGATACAAATTTCTAAGAGGTCCAGATTGAGCGTCCGGTACCCCAAAATCCTGTGAGAAGGTCACAAAGGGTAAGCAAACTTTCAGAAATATTTACACATTCTCTATTTTATTTATTATTGACTAATAATGGTGAACTCGAAATTTTTGAAGAAGAAATGCATGATAAGATCCATGTCCAGTGGGAGCATGACATGGATGAGGAGATGGACTCCTTGGAACAGAACTAGACTTGGGATTTGGTTAAGTTGTCAGTAAGTAAGAGAACATTGCGGAATAAGTGGGTTTACATGATCAAGGAAGAAGAGGGTGGACATAAAAGGTACAAGGAAAGACTTGTAGTAAAGAGATTTGCACAAAAAGTAGGTATTGGATTTGGTGAAATATTTTTTCTTGTTGTTAAGTTGACTTCTATTCGTACTATATTGAGTTTAGCTGCAGTAGAGGATTTGCATTTAGAGAAACTAGATATGAACCACTTTCCTTTATGGTGATTTGGATGAAGAGATTTATATGCAACATCCGCTTGGGTATGAAGTCAAGGGTAAGGAGAAATTAGTGTGCAGGTTGAAAAATAGCCTATATGGGCTCAAAAAAGCTCCAAGGCAATGGTACATGAGGTTTGATATTTTTATGCAAGGGCATGGTTACTTGAGATGTGAATCTGACCATTGTGTTTATTTCAAGAAGCTTGAAAATAAGAGCTATATTATTTTGTTACTGTATGTGGATGATATGCTTATTGTAGGATCTAGTATGCAAAACATTAGTGAGCTTAAGAGAAAACTAGCTCACACATTTTCTATGAAGGATTTAGGAGCTGTAAAAAGAATCCTTGGCATGAAAATACATAGAGCTAGGAAAAACAATAAATTGTATTTGTCTCAAGAGGATTATATCTACAAGGTGTTAGAAAGGTTAAACACGCAGAATGCAAAACTTGTTAGTACACCTATGGATGGACACTTCAAATTGAGCAAAGATCAGTGTCCATCATCACAAGAGGAGGTCAAATACATGACACGAGTGCCATATGCTTTAGTAGTTGGGAGTCTCATGTATGCTATGGTTTGTACCCGACCAGACATTTCATAGGCAGTGGGATTTGTGAGTAGATATATGGCTAATCCAGGTAAAGAGCATTGGAAAGCAGTCCAATGGATACTCAAGTATTTGAAAGGGACATCTAGCATGCAGTTATGTTATGGAGGTTTGGATATTTCATTATGTGGCTATGTTGATTCAGATATGGCTAGAGATTTGGATGGTAGGAGGAGCACTACTGGATATATTTTCTAATAGGTGGGATGGAAGTTAGTTGGATTTCAAGATTGCAGAAGGTTGTGGCTTTGTCTACTACAAAGGCAGAGTATGTTGTAGCTACAGAGGCTAGCAAGGAGATGATATGGATGAGTAGGTTCATGGAAGAGTTGGGAAAGGAGCAAGGTGATTATAAAATGTTCAGTGAAAATCAGAGTGTAATTGATTTGGCAAAGAACTCAACATTTCATTTGAGAACGAAACACATTCAGTTGAGGTATCACTTCATATGGAAGGTATTGGAGGATGGACATCTGAATCTAGAAAATATTCATATGAGTGAGAACCCTGCAAATATGCTAACGAAACCATTAACAAAGGAGAAGTTGGAGCTACACTCCACTTCTGTTGGTCTTCAAGTTTGAGACATGAAGAGGAAGAAACAAAGCTAAAGAAGGATCTAAGAATGATGTTGTATAGGTATGGTGCAGTAATTAATCTCCAAGTGAGAGATTGTTGAGTTGTGGAGTTCAATTACTTCAGTTTAGCATGTAATGTGAAACTTGCTGGAAAACACAGTAACTGTCATCGGTTAGTGGGAACCGGCATCGGTCACCTAGTATTGACATCGGTCAGGAAATGAGGAACCAACATCGATTAGGGCTAACCGACATTGGTTACCTATGTGAGGATGTTTTAATTAACTCTCAAGAATTAGATCTATTTTTAGCATTAACGTATATCTATTGATTGTAATTGCATGGATAAGTGCCCTAAGTCTATAAACAACTATATAAGCATGAAAGCTAGGGTTTAGAAGTAAGCATTAACAAGAATTAAGAATAACTTGAAAAATTTGGTGAGAGAGAGAATTCTTGGTGATGAAGAAAAATCTTGAGAGAAAGAAAGTACTTTACATCTGAGAGGTGTGGAGGATTGTAAATCTTCAATTGTATATCTTGTCAAAGCTTTAGATAATAGATTGACTTGTTTCTTGGTGGACGTAGCCCACACTAGGTGAACCACATTAAATCTGGTGTTGATTTATATCTCTTGTTTTATATATTTCTTCTGGTAGAATATCCACTTTTATTTGCATCTATGCTTAGATTTGATATATTATCTGTAAAACCGGTGTGCTAACCCCAACATTGTCTAGGCCAAATACAACCTCTTCAATGCATATTCTTACTCTTCATACTGTCTCAAGAACACATGTCCCTAAACAAAATTTTTAGAACATTTTAAACCAATTTCAACAAGCAACCATAGGTTAACCAAGATTTGAATCAACCAAAATGCACTCCCCCTAGACACAATACCTCCATTTCTAGCTCAAGAGAACAATTTTGAGCTATCATCCTAGCTATCATGCCTTGAAATCAACTTTACATCTTCTTCAAGGTCCCAAACAACATTTTCATTCTTCTACAATTATATTTGACTGAGATAAACAAATTTTGGAATAAACAAATGGGATCATACCTTATGAGCATTATGAAGGTCATATTTACCTTCTTAAACCAAAAAAACCACTCACCTCTTCTCAGAAGCCCCAAGCTTGCTCCCCCTGCCTTTTGTGGGAACTTATACACTTCATCCACCTATAGGTTAATTTTTTAATGCAATTTATTTAAAAATTTTTACTGTGCACATGTTTATACAATATTTAGTGTATACATGACTGATATAATGTCTTCAGAGTTGATAGTTCTAACTATAGCACATCACCACAATATTCCAAAAGTTCCTTTTAGTCCTTACAAGGATATCATCAAACTAAGATGATATTTCAGTGTGCTTTGACATGTAACCCCTCATCTGGTACTCAAGGCATTGATGACTAGTTCTCTTCAATCATATACAACATCACATAAAATTATAGACTCATTCATTGACTTGGACATTACAGAATTTTTTAGGCCCAAGGCACCTGATGGAGAACAACTGAGATCGCATAGTTCTACCCATGAACAAGACTATCATTTAACCTTACACATGCCATATGGACACTATATTAGACCTTTATAAACTGAAAACCAGAGACATTCATTGAGCTTACTAGAAACTTGATTTCTTGATCCTTTTAAAACCTTATATTTACTTGCAACCTTCATAGACTTATCTCAGACCAACATGACTCAAGAGAATTATTTGACACTTCCGAGGACATGTAGAGTGACATTTCACCCTATCAATGGATTTTACTTAGGGACATCTTCACAACATTGTTCAAATGGTACCCTGACAACAAAGATCTCATCTCAGACATGGAGTTTTGAATCCTTATGGCAATATAGAATCACTCGACTCTGATATTTATGTGATTCTTCCTCCTAGAATCCATACTTTCTATAGCTTTCTTTGACATACCCCAACTCAATAATAAGAACACCATTTCTCATAGTCTAACATCTTGAAGTGTCAAAATACTGTGAGATCTTGTAAAGCCCTACTTTGATGTCTTTATACACATTATTGTTCACAAACCTCATAACTACTAGTGGTCTTTAAACTATTGAAGACATAGAGTAGGGTTTCTAGGAAGTAAACCCCAAACACATCACAATGAAAAACAACAACTTCAAGCAATCTTCACTATAAACTTATTTGAAAGACTCATGGGATGATTGAAAATTTAGACCAAAAAGATGTGACATACCTTAAATTGTAGCACACCCTTTAAATTTTCAAGAGCATAGACAGATATTCATGAAGTCATGCATCTTCCAGTCCTAATATCACAAGCTTGCACTGACTAGATGGATCGATGTTACCATTCCTTTGAATTCGAACCACTGGATACCAGATAGATCCATCATAGTTCCTTTTAATTTCCTATAGCTTTCAAATTTTACATTTCTTTTTAACTCATTTCAGAGCTCTCTAGACTAATATCCTTGTATTTACCCCCGTAGCATACTTCCTAATCTTGTATAGTCTCTATTTTATACTTGACAGATAAATTTTACTCATTGAAGACCTAATTACTTTGAATTTTCATGAGAAAGCCTTCCATCCTTTCAAATGCATAGATATTGAAACCTCACATTTTCTCTTGAGATTCCATTGACTATCTTATAACTATAGATGACTAATGTCACCCTCAATCAACTCAATACCCTATTCCTTACTCCTTATCAAACCATGACTTGAAGGTTATGATCCTCTATTAAATACTGAGACACCTATAGACCTTTAATACCTTCTTACAACCCTCTGAAGTATGTTACAATTAACCTCAACTTGAGACTATATCCTTATTAAGTAATCAAGAATGATAACTAGGGTTCCAATGTCCAAACCCTTGGTATGGTGATCACAACCATTGTAACTTAGAATGAAAGACTTGTATTTCTTGGAGAAAAATTCCTTATGAGTTTTAAATCATCAAGCCCTTCTTTCCATACTTTGAACTATTCAAATAGTCCTTTCACACTTGATTTGAAGTAAAAATTGACTTATCATTCCTGTAGAAGCCCTTATTAAACCACTATAGTCTAATCTAGTCCAGTAGCACTATCCCTTTTGACTTGACACCTACCTTGCCAACTGTAGGTTACTCTTTACAATAAATTGAATACATTTCACATTCTTGTAAGGTCACACTCTATCCATCATAGACCTTAGATCCAAAATTTCACACACTCTTCTATAGACTTACATGGAGAAGGATCAACTTTTACTTGATACCACTGTAGAGTCTTCGGATTATCTTCTTAACCTTAAGCCATGACTCATCACCCTTTTCAAATTTTTGACAACATTCTTGGAGTGATAAGGCACATGATACAAGAATTACAAATCTTTACTACCTGAAAATTAGACACAAAATCCTATATATAATCAACACACATGAATTTCTATTCAAGATAGCCTTCTTCAATGCATTAATCTCATTTGTATCTTCAATCTCAAGAATCACAATGAGGTACACATGTATAAAAACTATATACTTTATAACAACACCTTATGATAGCTCAGAGAAGACTTTATAACCTTCACAATATTCAGTGATGCAACACAAATTAGAAAAGATAACTAGACCTTTTATGGAATTAGGATGAATCTTGACAACAACTTTGTATAACTAAAGTACTTCAAACATAATTAGCACAATTCATGAAAAATATTGACAATGTAATTAGATGACACTCATGAAGATAATTATTAGAACAAAAACCTTCAATTTGACATGACCACGAACCATAGAGCTCACTGATATTTGACCTATATGAGATGAACAATATAGAAGATGAAACTTCTTGATTTAAAGGAGATCTTTACATCACACCAAGACTCTTGAATTACCTCAAGACATAGCTCTGATCTCTAAAAAATTACACATTACTGACTCATATGCTTTAAAGAGAAAAAACACAAGAAACTTGAAATTCTCATCATGACGAACTACTTGAACCTCAAAAACATACTCAAGAACTTGAAATGACATAACTTACATCATGAAGAAGAAACACACTTGAAAAAGACATTTCCACCTCACCCCAATGCTTCTTTTGCACCTATACACCCCTAAGAAGCCTAATAGAGGCATATGTTACCATGGAGGAGGTTAATGAGAGACCTAAGTAGGTATTAAACCCTCTTCTTGCACCTTGACTGATTCCTCTTTTTCTTTTCAACTTTTGTCACAACAGATCCCTCCTTTTGTTCAACCACAATCTTGGAAACTTCTTGACCTTTTTGACTAGATTCCTCCTTCCTTTTATATGCTTGTGCTTGTGGCTAGGGTCTTTGAGTCTCTTTCTTCATCTGACCTGCATTACAAAACCTTGCAATGTGCCCTATCTTGTGGTAGCTAAAACATTCCACTTTCTTTCCTTTGTAATAATAAGCCCTATGTCCATATCCATTACAAGCATAGCAATACCCACTGAATTTTCTTAATAACTTCTTGTGTTTGATGGCAATTTTTTGCAATACTTTGCAAGATGTCCCATTTCATGGCAATGATAGCATTAAAATCCATATCTTTGACCTACCTTTTTATCTTTCTTGTCTTAGCATTATTTTTCCTTCTTTCCTTCACAATGTTCCTTTCCTTTGCCATCATCCTTCTTTTCAACCTTAGGACTAAAAAAACTAGGCCTATGTCCATAAACACCACATTTGTAAAAATTACCATGAAAGATGCCTTAGATATATGAATTTAGATGCATGATAGGTGATCTTCTAGGAGGTGGAAGCCTTAAACAATCTCCCTTGCTTGGCTGCTTGCTTTCATTTGATACTTGACTTGATTCTTCTTCATTCTTCTTAGATGAATCCTCATTAAAGCCTAGGCCTATCCTATCACCATATGCCTTTTGATTTTCCAACATCCTATTTAGATTTTCTGAGCTCCCATGAAGGGATAATACCTTTCTTGTCATGGTGGATAGCTATTTCTTCAATTCCTATTTTTAAGTCTCATGTTTGATACATTATTCTCTCTTGGTCTTCAACTCAACTTGAGCCTCCTCAAGTTGAGTTCTTAATTCCTTGATTACTTCTTCATGAGTGGTAACCAAACTGTCAATATTTTCCACATTTTCACCTACCTAGATCTCCTTATCACAAAGGTGTTACCCTCAATTGTTTCTAATGACGGAGGTGTCATCTTGTCACCCAATATCTGACTCTAGCTTGTTAGGTTTACTTCAAAGGGCTTGATATGATACCGATTTTTGGAGGTGACAAGGAGTGAGAGGGGGGGCATGAATCAGTCTAAAATAAAATCTTTTTCACTTGTGCTTCAAACCCTAATCACATAACTTCATGTAGATCACACATCAAAACATATACCCTTCTCAATGAAAGATGCACAATGCAAGAATCAAAATAATACAAATATAAATCCAATTATAATTATAATGAAATAATATCCAAACACTTATATAGATATTCAAATCAGATCATAAGTGTAATGCCTTTAATAAAGATCAACAAAGCATAACGAAGATTTATCAAGATGAACAAAGTAGTCTCATAAATATCCAAGAAGATATACTGCTTAAAAAATGATTACAACTCCATATCATATCTTAAGACACCTTATAAACCTGAAACTTACATCAACATGCTATGAAGATAACATCCAAAATCAAACATCCAAATCTGCCCTCCTTCTCCAACTCACTCTCAAAGAAACAACACCAACTTTGCACTTACTCAAATTCTCCTCATGAAAAATAAACCAAAAAATATCCTAGAATGATATTCTAGATGTTTGGGCTAGTCCCAAATGTTTTTTATTTTCAGAAAAAGGGTTCTTCAAAATAATATAAAAGGGGTTTTTCAAAAGCTAGAAACAATATGTATATAACTTCACTTTTATAGCCTCTCAAAGGCTCAAATTCAAACTCAAAATTTTTCCCTCCTTTGGCTCTACCCATGCATCATATAATCATTAGGAATTCAAATAATAATAGCCACAATCTACCCAAATAGGTTGGCCTAGCCTAAACCATCATTTCATGTGCCAAAAATAGCTCCAAACCCCATGGGCACAAAGATAAAAATGCCCTTACTTTAAAAACATCATTATTCATGACCAATAAATCACCACACATGTTTAAATTAACATTTAAACATAATAATTGGTCTAAATTAAATATCAAATAATCAAATTATTTTGTATAATGGGCCCAATTCTCTTTGTATTTCTCAAAATTGCTGATTCATGTACCCTTCAAGACCCTGTAAACTTCATCTAATCACAAAATCACTTATAGTCAACAAAATCATGCCATGTGACCATTATAAATGAAATGGAATAACCTTTATAAAACTTATAATCACTTTATAGGTCACGAAATAGTCTCCACTTAAAACCACATAAACATTTGCCTTCACTAGATCAACCTACCAAAAACTATGTTTCCAAAGATTAGCTCTTAAAATAATTTATACATACATCCAAGACATAAAAAATGGATTAATTATATTAAAAACTCATCCCTATTCATATTAAAAGTGATAGGAGGCATCACAAAATCCATATCTTGCTTCAAATAACATCAAACTTGCAGCAAAAATGATGTTGGATTGAACTGCCAAAAATATTATTTCTCAAATAATGACCTGGAAACCATGTCAAATGACCTCATCATGAGGAAATCCATATATAAATGGAAATATATCTGAATATAATTTACCAAAAAACTTGCATAATCTCAAAAATAGATCTATAGCTCAAGTTATTCTCATTTTATTGGACCTTGCTATTTGAGATCCCAAAACTGCCCTTTAACCAATCAACCTATTTGGACTTCAAAACACCATGAACCTACATGAAATTTCTCTAAAACCTCCATTTAAATCAATAAATACTCCCAAAAATTATTCACCATCAATTTTTCATACTACTCCTTTGGACCATCTTGTACTAAAAACTTCTTCTTCAAAAATTGCTATTTTTAGGTGGGGGCCCCACATATAACAATGACCTCAATCATATATTTATGGAAATAAGGAAGAATAATATACACCATAAAATCATATTTTTTTCAAAATTAATCAAAACAAACTCATTAAACTCACATTTTTGCAACCAACTCCTAACTAGGGTTTAACAAGGGTTTTAGACCTCTTTACCTGCTTAACATTCGTTCATAAAAATGTGACTATAAAATGACTTGATTATTTTTATAAAACCTTATAAAATCACACTATAATTATACCTAAAATCCAAAATGTCCCATACAAATAATACTATTCACAACGAGCATCTGAAGTTGCACTTCGAGCTGGAAATGCACTAGATTTTGACCCTATCTTACAAAAACAGTCATATCATGCAAAATTCACATCATGGGAACCTGAATGTTTTATGAGAGAAATATGACTCATACCTCTAACATCTACAATCATCATAATATCAATTCCATGGCTCAAACTCTCTAGTCACTAAGACTTACCTGTTCTTGCATGTTAGATCCTTGCTGTAGAAGCTAAAGTCAACTGAAATAATGAAATAAATAATCAAGTAACCTCTAAAAATGACTCAAATATACCTCATATGTCATGATACATTTTATTGCATTATTCGATGAGCTCATATAGCTCCAAACCACTCTGTCACACCTCAAAGCAAACATACCTACTCCCAATGAGCACATGTAACATAGAGATCTACCTGTACCTATACCACACCACTACTGTGAGTGCTCCAGAACCCTCAAATCATGCTAGAAATCATGCCAAAATGATTCCCAAGAAACCAAGAAGCTTATACTATCAAGCTACACCTCCTAAGCACCTGTATAGGCTTGTAAGAACAAACACGCCTCATTGAATCCCATTATAGCAACTGATACACATCTGAACCTATATGTTGCCTCCATAAACAACATTAAGAAATAATCATCAAACATTCACTTTGTCATTAATGTGGTTTTACATCTATGACAACACCTAATAGGACCACATGCCAACAATCCTAGTCATATAAATGATCTTATATCCCTCATTAACCTTTCCACCCCTCATCGTAATGATTTAGAATTATGTGGTCTACCATCAATTTCCTATCTTTGACCTTGAATATGGGAACCACAAATTTTCCCATAGCATTTTACTTATGGAAAAGTTCCTCCTTCTATGTGGGAACCCAATGAACATTACATCCATCACCTTCTTATCCACCTAATAGAACAATGTTAAGGGTCTGTAGGTGTCACTTATACATCTTCTCATCCCATACCCAAGTGGTCTAATTGGATATCCCTAGCCTCTATACTCAAATCTAGAATTCTGCATACTCATATAAAAAAATCTATCATATCCAAAAATAGTCTATTCCCTCAAAGGACAACTGTTTATATAAAGTTAAATTGTAAAAATCCTAGATTGATCCCTTGAAGGACAGATATCATCCATATTCTATTCTACATCTAAAAAGTCAAAATAAAAAATAAAAAATCTAAATGTAGACTACTCGTTTGAAGGATGGCTACCATCTTATATCATGGCAGTAGAAGGATTTTAAGGAATTGATCATATTTTCAAACCTCAAAATCAAAGTTAAAAACAAAAAGAAAGAATCCCTGGAAAGCTTCTCGCATCGATTAGCTTTACCATTTGCGGAAAAATTCTCACATTGATCAGTTTTCATCATATTACTTAGAGCTGGGGCATAGACATAGGACCACCACCCAAGGAGAACCTATCTTCCCCATATAAGCTCCATCTTAACCCCCTTGTCATGTCTACAATGGGTCTATAAGCACAAATTCCACTTTTCCCTCAGGATATTAAATATGAATATATATTGTTAGTTATGTGTTAACACCTACCAATGGTCGTAAGTGCATTTCTTTGTCTCATTGCCTTTCACATTTACCTCCAATCCATTCTAAAAGCATCTATCATAGGTGCACTCCTTCCTAGGATGGAGTGTCCTTCCTATATGTTGGTCATCCTCATAAGGTCATGTTTTATCTATCAAACCATCTCATCTCATCTCATCCAATTTATTTTCTCACTTAATCAATTATCTAATCAATCTCTCATCCAATTAATTTCATATGATATTTTATCTCATCTCATCTAATCTATTCATCCAATCCTTTTATCTCTTCCACTTCGCACTTGTGTGTTGCTCATACCAAACCTTTATTTGTCCCATTGGACACCATTGGCTATATTTTGGCTTATCTATCTATCTACAACAACCCGCTTGGTGGACATCTTTTTGTTCCATCTCGGTTCACCATACCTCATCCCATGTCCACCATTGTGGCCATATCTCTCTCTTTTTCCTACCCGGATGCATATTTGATCGATTCCTCTGTTACAAATATATTGTGCAACATTATTAATAAATTGTAATATTATTAATAATGAGTTTATATAACTCATATTAATAATATAGTTAGTGTGAGTGTGTTGTGTTAAAAAACTCACGAAGCTATTTTGGAGTGTGAGTGATCCTAGGGATAAGCTTGAGAGATTTATGGAGAGAGATATGAGGAAGACTAAGTGATAAGAATTGAATCCTAGATTATAGGATCAAGCATTTGTATAAGAAGCTATCTCTATATGAATACAACATCTTAGATGAATTTAATATAGTATTTTTATATTTTGTGTTAGATTATCTATAATAATCTAGACCAAATTTATTATTTGGTATCAGAGTGGGTTACATATTTGGTTATTATTATGCATAATTAGAAGAAAATGAAGGTGCATTTGTGTTTCTCCATCATTGCTGCGGATAATATTCTATTGATGTGTGAGAGAAGTCTTATTGGTTTCATACGGATCATTTGAAAATGTTACCTTGGTAAATTTACAGTTAAATTTACTGTGGATTCACTATCTCAACCTATTTCATAAATATCTGATTACATTCTATAGATCTAATCTATTAGTCTGTAGATATTTATTTTCCATGTGTCAAAGTTGATGTCTACATGTGAAGACAAAATTTTGACATCCATTTCTGCTCACAACCCCATGTGTAAATCTGAATCCATTTGAATTTACTATCATTCTACATCACTACAATGATATCGGTTTTTCAATAAAAACGTGGTTGACCCATCCTATACACTAGTAGAATTACATGGTGCTGATTGTATCCATACTCAGAGGTATATTCCCACACCAAGCGTGATCCATACAACAGAAGAAACACCAAGCAGAGTGTCTTCTTCAAAATCCAATGATTACGTCTTCTATAGACCTCAACGTTTCTATGGAAGCTAAGTGTTAGTTTTATAGATATGTGTTTCCAAAAATTGAAATAGCTGGAGAAAGATATGTCAAGCTCGGGATTTGAACTTTTCATATGCAAGCTCCAATTTATGTCGGTTTGTGGAGATATACTATGCTCATTTTCACTGCTTTCCCTCACTAGGTTAGGAAATAACTCCTATGCGACCAAGATGTTTATTATTATTTGTTGAGTTTTGTTTGTTTTTTATATCTAGTGGTCAGTTTAGGTTTTATTCATTTTTTTAGGAGTAGTAACGTGTTCTTAAGTCTATTGTGGGTATAGGGTTTTTAATATATGAATGGTATAGATAGTCATCTGGTAAAATTAGTGTCTATTGTCATCATTTTTGTTTTTATTGTCGTTGTAAAGTCAAAAATAGTTTTTTTAATGTTTATAGTTCATTAGTAATGTCAATCAATAGAGTCAATTCATTATTTTCATGGTATAGTCATTTTGTCTTGTCAAATAGTCTTTGTGTATTGTAAATTGGAAATCCAATATTAAAAGTGTCGAAAAATTGTCAAAAGTGCTATAAAAAAATAAAAAAATGTGATCATTGTAAAAATCAAATAGGTGATTTTAGGTGTTCGGTATCGTGGTGTTAAGAGTCAATGTTAAAATATTGTAAAAAAAAATTGCCTTATGGACGCATTTTCTATGTTACCCGATGTCTATTTTTTTGGGAGAATAAGATGAATAATACTATAGTTCTGATGATATTTTTGATGATTTTGAAGAAGGAAAATGTGCTTGGATTCAGGGGCTCCACCCCTCAACCCGCCCTATATTGTGACAGGGAGCGCACACAAGGTGCTTCCCTAGGACCTTGCTAAGGGCTTCCACCCCTAGACTCCTGCTTTGGAATTTCAGAACCAAAGCAAAGAATTTTTGGGAAGATGCATCGACAAAAGGTGGTGCAAATTTGAGACCCATGTTCCAATATGCTGAGTAAGCAGTGACACAATGGAGGAAGGAGGTCAATCAATGACCTCTTACCAACCACAATTGACGGGGCCTTACAATGTTGTTACGGCATTTTATTTCAGTTGTGTGTTTACTTTCTACAAATAAGAATAAATGGATCATACCTGTTCAAATATTGTAATAAGTGAGCTCCTGCATGAGCGATATTTCTTACATTTTCCCTTGATTTCAGAACATTGCAGAAGATTAGAAGCACTAATGTAAGTCAGTTCGTGGATCTTGAAAAGGTTTGTGGAAGATCCAGAAAAGCACATGAGGTGGATATTTGATGGTTCCTATCATGTCAAGGTTTGTGGTAAACCTATTTAAAACCATGGAAGGAGAGAGCCTTTCATTTTATCAAGGTCATGAGCCAAATTGGGCATACCACATGGGTGAGCATACTGTAGATAAGCATGTGAATGTTATCAATAGGGGAGTGAATGTTACAAATATATTGTGTAACATTATTAATATATTGTAATATTATTAATAATGAGTTTATATAACTCATATTAATAATATAGTTAGTGTGATTGTGTTGTGATAAACAACTCACGTAGCTATTTTGGAGTGTGAGTGATCCTAGGGATAAACTTGAGAGATTTATGGAGAGAGATATGAGGAAGACTTGAATCCTAGATTATAGGATCAAACATTTGTATAAGAAGTTATCTCTAGATGAATACAACATCCCAGATGAATTTACTATAGTATTTTTATATTCTATGTTTTTATTATTGTGTTATATTATTTCTTATAAACTGGACTAAATTTATTATCCTCATCTACACAGGATATCACATCCATCTCTGCCCCCAACCTTGTTATGATCTTTGTGTTGATCATCCTCACATTTGTTTACACATAATTTTGATGTCTTCCTTTGACCCATTGGAATCACCATTTACACATCCCTCCGAGTGGATTCCGATTATATTCCCTCCATCTTGCGACGATCTTTGTCATCTCATGGGTCTATATAACATTAACATCATCTCCATTGAGGTTGTGTTTTGTTCACTGATGTGATTCCAATATTATTGCCATCTTTCCGTGATTTTACTAACTCACAAGTTTGTAGGAAATTTCCGCTATCTCCATTGAGGCCATACTTTATTTCCTTTTGGAGTGATTCAAAGATAACCTCCATATTTTGTTTTTGTCTTTATCCCTCTCCACTTGGGGCATCCTCTTTTTTTTCTCATCCTTTCCACTCTTTATCCCTTTATCTATCTCTTTCAACCTATTGATTGATTATTATTTGTATAATTGATCCCTAGTTTGAGGGGGACACCTCAACTGTTATCATTTTTTCATCACCTCTCAGTTTTTTCTCATGGCTTGCCCAATGCAAGCCACTTGACAAAAGGGGAAAATGTAGACACCAATTTTTGTTTTCCTTTCTCCCTCACCCCACATTCACTTCCCTTCGTTGTCATTCCCTACATACATACCTCTCTTCCCATTTAAAATCTCCTTTCCCTCCTTAAATTCAATTTATCCCTTTAAATTCCCACCTTAATATCATCTTAATCATATCCTCAATTTATTTTCCCTAAATATCCCTAATCACCATTTATTAATCCTAAATCTTCATCTAATCTATTTATCCTCCCTAAGTGCTCCTTTTTTCCTCCATAGGCCTTAATTTAATAATTTTTATCTTACCTTTACCTTTATTTAATTCTTTCCACCTCTTAGCTACCCTTTTATCTCCCTTAAACAACCCTAACATACATTTACATACTGAAACCCTAATCCTGCTTCATTTGGGCCTCTTTGCATTGAGCTAATAAATCCTCCACCCCCAGATCGATGGCTCACAACAGTTGTTAGTGACCCATCTGGGTTGTTGTTGAACCTATAAATCCACATTTACCCCCTCTTTGCAAAGGGATGGGATTTTGGTTATTCTTTGGTTTTGGCTCTATTTTTTTAGGTTTTTTCTCTTCTCACTAACAAATACTATCATCTTGGATATGCCTTTTATCATTGTGGATATTTAAAGACACTTTGATATTTTGTGGACCCCCCTTGGTATTTTCTCTTCCTTTTTGCTTTAGCATTCTTACAGGAGTATCAACCATCTTAGAACCCTGTCATTCCCTCAGCCTTGATTTAGTCTTTCTCATCCTTTATTTCCCATTCACCAAATCTTAGATCTGTCCTAGTCATCGTTGACCTGGTCCCCATCCACATTGTTATCTTCCATCCACCTTTCCTTACTCTATTCTTATATCCATCAGTCTTTTAAACCTCTCAAATCTTTCCATTCTACACATATGCTACTTCAGATCTCAAATCTATCACGTCTAGTCACCGTTGATCCTTTCCAGTTACCGTTGATCTACCCAAGTCATCATCGAACCTATTTTCCTATATCAAGTCTTCCAATTTTCTTGCATCCTTTTTGTTTCAATCAGATCCAAACCTTCTACAACATCCTTGCATCATCTTAATGTCTTCATTAGTCTTAGATCAACCTCAAATTCTCTCAGATTTGTCATTTTATGCTTACTGGTTGGCCTACACTACCTGAGTCACTGTCGACTCTTCTTGATAGTCTCGATTCGCTATCGACCCGATTAGGTTTGGCTTAATAGAATCTATTTTTATCATATCTGCATCTTATCTCTCCAAGCATATTTCAGGTTTTTGTTTCAATTCATTTATCTACTACATACAATTTATCATTAATTTATCTATCTCTTTTATCAAAACGTGGGTTGACATCCATCCTAAGACTTTTTCACTTCTCAGTACTGACATTGTCAGGAAACCCACCCATCTATCTACTAATATTTTTTCATGTTTTAGTTCTCTTTGTTGTGTAGATTTCCAAGGCTCTCAGTGGAAGGGATCTATTTTCCCATATTTCCATCATCACATCATCTTAATCACAAGGTATCTTTAAATCCTCTCATCTATTGGAGTTTCTTATTTTATTGCTGTTGCTTCATTAGCTTGAAACATGAATGAGAAAATTTGGTAAACATGATCACACCCATAGGTATGGGTTTTGCACTTATTGTCTAGCCTCCCTTGATGGTAAACCAGAGATGACACTTCTCAATACTTTATACTTACAAACTTTCTACTTATGACATTTCTACTATTAACACACTTACCAATATAGTCTTAGTCATTTCAAAGATCTTATCTCACTCACTATAATTTTCATCTCTCATTGTAATGATTTGGAATTATGTGGTCTACCATCACTATCTTATCTGTGACCTTAAATATGGGAACTATGGCTATGCTCATAGCATATTTATTATGGTTAAGTTCTTCCTTCTTCGTGAGAACTCCATGATCATTACTTTCATCGTCTTCTTATCTACCTATTAGAACCATGCTAAGGGTCCATAATTGTAGCTTGTATATCTTTATTACCCCCTCCCCAAGTGGTCCACTTGGCTATCCTCAACTCTCTTGTCAAAATCATGCATGCTCTTATCAAAAGTTATCTTATCCAAAAATAAGGCTGCTCCCTCAAATGAAATTTTTTCTAGATCGATCCCTAAAATGAGGGGCTACCATGTATCTTGCCATCAAAAGTAAAAAAATAAAAATAAAAAAGAAAAAGGAAAAATTGAAAAAAAAAAAAATCCAAAATGTAGACCACTCCCTCAAAGGATGACTACTATCTTATATCATGGAAGTCAAAGGCAGCCCCGATTTGATCATCCTTTCAAAATATCAAAAGAAAACATCCTTGGAAAGATTCCCACATTGATCAAATTTCCCATCTATAAAAAATTCCCGCCTTAATTAGTTTGTGCCATATTTATCAGAGCTGGGGCATAGACCTAGGAACACCACCTAAGGAGAACCTATTTTCCCCATATAAGCTCCATCTTAATCCCTTTTTCATCTCTAAAGTGGGCCCAAAATCAAACCTTTGAATTTTCCCTCATGGTCTTAAATGTGAGTAACTATCATTAGTTGTGTGTTGACACCTGTCATTGGTCGTAAGTGCATTGCTTTGCGTTGTCCCCTCTCGCGTTTTACCTCCAATATAGTTATGTAGAATCTATCCTCTGTGCACTCCTTCCTAGTATGTAGTGTACTTTGTATCTATCAATCTATAATTTAATCCATCACATCATCTCAGCTCATCTCACTCAACCTTCTGCCTCATATTATTAGCCACTTAATCTATCTTATCCAATATTTTATCTATCTCCCCTAACCTTTTGTATTATCTCATCACAATTGTCTCATCTAAAGCCAACCAATGTGACCATATTTTTCCCCCTGCCCCCCCAGGATGCATATATTTACTTCCTCATTATTGAAGGATAATGCAAACTCTTTTGCATCCTGCATCCATTTGTTCCATTATCTTGACTATCCTCACAGTTGTTTGTGCATAATTTGATGTTTTCCTCTAACTCATTGGTCCTACAACTTGCACATCCATTCAAGTGGTTTCCCATTGGTTTCTCTCTATATTACAGTGATCCTTAGTGACTCACAGGCTCCATATGACATTCACGTTGCCTCTGTTGTAGGCTATGCTATGTCCCTGCTGATGTGTTTCCAAGCTCATCACCATACTTTAACCTTTTTTTTGAATTTTATCCTATCAATGGTCACCCCTCTTCACTTCGGGTATCTTTCCTATTCTCTTCCCATATTTCCTATTCTCTTCCCATCTTTCCTTCTCTTTTCTCATCCTTTCCATACTCTTTCTTTCTTCCCCATCTATCTCTTTCAAAATCGTAAATGATTCCCCTTGATGTCGTCGATCACTAGTTTGAGGGAGACCACCTCAGCCATCATCTTTAATCACTTCTAGTTTTTGTCTCACAAATTTCTTTAGTACAAACCACTCAACAAAAAGGGGAAAAAATAGATAGTAGTTTTTGGTATGCCTTTCCCCCATCCTGAATTCAATCCCCTTCATTATCACATCACACATTCATATTTCCCATCCCATGAAAATTTCTATTAACTAGCCCATGTGTTTCGTCCAATCCCCCATTTTTCCTTTTCATTAGTTCTACTCCATATAAATCCATGTTTATCATATCACAATCCCAATTTAATCCCATTTTTATTTCATCTCCATTAATCCATAACACTTAATTATTTAAACCCATATCTTATCTTAAATATTCCCTCCATTCATTATTTGTAACTCCCCCATTTATGTCTCCTTATCTTCCCCTTTCATCCATTTAATATCTTGACCCCCTCCCATCACCATTTATTCCCCCCATGCATCATTAACTCACCCAAAATGCATGGTAACCGTCATCTTAGCTTGTTTTAGCCTCCTCTTACACCGTGTTTACATTATTCTCGACTACCCTGCCTTGTATGCCCTAGTTTTTGATGACCCATCTAGGTCTTTGTCATCCCTATTTATACAACTTTACCCATGATTCCTTTAGGTCATAAAAACTCTACTTTTTTGGTTATCTCATGTGAGCTTGCCATGTTTTTTCCCTTCTCATGATCCAACCATCAACTTGAAGGCATATCATCGGCAGAGGCTTGAAGGTTTGAAATTTCACTTAGAGTCCTCTTATTCCATTACCTTTGTTTATAGGTCTACAGGTTGTCTAAGATATCTTCTCTTCTATTAGCCCCCTCTCATATCCTCTTTCTACCCCTCTTCCCATCCATTTAGCTCATCAAAGTCATAAATCATGCTCCGGTCACTGTTAGCCTAATCCATTTGCCATTGAACCAATCATTATCCTCATAAGCTCTTCTTTTTGTGGATCCTCTTCATCATGATGTCAAATCCAACATCTTTGTAGAAGATTCCCAATTTTTTTTCCTATTTGTTGTTCAGTTATGCACTAGTCATCGTTTACTGTACCAGTCACTCTTAGGTCACAATCGACCCGCTCAGGTCCGATTGTGCTTATCATTATTTCCATTATAAGATCATTACTTCAATATATTCTAGCCTATTAGATCTCTGTTTCTGTGTATCGTTTTCATACTTTCATTTATTATCGTTTATCAACATCTTTTCTATTAAAAGAGGGTTCTCACTTCTTAGGACTGACTTCATTGGGAAACCCTCCATCTTTATTACTAATCCTTTTTCGTGTTCTAGCTCTCTTTGTTGTGCAGGTTCTCAAAGATCGCAGTAGAGGGGAGCTATTATTTTGTGCCTGTAATATCCCCATCATCATCCACTTTAGAAGGTCACTTAAACCCTCCCATATTTTGAGGTTTCTTGATTTCTCATTTGGTTTTCAATAATCTGAAACAAGAAGCATGGAAATCTTGTCAAACACTCTTATAACTTGGAATACCATACTCTATATTGTAATTTTATACAAATTGGTTTTGTTGCAAACTAAAGCTGTTACAATGATTTAAATAGTGTTATTACAAGGAATTATTTTTGGTTTATGAATAGTAATGTGTATTTTGAATGAAGTCTTGACTTCGGGGATTATATAATACATGGAATGTATGTATAAGTTTAGATAAATATAATGGATGTCGAGTATCATAAGTTGAAGATCATTATTCTATAATTGATTGTGCTTTGTTATTAAATACAACAAAAAATCAATATAGATGAATTATCTAGATGGTTGTAAAAATGATGTGATATTATATTTGTTGACTTAAATATTTTTTTCATTTGATAAAAAAATTGATTTAGTTCAAGGTCAAACCTAGACTGTTATTACCATTTTATAATGATTATGGTGTAGGAAATGAGAAAATTGACTCATACCAGTTCTCTCAAACTGACCCATGTATATTTCTCTCTCCTAACTGATGTATAGGTAAGTAGGAGAAGCTATAAAGTGAACACTTGGATTGTTTTAATAATTTTGTTGATTATGACCTTGTGGTCACATCTGTATAAGATATTTTTAATAGTTATCTTATTTGTATTAAATGATTTCATGAGGAAATGCTAAATGAAAAGATGGGGATAAGACCCTGATGTATAATCAAAATTATGATTTTTTTAAAAGAAAGTTGGTTTTGTGACTTCGTGAGATTTTGTGTTAATAAAGAAAGGAATGGCCTATTTGATCATGATATGCATATAGATAGACGTTATCTACGTTCCTATGTAATGACTGTATCTTGTATAAATTGTTGTTGGTCTAGTAATTTAATAAGTGGTCAAAAGATCCTTTGATGAAATATTAAGTTATTACTTATTCTAATTCCTTGACTTAACTAGTCTTATGATTAAAACATCAGTAAACAAGTTATTGAACCAATTGGTTATCATGGAAATAATATATGGATCACTAATACATTTATTAAATTAAATGTATATTGATTGTAAATGGTAATTCGATATTATCTAATATTTCATAATATGAAGATATTATAATAATGAACATGTGGATAGTAAAATCCTAGTTGAGATTAAAATGGGCATGGTTAACAAGAAATGATTATTCATAAATCATTATTTCCTTATGAAATATTAAGTTAACCTTCATAGGTAAATGATATTATCATCTCTAAAATAAGAGAATGGTTAGTAAACTAAACCTATATTTGACTTGGTAACTTATAACTTCAATAAGATGACCTTATAAGAGGGTAATTAATAGTTTACTCCATAACACAAATAAATTATGAAGTTGTGGGAAACACAATCGAATGACTTTAGGAAGTCTTAAATAATACTTCATGACTATGAATTAAGTAAACAAAAAGTAGCTTAAGTCTCGTATAGAAATTTTCACAAGACAAAATATGGTTGTAGTAGTAAACCTTAAATACAACGTAGATTGGATGTGATCTCACATCATCATACAAATACCTTGACATAGTACTAACTATGGGTAGTTACGAAAGAGGGAAAGAGGACGTAATGGAAGTAATTCCATTATGTGGTCTCTCCCTATTCCGTAAGAACCCAGAGTAAGTTGTGGTTCTTTTCGTTTATGGAGATGGTCCTGTAAAGAACACACTTCCTCTTTCTTAACATGTTCACCTTCATAAACAAAAATATCTAGATAAATGTGTTGAGATAATTGTTTGGTGATGAGAAGACTATATCCCTAGGATTTTGTGCGGTCTCGGATAAAGTTGTTTATGCATGGCTAGAAATATTTGGCCAAAGTAATGCAAGTAGATGATTACATTTTATGTTCATTGTATCCTTACTATTATATATGTCAAATACCAGAATACAAAGATTAAGAAATCAAATTTTGTGGTAAACATTTAAGGATGGAAAACATAGTTGTCTCAACCTTGAAAAAGGTAAACCTGAACATACTGCATATTATATCATTTACTCGCATAGATTGGACTGAAGGAATAAAATAATAAATCGTTCTCAATTGCACATTGTTTATACATAGAAGAGTTATCAGATGGATCAAACCTACTAATAACTAGTTGCTTAAAAATTGTTAAATGGTTTGTTCTAAGTTAAATTTTGTTTCATACTTGTGATTGAACATGAAGATTAATTAAAAAAATATTCAGTTTTTGGGGAAATAATTAAGGTGTTACGTTTTGGTTTCAGAGCTGTAGGTTCTAACTCTTAGACCTAATGGGTTTGTTATGCTAATATTAATTTATTTGTGTTTAACAAGATATAATGGTAAGAAGAAGAATGAAAAATGATGTTGCAACCAGTTCAAAAAATCTTGAGGGAACAACTAATGAAAAACTGGATGAGATGCTCTTAGTTCTCCAAGATACCATAACCGGATTTTTCACCTTAGAGAACCATCAGTTGGGCATGAAAATGAAGATCATTAGAGGAACATGGAGAAAAACATGAGGAGGAACATGAGGAATAACATCCAAACATTATGATAATGAAAATTAGTAATGATATATAAGAAATCTCACATGACTGGATGAACATGAAAAAGATATAAAAAAATCAATTCTACCAAAGTTTGATGGGACTTCCTTAAGGGATGGAGAAGAAAAATTGGTTAAGTGAAATGGAAAAATATTTTGAGATCAGATACTTTCTGAAGAAACCAAGGTTCTATGGGGTGATTTTCAACTCTCTCACAAACTTACACTTGGTGGGACAATCGTAAAATAGAACCAGGAATTGAGACATCAACTATAATTTGGGAATAATTTAAAGGATAATTTCATCAACATTTTCTGCCCCAATTGTATTTTGACCAGAAAATGAAAGAATTCAAAAGTTTAACCCAAGGGAAACTATCACTAACTGAGTATTGGGAACACTTCATTAAACTTCTGAAATACGTTCCCAATATCAAAAATATGAGAAGTTTCAAATTTGTAAGTTCATTTTGGGCTTGAATCCTAACATAGGGGGTGAAGTGGATGTGCATGGACCATCCACTATGGAGGCACTTTTTGAAAAAGATATAAAATAGGAACAAAAACTATGTGGATATTCACTTCAAGAGAGGAAAAATGTAAAAAAATAATTAATAAATCCTCACCTTCCTTTTCAAAAAATACATGGCGAAAGAGATTTATAAAAAGGGAAAACCTGAAAAGAAAAATGTTGGAGAATAATATGCTATAAATAACAGAAAAGAAAGAATAGAACATTTTTGGTTTTTAAAATAAATTTGAGAGGAATGGAGCTGTTGGGGGTTGTTTTAAATGTTGAGGTGATCATTATACTAGTAATTATCCCCAAAATAACCAAGGGAATAATCAGAATAAAAAACAATAATAAAAGGTATAACAATGGAATTTTTAGTAAGGACAAATATCTGCCATGTAGCTGAAAAGGCTAGAAATAACAGGTTGTACTGCTATATGAAGTAAAAATAAGTAGATTCCTTACATGTTACAAAATTGTTTGCCAAAAATAGAGTATTTTCCTCTTTTAAATGTTTATTCAAAGATAACTTCAAAATCCTAGAAAGGCTAATACTTGGTTTACCACCAAGACGAGAGTTTTAATTCATCATAAACCTCAATGTTGGGAGTTACTGAATGCCTGTTGTCAGAAGCAACCATAGAAAATACCTAAAGTGAATTTGGTGGAGTTGAAAGCTCAACTGCATGAATTGTATATCCTAAAGGGTGTTGATCCACCCAAGTGTATCACCTTAGGGGCACTAGTAATCTTTGTACCAAGAATAAGTATATGGTTCTTTAAGACTAATAGTATTGATTACCGAATGTTAAACAAGGGTAACAATTAAAAATAGATACCCCTTGCATAAAATTGATGATATTTTTAGATCAAATGAGGGGTGCTTCAGTCTATTCAAAGATTGATCTACAATCTAGTTACCATTAAGGTTGTATGAATTATATACATGAAGACCTCCATAAAACAACTTTTAATAACATGTTAGCATGCATTATGAGTTCACTGTTTTACCTTTCAGACTCACTTATGCACCTGCATACTTTATGAATTTAATGAACTACCTATGTTTACAACCAATACTTAGATTAGTTTTTTTCATCATAGACCTTAATGATCTGGATATTCAACATATTCAAAAGATATAAAGGATACATGATAAGCATTAAGAACAATTTGGTATGATTTTAAGGAAGCATAAACTGTATGACAAATGGCCTAAATGTACTGATCTTATAAAAAAATATCAATATTTGGGTCACCAATAATCTTCGTAAAGAAGGAATTTATTTTGATCTATCTAAGATAAGAGCTATTATTTACAGAATGTTAAACAAGCTCCTACAAATGTGCATGAAGTTAGATAGCCCTTCATGGGACTAGCTGATTACTATAGGATAGTTTGTTAAGGACTTTTATAGAGTGTGAATGTCCAATCACTACCTTACAAAGGAAAAACAAGAAATTTATTTGGTTATGATAAGTGTGAAGAAGCATTTAAATTATTAAAATAAAATTTAACTTTAGCTCCAATCTTCCAGGTTTTGGATCACAAATGGGAATTTTAAAGTAGTAACATTATACTCCTAGAGAAGGATTAGGAGGAGTCACTTCAAAATGAACATGTAACCTTTGAAAGTAGAAAATAGAAGTACATGAACAAAATGTATTGCTCAACATGACTTAGAGCTTAGTTTGCTATTTTGTATACATTACATGTTATGGAGGCACTATCTGTTATGAAAATATTTTGAAGGAAAATGATAGACCATTTGAGTCTGAAATACATATTTTCACAGCCAAATTTGAATGAAAGAAAAAACTATATGGTTCAATTTTTTTTCAAATGTATGATTTTGATATAAATTATATAAAGGAAAAATAAAACTGCATTTGCAGATGCACTTAATTCGTAGGAAGTTTATTTTTGTTATTGTTACTTTAAGAACCCAATTCAAAGATAAAGTTAGATAACAACTTTTGTTAGATCCTTACTATCAACAAGATGTAAAACAACACTATAAAAGCAATCCTAATGACAAGAGGTATGATGGTTTTAAATTTGAACATGATGGAAGTTGTATGATATTTTAGTAGAGTATATGTACCTTTAGGAAATGAATTGAAAACTAAAGTGCTTAAGGAATTTCATGGTGCCCCTTATTTGGGTCATCCAAGAGTAAACAACTACTAGTTGACGTAAAAAGACAATACTTTTGGAAAGAAATGAAAACAAATGTAAGAAAATATGTAGCTCATTACTTAGAATGCCAAAGGGTTAAAGTGAAACATTTACATCCAACATGACTGTTGTATCTGCACAATGTACGCCAGTATAAGTGGAAAGTATTTAGTATGGACTTAGTCCAAGTACTTTCCTTTTCCAAAAACATGATGTAATTCTGGCTGTGGTGGATAAGCTCACAAAAGTAGCACATTTTATACCTAGGAATCTAAAACAAATGATTCACCAGTACTAGAAAAAAGATTTGTTTGAAGAAATCATTAGATTACATGGAATACCGGAACTGATCATATCAGATAGAGATCCTAGAATGACTTACATATTTTGGCAGACATGCTTAATGCAGTCTTAGGAACAAAACTGAATTTTAGTTCATACTTACCACCTAGAAAGTGATGGAAATACCATGAAAGGGTAAATCAAGTCCTAGAGGATATGTTAAGGATGTATTGCATGGATAAACAATACAAGTGGGAAGAATATCTTCCATGGGTTGAGTTTTCATACAATAATATGTATCACTCATCACTAAAAATGGATCCTTTTGAAGCCTTTTATGGCAGAAGGTGCAAAACACCTATCAGCTGGGATAACATTGAAGATAAGGAAGTTGTAGGACCATTGAAATGCTAACTGAAATGGAGGGAAAAATGGAACTTATCCATGAGTGGTTAAAGGAAGAAACAGAATAGACAAAAGAGATATGATAATTTAAAAAGATTAGAAAGGAAATTTAATGTGGGTGATAAAGTCTTTTTAAGAGTAAAACCCAAAAAGAGTTCCATTACTTTTGGTAAGTCTACCAAGTTATCACCTAGATTTGTGGGACCATTTGAAATTTTAGAAGTTATAGGTCCTATAGCCTATAGGCTAGTTCTACCTCCTGCATTATCCAAAATGCACAATGCCTTCCATGTATCCTAGCTGAAAAAGTATGTTGCTGAGCTAACTCATATAATAAATTGGGATTCATTGGTACAGGATCCTGAGATCATCACATTGAACCTATAATAATTTTGGAAACATGCAAGTTGTAGCTAAGAAATCGTGAGATTTCACAATGCAAGGTCCTAATGGGACCAGTACTCTGAAGAAAATGTAACTTGGGAAAATATGGAGGGCATGCAGGTTACTTTTCCTTTTTTGTTTGATCAAGTTTAAAAAAAGAAAAATATATTTATTACTCACTACCTATTTTGAGTTGACTGTATTAATGACCATCTGAGTCATGACTATTTATTAAGTTCTAAATTACTCTTTTTTATCAAAAACTGTTACAGTTTGAAGAAATTACGAAATTGGTTAAATTTTTCTTAAAAAATTTAAACCACAATAAAAAAAATTTCCTGGAAATATTGCTTGGTTGTATTGGTTAAGTGTTTATCGCAACGACATTCATTAAATTCATGAAGTATGTTATCGGGATGATGACTCTTTTTAAGGGGGAAGTCATGTAACATCCCACCCTTTTCAAGTCCTGTTAATTTGATGACCATATAGATGGTCAATAGACCATCAACTGGTTTAAGCAAAGTTAATAACCGGAGTCTTATCTTGCACCAACATTTTTGTCTAAAATTATTGCTCACACACACACACACACACACACACACACACACACATAAATTAATTGTATGTTAGATAATAAAGGTTGGATAATGATAAGTCTTCAGAAGGTGATAATTTTATTCATGATTTCTCTCTTGATTTGGACTCTTCCTTTGAGTTTTCTTTAGATTACTTGGCACTAACTATGGAAAATATATCTATTATAAGTTATAACGTAATTTGTTGGGCCTTCATTTTATATTGTTTTATTTAGGCCTTTGTTGCATATAATGTGGGTGACATGTAATATATGTTTCATATATAACTTGTGGTATATATATTATTGTTAGCTTTGTGTGTGGTAAGTATAAGCCTTACTTGGCTAGCTCAAATGAATTGGATGTTTGAATGGTCATTAATTGGACGACATATATGGAAACTCATGACTTTGTTTTATTTTGTGTTTTATTTAAAGTACGTGGCACCAATTAATATAAATCGTTAATGTTTGTTTAAATGGTGGCATATTAATGGAACATTGCTAACTTACCTAAGGAAGACAAATGTCATACAAACTATGTTTGGGCAATGTCATGTACAAGCTTTGTTGGTTAATGTGAAATTTGGAGGAGTACATGGTAGGTAAGAATATAAGGGAGAGGTTTTGGGTTTATGGCCATTTATTATATGGCCTGACTCCTTCGGAATGGTTAGCTTCCCTGAGAAGCCAACTCCAAATGTGTTCACATTTCTTCTCTCTCATTTGTTCATTTGCATTGTTTTATTTTGTCTGTTATTTTCATGGGGTTATGGAGATAGTGGAATTTCTTCTCCACTGTGCCTGTTTTGTGGCCATGAATATGTGATTTTGAGTATGGATATATTGTGGCTCCAGTTGTAAAAAGAATTGCTTCAATATTAGTATTGTTATTTTGATTTTGGAGAAGATTTCGGAAGAAAAAGGAGCCAAGTTGAGAAAGAAAGAGATATCAAGCATGAGCTTCTTCCTCATATCCTAAATCTTAATCATTTTAATTGGTAATGCCATTTTGGGTATTTTTTGAAGTCTGGTTTTCATGATATGATTTATTATTCATTATCTAGGTATGTACATGGGTTTTGTATCATTGTTTTATATTTGAATACATGTTAAGAGTTTATGGGTTTTAAGGATTTATGAGTTTTTTAATTTATTATTTAAGGGTATGCTAAATGGGTTATAAAAAACTATTTGTGTGATTTTAAACTGGTTATTTTGATTTCACTATTGAAATGATATATAGTTTGTGTGTAAATGAGAGATTTCATACAGGATTGTGTGAATGAATGATGCATTTGAATTGTATATTATGGATTGCATGTTGAAATAATATATATCTTGCGTGTTTAGAGGTTATAGCATGAAATTGGTATACTGTATTTTGTGAGTGATATGGGTTATGTCAACTACATTCATGGTTTGCATATTTGGATAATATTTGAGTGTAAATTAAATGTTTCCAATATTGGGACTATGGCTTAAGGTTTAATTATTGTTGATCTGGGAATGATCCTTGGCTGAAATTTTATAAATGCTTGGTGTTTTATTACTTTGTATGTTGAGTTTATGAGTTATTCGGGGATTTACTGTTTTTCACTATCTCATAGTTTATAACACCCATAAGGGTATGCATTCTAGTTTGTATTTTTGTTATAGAAATATTGTATTGGAAATTCCAGTTGGGACTTCGTTCCAAGCTTAGAGTTTAATTTTCTAATAGGCAATTTAAATTTACCCATAATGGGCTTGCATGTTAAGATTGTTGCATATATGTGTGTTGTGCACTTTGATTTCAAGAACTATTTGTATCACGTTTTCTTCTCTTGGGGTATGTGAAATAGGTAGAATAGAGGTTATTGGTTATTATCTGTTCTTTTATATCTAAGTCTATTGTAAGGGTATTACGAATGTTATTTGTTCCTTGGATCTTGAATATCTACAAGATATATAGTTAGATGTTTGTTCTCTCTATTATGGGTATAGTTACGTTTGTAGAATAATTAGTATATTTAAGTTGTGCACTTTATAACTTATAATATCGTACTCTGTATTGTAATTGTATATGAATTGGTTTTGTTGCAAACTAAATTTGTTAACAATGATTTAATTAGTACTATTACAAGTAATTGATTTTGGCTTATGAATAATAATGTGTTTTCTATTGAAGTCTTGATTGTGGGGAATTATATAAAACATATGGATTGTATGTTTAAGTTTAGATAAATATAATGGATGTCATAGTATTATAAGTTAAATACATTATTCTATGATTGATTTTGATTTGTTATTAAATATAACTAAAATTCAATATAGATGTGTTATCTGATTATTTTAAAATGATGATATTATATTTGTTGACTTAAATTAGTTATTTCATTTGATAAATGATTTGATTTGTATTAAGGTCAAACCTAGAATATTAGTATCATTGTATAATGATTATGGCTTAGGAAATGAGTAAGTTGTCTCATGTCAGTTCTTTCAAACTGACCTATGTATATTTCTCTCTCCTAATTGATGTACAAGTAAATAGGAGAAGATATGAAGTGAATACCTGGACTGATTTAATACTTTTTGTTGATTATGATTTTGCGGTCACATGTATAAAGATATTTTTAATAAGTATCTTGTTTTTATTAAATGATTTCATGAAGAAATCCTAAATGAAAAGATGGGCATAAGACCCTGATGTATAATTATAATTATGAATTTTGTTAATGAAAGTTGGTTTTGTGACTTCATGAGATTTTGTATTAATAAATAAATGAATGGCCTATTTGATCATGATATGCATATAGGTAGACATTGTCTACATTCCTATTTAATGACTATATCTTATATAAATTGTTTTGATCTAGTAATTTAATAAGTGGTCAAAAGACCCTTTGATGAAATATTAAGTTATTACTTATTCTAATTCCTTGACTCAACTAGTCTTATGATTAAAACAACAGTAAACAAGTTATTGAACCAATTGGTTATCATAGAAATAATATTATGGATCACTAATACATTTATAAAGTAAATGTATATTGATTTCAAATGGTAACTATATTATCTATATTTCATAATATGAAGATATTATGATAATGAACATGGATAATAAAATCCTAGTTGAGATTAAAATGGGCATGGTTAACACAAAATAATTATTCATAAATCATTATTTCCTTATGAAATATTAAGTTAACCTTATGGGTAAATGATATTATCATCTCTAAAATAAGAGAGCGGTTAGTAAACTAAACCTATCTTTGACTTGGTAACTTATCACTTCAACAAGATGACCTTACAAGAGGATAATTAATAGTTTACTCCATAACATGAATAAATTACGAAGTTGTGGGAAACACAATCGAATGAATTTAGGAAGTCATAAATAATACTTCATGACTATGACTTAAGTAAACAAGAAGTAGCCTAAGTCTTGAAGAAATAGTCACAAGATGAAAGATGGTTGTGGTACTAAACCTTGAATATGATATAGATTAGATGTAATCTCACGTCATCATATAACTACCTTGACATAGTACTAACTAGGGGTAGTTACGGAAGAGGGAAAGAGGACGTAATGGAAGTAATTCCATTACGTGGTCTCTCCCTATTCCATAATAACCTAGAGTAAGTTGTGGTTATTTTTGTTTACAAAGATGGTCTTGTAAATAACAAACTTCCTCTTTAGTTAACATGTTCACCTTCATAAACAAAAAGATCCAGATAATTGTGTCGAGATAATTGTTTAGTGACAGAAGACTATATCTCTAGACTTTTGTGTGGTCTTAGGATACACTTTTTTATGCACGGTGGGAAAATTTGGCCAAATTAATGCAAGTAGTTGATTGTATTGTCTGTTCACCACATCCTTATATTATATATGTTAGATACCATAATACAAGATTTGACTTTCATGGTAGACATTTAAGGATGTAAAACATAGATGTCTCGACCTTGAAAAAGGTAAACCTGAACATACTAAAAATTATATGATTACTCACATAGAGTGGACTAAAGGGAGAAAAGAATAAACCCTTCTCAGATGGCACAAGGTTTATACACAGAAGAGTTATCAAATGGATCAAACCTACTAATAACTAGTTGTTTGAAATTATTAATTGGTTTGTTCTTAGTTAACTCTGTTTTATACTTGTGATTAAACATGAAGATTAATTTTTTTCTAAATTTATTAAATTTTAGGGGAGATAATTAAGGTGTTACAACCTTCTTCATCCATGCACGTTCCTCTTTGTTAAGAGTGTGGATCATCATGGGGCTCCTTGTCCTTTTTACTCTACACTACTTACCGAAATCATCTATTTTACCAAAGATAAAACACTTTTTATATTTCTCTTTGGAGTCTTAGATCTATTTTTTAGAATTTTTCGTTTCTTGGTACAATGCCACCAAAATTATTGCATAAAACCTTTGCAGATTTCTCACTAAGGACATTCAACAACACAAAGTAAGAAACACATAATGTGATAGAGCTTTCCACCTTCCTATCAACCCTTTCCCACTCTTTATGTGTCAACCTTGCAGGTGAATTATGTGTCATGGAAAACCAACAATTTCTCTTTATCAAGAGATCCTCCATCTTGAGTTTCTATAACTCAAAGTATTTTTTAATCTATTAATCTCAATATTGGTGCTACATGACATATCCGAGATTCTACAACCTATATTTTTAACCAAAAAAACATGTTGGGGATTTGATACCACATGTTGGAGATTTAAGGAAAACCATGGTGTAATAAAATAAAATAGAGAGAGAAAATTAGAGATCTAAATGGCTAAACACATGCAAACAATATTGACACAATATTTATCCTAGAAAATCCCTTTGTGGGAAAAAATTCAGCCAAAACCTTGCTTCTTATATTAACTTAAACTGGTTTACAAATAAAATATAAATCCTTCAAGGAACTGTAATATAAGACTTACATGCCCACTCAACCATGTTGCATCATGCAACCTTCCAACACAAATCTACATTGATCTTTAACCTTGTCAACTTGTTCTAGACCGAACAATAATCATGACAATAAAACCTCCTCCCTTCAAGATGTAGACCAATCCTATGATACTACCTAAATTATGAAATGAACTTGTCCTACAACAACATTTGACTATTATATCCATTGTCTGTTCAACTTTAGCTTCAACAACAACTCTTAACCGAAATTCCATAAAACTCTAACTTTGGCAATAAATCTTAATCAAATTGCTATTTAACTTCAACCCCTTCGCTTTAGAATTTGTCTTCAACTTCTCTACTGAAAGAGCATGCACTTATATAGATGTGCATCTCCTTATACTAGCACTTGCTTGCACTATAAATCTCCTACGGAAAAATCCTAAAATTAGGAGTTAAATCTAAGCCCCAGTCTTTTCTAGCTAA
Organism: Taxus chinensis; assembly: GCA_019776745.2. Taxonomy (NCBI): domain Eukaryota; kingdom Viridiplantae; phylum Streptophyta; class Pinopsida; order Cupressales; family Taxaceae; genus Taxus; species Taxus chinensis. The sequence continues at coordinate 550,731,317 of CM034156.1, read as the reverse complement.
TTCAACTTACAAGCTAACTAACACTTCACTCATTTAAGTGTTTCTTTTTTGCTTTATCCAAAACCACTCAAATTAGCCCAGCCACCCAAACCAATGTTGTATGGAAGTGATTGAAACAATTTTAACATATCTTTGAATGATCACACATGAGAGATCATGTAAAGTTGAAACACATGGGAAACTTGTTGAAACTTGAAAATTGGATCTGATTAAGAAACTAGTATTGAGCAAGGGTATATTGAGAATATTATAAATAAACCACTCAACCCTTCACTTAAAGAGATGACTAAAGATGACTAAATGCTACCTATTTTTTTATAGAGAGAATTTTGGAAGTTTCCTTGAAATGTAAATATGTAGCTATCTCGTATCTGATTAAGATATGAAGTGCTTATATGAATAGTGTTTCTATTTTTACATGATTGAATTCTTTATTAGTACAAGCTATAGTTTGAATAAGTATATCTTACACATTGTTATATGTAACTAACTATCTCGTATTTGATTAAAATATGAAGTGATTATATGAATTGTGTTTCTATTTTTACATGATTGAATTCTTTATTAGTACAAGTTATAGTTTGAATAAGTATATCTTACACATTGTTGATAATTACCTATCTTTTTCACAATGATGGCTTACATGATCTCTTGTTCATAAAACAATCAAGTACACATGGTTTTAATACTATGAATTAAACAATCTAAGTTCACATGACAATAATATTTGTTTTCAACATTATCTTTAAAAAAATTATTAAATTTTTTCAAAACCTCGATGTCATATTGTAGAAATGAAACCAGTTTATCAGTAAGATAACTTTAAATTTCTTATATTTAATATTATTTATTTCATTGCATTAAAACATTTTTTAATAATATTTTTAAATATCAAATTATTTATATTTCCTTTTCAGAAATAAAATAATATATGTTTATATTATTAAATTATAAAAATATTAAATATATAACATCTTTAATAATTGACAAAACACTTAAAATACTAAAATATGATTTATTTATTTTTTCCTTAGTACATATAATATCTTATAACCTAAAACCTTCCACATAATCTAGACAATAGAAGCGTTGATTAAGATTTTTTAAATTTTAATAGGAATGTTGGCACATCAATCCAACAATTTCTCTGTCAAGAGATCCTCCATCTTAAGTTTTTATAACTCAAAGTATTTTTAACCTGTTAATCTCAGTTTTGGTGCTACATACCATATCGAAGATTCTACAACCCAAATATACAATCACAAAACCATTTAAAGAAAACAACCAAATCCCCTCACCAAGCAACCATAGCTATGATACCACATGATGGGGATTTCAGGAAAACCATGGTGCAATAAACTAAAATAAAGAGAGAAAAGTATAAATCTAAATGACTAAACACATGCACACAATATTGACAAAATATTTATCTTGGAAAATCCCTTTGTGGGTAAAAACCTAGCCAAAAACTTGCTTCTTGTATTAACTTAAACTGGTTTACAAATATAGTATAAAGCCATCAAGGCACTGTAATACAAGACTTACATGCCCACTCAACCATGTTCCAACATGCATCCTTCCAACACAAATCTACACTGATCTTCAGCCTTGTCAACTTGTTCTAGATTGAAAAATAATAATGACAATAGAAACCTCTCCCCTTCAAGATCTAGACTGATCCTAGGATTCGACCTAAGTTATGCATTGAACTTGTCCTACAACAACCTTTGTCTATTCTATCCCTTGGCTATTCAAATTTATCTTCAACAATAACTCTTAACTGAAGTGTTATACAACTCTAACTTCAACAACAACTCAAAATCAATCTTCTAGTTAACTTAAACCTCTTGGCTTTAGAATCTGTCTTCAAAAAATTCTCTAATGAAATAACATGCACCTACATATAGATGTGCATTTCATTATACTAATACTTACTTACATTATAAGTCTCCTACAGAAAAATCCTAAAATTAAGCTTTAAATATAAGCCCCAACCTTTTCCAGCCAACTTAACTTACAACCTAATTAAAGCTTTCACTAATTTAGGTGTTGTTGTTTTATTTATCCACAAACACTCAAAATAGCCCAGCCATCCAAACAGGTGTTGTATGGAAGTGAGTGACACAATTCTAAAATAACCTAATATATCTTTCCACTTCATGTCAACCCTATCCCACTCTTTATGTGACAACCTTGTAGGTGAATTTTGTGTCACAACGATCTAACAATTTATCTGTCAAGTGATCCTCCATCTTGAGTTTCTATAACTCAAAGTGTTTTTTAACCTGTTAATCCCAGTTCTGGTGCTACATGACATATATAAGATTACACAACCGAGATTACAATCACAAAACCATTTAAAGAAAATAACCAAAACCCCACATCAAGCAACCATAGCTATGATACCACATGTTGGGGATTTTAGGAAAACCATGGTGCAATAAACTAAAATAGAGAGCTGTAAAGGGATAAACACATGCACACAATATTGACAAAATATTTATCCTAGAAAATCACTTTGTAGGTAAAAACCTAGTTGAAACCTTGCTTCTTTTATTAACTTAAAATATTTTACAAATACAGTATAAATCCTTCAAGGAACCGTAATACAAGACTTACATGCCCACTCAACCATGTTCCAACATGCATCCTTCCAACACAAATCTACACTGATCTTCAACCTTGTCAATTTGTTCTAGACCAAACAATAATCATGACAATAGAAACCTCCTCCCTTTTAGATCTAGACTGATCCTAGGATTATACCTAAGTTATGCACTGAACTTGTCCTGCAACAACCTTTGGCTATTCAACTTTAGCTTCAACAACTCTTAACTGAAGTGTTATACAACTCTAACTCCAACAACAAATCTTAATCGAACTACTATTTAACTTCAACCCCTTGGCTTTAGACTTTGTCTTCAAATTCTCTAATGAAAGAGCATGCACTTATATAAATGTGCATCTCCTTATGCTATCACTTGCTTGGACTGTAAGTCTCCTATGGAAAAATCCTAAAATCAGGATTTAAATCCAAGCCCCAACCTTTTCCAGCCAATTCAACTTATAGGCTAATTAAATATTCACTAATTTAGGTGTTGCTTTTTCCTTTATCCACAACCACTCAAAGCGCTACTCAATGTTCTCGCCATCCCTACCTATGGATCATTCGTTGAGATATGTTGGTTCAATGTTCTTGCCAGCCCAACCCTATCTATAGATCATTCATCGATGCCTTGCCTATACATACATGAGGATGTTTTGGCATTGAGTAGGTGGCTGGATGGGTGAATGGTGAGAGAGATGGTTAAGATTGTATTCTGAGGTGAGGAGATCGAATCACAGGGCAGACTCTATAGAGATCTCTCTCGATGAACTACTATATGGAGATAGTCTCGTGGGGGGCTAAGGAACTCTATGTCAGACCACCGATGTGAACACAATGGTCTCCGACCCGAGGAAGGAATGGGAACAAATTTTAATTTGGATCCCAACATGTCGGTGGTTTTTCACTGACATCTTGCTAGGAAGTTGGTGGGCTAATATTGAATTGGGTTGGGGTGGGGCATTTAGTGAGCATGAGCAGCGGGCAAACCGAAAAGGAGATGATCCAGTTTAGAAAGCAGGGAACGAAAGACATTGATTGCAAAGGTTGGGAGGATAGGTATAGGCCAGCCACTCAAATCAATGTTGTATGGAAGTGATGAGTGACACAATTCCATCATATCTTTGAATGATCACACATAAGAGATCATGGAAAGTTGAAACACATGGGAAACTTCTAGAAACTTGACAACTGGATTTGATTAGGAGACAGCTATTGAGTAAGGGTATACTAAGCGTATTATAAATAGACCACTCGACCCTTCAATGAAGAGATGATTGAAGATGCTTAAATGCTACCTATTTTTTTATAGAGAGAATTTTGGATGGTGGAAGTTTTCCGGAAATATAATTCTATAACTATCTTGTATCTAGTTAAAATATGAAGTTCTTTTATGAGTTGTGTTTCTATATTTACACGATTGAATTCTTTATTAGTGCAAGCTATGGTTTGAATAAGTATATCTTACATATTGTTGGTATTTACATATCTTTTTCACAATAATGACTTGGGTGATCTCTTATTCACAAAACAATCAAGTACACATGGTAATAATACCATGAACTAAACAATCTAAGTTCAAATGACAATAATATGTGTTTTCAACATTATCTTTAAAAAACTATAAAAACTTTTTGAAAAAATGAAACCAGTTTATTAATAAGATAGCTTTAAATTTCTTATATTTAATATTATTTTTTTCATTTCATAAAATATTTTTTGAATGATATTTTTAAGTATCAAATTATTTATATTTCCTTCAAAGAATAAAATAATATGTTTTCATAATATTAATTAATAAAAATATTATATATTTTCATAATATTAATTAATTGATCTTTAACCAATGAGGAAACACTTAAAATACGATATATGGTATAAATAACTATCATTTAACCTAAAAGCTTCAAACAATCTAGACAATAGAAGAGTTGATTTAGGTTTTAAAATTTATAATATGAACGTTCCAGCATTAAAATTTCAAATCACGTAGGAAACAAAAATAAACACATTTCAATTGAGATAAACTATTCACAATATCATGCCTAAATAAAAATGAACCCAAAACCTAAACTACAAATGTTTGCATTACATATTTCACGTAGTAAGTAATGAATTTCTATTAGATCATAAAAATGGCCAACATTCCAAATAGAAAGAGCTTACAATGGTTCTATATGAACAATACCATTATTCTAACCAGCAAACTAAGTTTATTTAGTATAATCTACCCCATCAAAGTTGCAGGTTGCAGGTTGCACGCTTCTTGTTGTCCTCCTAGAGCTCGTGATACTTATCTCCTTGAACGGTAGAGGAAGGTTGAAGTGAAGAAGTTCCAACTATGTCACTGTTGGGATGCCAAAATCCCAACTGTCTATCTCCAGAAATCCATTTATACATGTCTGTTGTCTCGTAGGAATAAAAAGGCTGGCTTTCTCCTACCACAGATGTCGAAGCCACACCATCATAATCATTTGAAGAAGTCACAGACAGGTGCTGATTCATTGATCCCGATCCTTTTGATGCTCCAAAACCATTCCCATGATACATTTGTAGATTGGGCACTTCTGTGAAGCTCATGGGCTGCATCTCATTCTCTTGAAGATGATTAATACCACCATTACCACCTCCATCCAATAAACCGTGGTCATCATCCATCAAAGAGTATGGTACTTGATAAGAATTGGCTGTATTCCATACAGACCTTGGGATTGAACTATACAATCCAGGGGTTAAAGATGGGTGGAGCCTTGTATCCTCATAAACAGGCTGCTGCTGCTGATTTTGATTGTATTGCTTCATAAGTAAATCATTCATGGAGGAAGAAGTTCTCCTGTTGTTGTTGTTGTTGCAGCTTAGTGATAGCAAGTATTCTGCACGCGCATATACATTGTATCTAAGCATCTCCAATGAAGCAGCAAACTGCTTCAGCTCATTAGTGCAGAGATCCTGTATACCCATCTTCCACCAGAACTCCTTTTCTTCATAGTTAAATCCAGACCCACCATTGATATTCTGTACTTTCTCCCTCCCTAAGAGCTGCAGATGCCTCTTGTGTGCATCATGGTCTTGAAGAAGCTGGTCATACTGCCTTCCAAGCTTTTGGGTGTTCTCTATTTTCTCACTGTCAGAAAAGACAGGAACATGCTGGAGCTTGTCAATCACAAAATCAATGGAAGGGTGTCCAAATGGGAAAACCTTCCCTGCAGGAGAGAAGACAATGATGCCAATCTCTGGCCCACATAAAATGCAAAGCTCACTAGCCTTCTTGAATAGGCCCATTCTCCTCTTGGAGAAGCAAACCTGCCTGGCATCTGAGTTCTCTATTCGTTTTATCTCTATCTTCTGTCTACCCATTCTTCTAGTCACCATAAGCACATCAGTTGCCTGATCAACCCATCTCTCAAAATTATTTCAAGCCCCACAATACAATGAATACAACCAAATTAAAATCATTTTAACTCCACAATGAATAACATCAACTCACATGACTGAAACCAAAGAAATATTATTAACTTTTTACTGAAAACCATAAAAATTGTTCAAAACATATCTCAAGACTAATCATGACAAATACATCTTTACAATTGTGAAATTGATATGGAATTGATGTGAAATTGATTTGGAATAAGAGAATATTGAGATGCCTACAATGAATAACACAAGACTATAATGACCCAAAAAAAAGGAAAATTGAATGAAAAAAGAAAAAGCTTACACTGATTATGCCCAGACTAACTCAACCAGTTTCGCTTCTCATATAACTTATGAAGAGTTTTTTGCTGTTCTTTTCATATCACGATTCACCATGATGAAAAGATGCTTATATGTTGTAGAAGAACCGATATCCATTTAACTTTTTCACAGACTGCCCTCTTCTTTCGCTTGATCAGTGCGTTTGAATTGTGAGTTGAATTTAGAAAGACCAAATTTCCTGATTGGAACATTGATTCTCACAGATAACCATGACTGTTAAACATAGAAACTTCTTTAAAATTGCGGACAAATAGAGTGTTTTCAGGGATTAAAAACACCTTGAAAAGTGGAGCTAAAAAACATCTTTCCCGTCACTTCACATTTTAAAAATCTTTTTTCCTCGAACTAACCACATATGGGCTCCAATTAGGTCTAATTGAGAGAAAACTGTAAATCACATTTAATTAAAAAAAGGGAGGGGATCATAAGTAATGTAAAATAATTAAATTATTAGAGAAATTAGGGTTTTAGATAAAACTGTATATCCTATGAATCTAAAGAAAGTCGGTCAATGACATGTAGTAGATGATCCTAGAAGACATGACTTATGCTATAGGTACAAAAATGGTTGACCAAGTTTCCAAAATGGATAGAGTAATTATGTTCTTCTCTGCCAAATATAAAACTCGGCCTATAAATGTGATCATTAGCTTTTGATCATTGAAAATCTCGCTCCATATTCTTGGTTCTCTTATGTAGCATTGGGAAGATGCATTTCTTGCTAAAAAAAACCTAATTTAGTGTTAATACTTTGCAAAATGGTAAAAAAAGGGTTTAGATTGGAGGACATGTTTATTTTAGAGAGATAAACACTTTTGACCGGAGCTATGAACCGGAGGGTTGATGGGGCCCCTCCCTATAATTTGTAAAGGATGACAACGTGAAGGAACAACAAAAAAATAGTCCCCAAAAACAAGGGGTTGAAACTAGACGAAGGCCAAACAAGGATGAGGACTTCGATGCTGAAAAAAAACCGCATAGTAAAAAGTAGGAACAAGAACAAAGAAATGATATCAGTAAGAGATTTTGAGAATCTCCACCTCTTCCTTCACTTGGACAAAAACCAAGAATTTACGGTTGCGAAATTGATCAACAGAGCCGATCGTCGCCACCTTTTTATGAAAGGAAAAAGCCAAACTCGCCAAGGCCTGTAGATCCACCACACACTCCGGTGGAGGCATGATAGGGGTGACGAGAGAAGACATGTTCAAAGAAGGAATCCCACAAACGGAAGCTATATTAGATACGATGAACCGATTCCGTGAATTGGACGACACGTTTCTTGTGCTCCAACTCGATACAGACCCTTCTGTCCACCCAAATAAGGGATGGAGACAGGCCAAGTGTTAAAAACTGGGTAGGAAGGAAAACATTAGCCACCGCTTCATCCAAACCCACACGGTAGTGAGGAAAGATGAAGTGTTTTGCAATCACCACATTTAAATCCTTATCAATAAACAACTAGTCCCACCTTCTTTGAGGAAAAAATTTTCAAAGTAACACTTCATACAAACCATCAAGCGGTCATTAAGTAATATGGTGTATGCAATTGTCATAGCCCTTATCTTTCAATGCGTGCACTAATAACTACTAAGTGCTTAAGTACTTAAATTTCACTTTTGACACATGGATACTCTTGACAACAACAAAATTTTACTCCAACTTCAATATAAGTCTTGCAAGTGATATTTTTGTATGAATTCAATGTGTAATTGTTTGCATAAATGTAATAATGTACTCATGTATCTATAGACTGCTTGATTCAAATTAGGACATTAATTGGCATGCAAGTCGACACATAATGGGATAGAAATTAGAAAAGCAAAGTGACGAACATTGAGGAATTCAAAATTAGGGACTAAGGGCCCCAAAAAGGATAGTGACCATTTTTGTAATAGGTACTGAAATGGCATGGCCATTTCTATACCATACAAAAGTGGTAACTTCCTATGACCATAAAAAATTAATGTAGGAGACTAGAGAGAAAATGATAGAGAAAAGAGGAAAAAGGGGAAATGGGGGAGAAATGAAGAATGTAAAGTTGATAGTAGAAAAACGAGGTCGAAGATGTCCAATTTCGGAAGGGAAGCAAGAGAAACAAGTTGAAGGTTAAATGAACCAAGGATAATGGGTTGACAAGAGCCTAAATTAGACCAATAATTAATAAACATGTATAAATATAGTAACACTAAAACAATTAGCTAGTCACATACCAAAATTAGGTGTCTACATAATGCCCCATTTTGATGTGTGTATGAATACATAACAAAGAAAAACAAACAAGCACTTACTTGAGAATGTTTTTCTATGGTCAACTCAACAAGTAAAAAGGAAAGAGAAATCATATTATCTTGCTAATCCCATGAGGGATGCAAATATTGTGTGGTGCATTTGTACTCATGTTTGGCATTCCTGCAAACATATTTGAACATATGCAAGTGAATATGTAGCTCTCTCTCTCTCTCTCTCACACACACACACACATTCACACATTTGAACATATGTAAATGAATATGTAACACATGCGCACGCACACACCCACACACACACCCACACACACACGCATGCACGGTGCAGGTGCACAAAAATAAATAAAGAAATGCTTCCTTAGTGAGATCATGCCTTGGAGTATATGCTGAATCTAAATCTATGTGTCTCGTGATGAGACAAAAATATATGAGTCTAATACGAGTTTATCATGTGATGAGACCAAGTACATTATATCACACATCTTCTTATTTCAACTTCCACATACGAAAGTGATAGGTAAGACATGAACGTGTGTATCACATATTGTAGACACTTAATTTTTGTAGGATACCATTTAATTTATATGGTTCTAGTGTATTTATGTTCTCATTTACTACTGGTTCAAGTTAATCTCTTATTGGCATAATTTCCCTTATGTTGCGAATTTTCTTGTCTAGCTAAACTTATTTTTTTGGTTTCTCTCTTTCCTTATCTCACTTGGGCCTTGTTTTATTCATTTCTCCCTCCTTTGTTTCTTACTTCCAATTTCCTTTTCCATTTTTTTCATAAATGAAGTTTTATGTATGAGGCAAAAATGTTCATATTCTAGTGTAAATAGTCCTTTTTATTTTATATGCCCTTTCACTCTTTGCCCCCATCTTGAACAATTTTGTGCCTCCTTTATTGGTCTTTCCTACCTAATTTTTTGTCTTGTATGCCAATATCATACTAATTTTAATTTTACGAAGTCTATATAAACATAGGTACAATAGTAATTTCAAAAAAAGAGGCAATTAACTAGACAATATCAAAGCTACTGTACATTGATATAGTTATTTAAATTATTGAATTTTAAAGGTAAAGACATATTGTAATTTTGAAGCATCCCCATACCAAAATGCTAGTTCAAGTATATATGGATTCATTCTACACTATATTAATTGTTACATGCATGTAAGAAAATATAAAAGTTAGGGCATGAGTACTGTTATTAACTTGCACAAATGTTGATTGCAATTTTTTAATTGATTAATAGGCAAAAGAGGGGGTTTTGATAGTTTCCCCCTCCTTTACATAGAAAAAAAAAGACAAAAAATATTAACCAGTACAATCATCTAAAATAGAAACAATAAGAAATAGTAATACATATAAGCCTTCACGAGGAAGACATAAGTCAACAAAAGGTTAGCAAAAAGTCTATATTCCAACAAGATTGCTTAGGCTAAGAGAAACCTCCCACACCTCCTTCATAGTTGTAAAATGATTTTCCAAGTCTTTGAAATTGCTTTGTTTATATTGCTTAGAGTTCTTCAATTTCTTACTTTTTCCTTTTCTAGTTATATCATGAACCTCATCCACGAAATTTCTTTTTTGAATATAATCTTACATGGAATCCAAGTTCTTGATGTATTTGTTCATAGTAACCTTATTAAATTTCAAAATTGTACCAATTTTTTCTTTAATGTTAAGCATCTCCTTCTCCATTTCCTTGTATTTATTTTAGATATCCTTGATGTTTTCTTTGATTTGGTATACTTCAACAGATAAAACTCATTTGCCATATTTTTTAGCAAGAAATTTGTTTGTATCTTTCTCCTTATCCTCATGTATGCCAATGACATATTGTTTCAAAATGGTAACTTTCCCAAAAAAAAATTGAGGACATTATTGTGGGATTTTATAGCTTTGGAAAGTTCATTCACCATTCCTAGATCATATTGAGGTGCCTTAGCTGTTAGGCGCTCCAAGAAGATTGTATGTATTGCTATGAAAAAAGATACAGACATCATGCCTTTATATAGGCCGTGGAAGAGCAGAGGGAGGAACAAATCCGAGGAACAGTTATATAACTGTTCACTAATCATTTACTAATCACTAACAACTAACAAAATGTATTAATTTGCTAACATTAGCCTTAATAGGGGTGGGATTATCAAAATCTTTGAGTGGGTAGAATCTTCTTTCTTTGAAGGAGGGGAGGGACTGTTGGATTCATCATCATTAAAAATATTTTCACACTTCCTTTCCTGTAATGTTCTTTCCCTTACCCTCACCATCTAGGGGATTTTTGATGTTATAACAATTTTTCTATCTTAAAAGACCGGGTCTCAACATTTTTCCTTAAAGGGGTTTTTGGATATGGTGCTAGCCTCAAATTTAAGTAGAGCCACTAGGTGATTCATATCTGTGTTGGTAGTAATAGTCTTTCCTTGGGGCATATAGGGGATCATATGTTTGGCTTTTTTTCATAGAAGTTGGATGAGGGTAGGGTGATTAAGGAAGTTAGATTTATCAACATTATAATATTCCATATTCCTTAAGAGAAAGAAGGAGATACTCATTTTTATTTCTTTTCTAAAGTGGTTTAGAAGAGAAAAATAATAAGAGTAATTTTTTCTAAACCTCCCCTCAAGGGTGATATATTGGATTATGATTTTACAAACCTTCTCCCATGACTCAAGGAGGGAGGACCAAAGGATTCCATATTCCAATGCAACTATTTTCTCATCAACGTAAAAAAAAGTTATGATATCTTCATTTTTCCTTCTTTTGAGTCCTTCAGTATTGATTATAATTTTTTCTACAAACCAAGGCTTTAATAAAACAAGCCCCCATAATAAGAGCAGGAAAAAAATAGGGATTTTACATAGAGATACCTATTTTTCATTGACTCGCTATGATGAATATGTTTCGAGACAATGTTTCACCCATTAGGGAATCTCATAGGTAGTTTTCATGTCAAATTTTATTTTGCACACCCTTGGAGTTTAGAGCTGGTATGGAAATAGTTGAAATAAGGTCTTTGATTTTTTTGGGGCTCGCCTAAGGTGACATTTTCACGTATTTTTCTCATTTCACTTATTAGTGTCACTTATGGAATAAGGTGAAATTGGGTACTATTTTTCAAAACTTAAAATTTCATTATACATTAAAATTTCCAATAGTTTCTATACTTTATTATCGATATTAATAATTCCTATTTTCTAAAACTACACATTTATTAAATATATAAATTTAATGTGTTTAACTACATCTTATGTGTGGTTTTTTGTTACATTATTAATGTGAAATCCACTCTCCATTTACATTTCAATGAACATGCACTCTTCAAGTACACAACTTTAGGGTTTACCCTTTTGGTAAGCCCACACTAATTCAATATACAACATATGGTTTCACTTTGAGAAACCCTAACCTTATTGATTGTTATAGGGGTTACTCTACATTTTCCAATCTTTCAACCCTAACTCATGTGTAAAAAAGGCTATGCATTTTTACTCTCCATATTATATATCTTTTATTCCATTCAAACAAACCAATTTCTAGGATTTAACCATATATAGGTCACAAATAAACTCTAATCTAATCAATATTATAAATATTTCCTCATTTCCTTGGGTATATTCTAAAAGAACAATATAGTTCATATTGAAGAAGCTCAAGCTCATCCTAGAGTCAATCCCACCTCTTTCAAAACCCTCATTTATGAAAACACAAGGATTACAACTTATGTTATTATTGATGTGGTCAATCTAGTAAGTGACATATTCATTATTAGAGGTCCCAATTAACGAATATGTTATACCATGGAACCCTCATGCTTGAACATTAAATTATGAATTAAATTTAATAAAACATAATAAACACGAAACACATAACTTTATTAATTCAATAAAAAGGAAATATGTGGTGAAAACACAGTAATCTCAAACTACTTGATGTGCTACGATAAATTTATCAATATTTTTTATAACTATAGTATTTTCAAGTATATATCTTACAACACCCAATATATAGGGATTATTAAGATCTATAAAACTCCTAACACTCATATTGTTGTCACTTGCAAATACGACATACTTTTATAGATGCAAGACCCTTGTACTTACATAAATTTATTAAATCTACAAGTGGCCCATATGAATTAGATGTGTTCCAATCCTATATGCAAGATAAGGACCTTGATACAAATTATTCATAACATCTATTACACATATTGATTAGGTGAACTCATGCTGGATCCTTTAAACAATGTTGCATTTTAAACTATGAAAGTTACATGCCAAACTACACCATTACACATAACACTATGTGTTAACCTCTAAGATGAATTCATACATGATATCTCAACTCAAATATAATGGCATCATCATTTTGAGGGTAGATGAAAATTATTGAGATGAATTTTTTTTGGTAACTTGAGCCTATGATAATGCTTCTTTTCATATTGCCAACAAAAATAGTGATTATTTACGCACATAGATAATTTACACTGTAACTATAGTTCTATGTTGTGCTAATAAAATACATGATTATATATCCTAAAATATGATCTAGACTCTAGAAGATATATAAAACCTTAATAAACTCCTTTGAATAGGCCAATACTACAAGATAACTAAAAACTATTAAAAATACTTGCATACACCATAGACGGGGTAGAAAGTTACATCACAAGAGAATGATAAGACTTGTGAAAAATAATAATATGATGCTTGTGTAATAGTATGCTACATAAAATACTTACAAAGACACTAGGATAAAACCAACCTTGCAAAAATTACAAGAAATGGGCTAGGATCAAACAAAAAAATTATACACTAATAGAATTATCCTAATTTGCAAACTAACATGTTTTTGGGTGATGTAAGATTGTAAGAAAGTCTAGATGCTCCCACATTGTAAAGCCCAAGTAAGAAGAAGAAGAATAATATCATGCTATCAACTCTATTGATGGTATTCAATGTTTTACAAATTTTATAACACTTATCCAAGTTACATTCTCAATGTATTGGCCTTTATATTTGACTATATATTCTCTGTATTTGAATACATCCAAATTGGCACTAGCCTTTTTATAATTTATATTTTTAGTTATTTTTGTGTATTGTTTACTAATTTGAATAAAAGGATTAATTGGACCATTTACCCCTCCTTAACTCTCTACTTATTCCAAAACATTTTAAAAATCCCATCTTCATTCTTCTATTATGATATGATTTCTAGGGATCCCCACTTTTTGAATTTCATGATTTTTCATTCTACTACCTCCAAGAGAATATTTCTCATCTTGGATAGAATCGACTTACAAAACAATACAAGGCTTATGATATTGTCTTGTCTTCATTTTGGCTAAAAATTTCCAAAAGAAAATATATTCAGGTTAAATTTCAATACTTTTGAATTTGAATTTGTGTCATTTGCATGCCAAAAGGTCCCAAATTTGAAAATTGATCACCGTATAAGTAAATCACCTAACATCATTTATGGGGAACTCATTACGACATATTTTCAATATCTAATATCTCAGATCATTTTTGCATCTACTTTCAAGGTTGATTACTCTTATTTTGAAATATGAAGTATCATATTGCATCTTCTAAAGAATGGAAATATGGAAATGAGAAGACCCTCATAGGATTGAAAGATGATTTTTTCTTAAGAACATTCTACATACTCAATTTTATGATTAACAAGCTATTTTTTTTAATGCCAATAAAAGATCCTCAACCGAGAAAATAATTGACAAGCTTTGTTAGGTAGCATCATTTTTCATTCATTTTTTATATTTTCATATGGAATCCCTCTTTTGGGGATTTCATGCCCCTAATATTGGTCAAGACAGTGTTTGTACTTAACTATAGAGATTATTTGAAAACACCCTTTTTGCTTTAAAATTAGTTCCTCTTTTGACTCTTTATATCATGCAACTTCCCATAAAATAGGAGAGGAGTTACATATTCCTAACTTTATGGGGTCATATAGTAGTATTTTGCACCAACTCAAACATCATAGGAAAATTTGGATAAAAACTTAAAATTATGCTATGGAAATTCATAAATTTGTATTTGTATGTACTTAATATTATATCATGATGTGACATACTTATAAGTTTGGACTCATTTGGAGTAGGTTACATAGTCAAGTTTAATTTAATGCATTTTAGAAATATATTAATATTTCTAGAATATCATTCCTTTAATTGATTTAATTTTGATTTCATGTCAATCAGAGTTACCTTATCATATCCAATGATTGTGTAGACAATAAGATCCATACCATGACCATCCTAGGTCTTGAGGTTGCATAGCTCCATGGGATGAATGAGCCAACCAAGAAGAAAAAATATACACCGAACCGAATGATACTTCTAACATGGTAATCAAAGATATTTCCAATGATTTTGTACACTATTATATTAGTAGAAAGTTAATTTTAGGATATTAAATTGTTATCAAAACTTATGTGGATATAACTAGATTGGTGCATTAGAGGTAAGATAAGTGAGATGGTATGTCACATATAAGGGATGCCTCACCCAAAAGTTTCAACTACTTCGTTGATGATGTGGATTAGTAATTCACTCCTCCATTGACCAAAGAAGGAAAATATATTTTATTCTATTGGGTTGAAATTTTCTATAATTTTAAATTTAGATATTTACATTAAATTCGTATTTAATTTTTATTGTGTGAAAAGATGATATTTGATCATGGATCATGGAAAATCATATTGGGTAGATATGGATGATAATGAAGCATATAATCTAAAATAGTAAGAAAATGATATTTTTTTCGTGAATGAAGAAACTCCGTTGCTACTACATGAAGCCAAACCTAGAGTGGAAATACTAGTGAACAATTCATGTGACAAACAAAAGGAACTTGCTTGATATAATGAACCGAAAGAAAAGATAAAGAAAAAATACAAATTGTTTTAGCCTTGATACATGGCATAATAGTGATAGTCCCAATAAAGGCACTCATACATTGTTTATTATAATTGAAAAAATACAAGTAAAGATATAATTGGAGAAACCGGAAAATGAATATCAATATGAATACTGGGAAACGATGGTATAACAAATCCCATTGTTGAGATAAAAGATTGTCTTACCAAAATCCTTGATAAACTAATGATCTCAAATGAATATAATTCCAAAACAATATATGGAAAAGGAGATAAATTTCATTACTTTCAATGAAATTTCAATTACAAATTGAACACCAATTAAGGGTTATGCATATTATTATTCTAATAACATCAAAAATCATGATTTATAATTTTCATACAATCATGCCATCCCATACTCTTATGTTGAGTTCCTTTCCCACTTGTGTAGCTACAAGTAGTCCATAATATCATGTGCATCCCACAAAATACCAAGAAACATGTTACAAAATTTCTGAATTTCAAGCATCTTCATGTAACTCCTTACATCATGCACCCTCTAAAAAAATGCAACAAAACATGTCACAACTAGCTCAACAGAAACATCACTCCCTTCATCAGAAGTGGGGAAGATCCCTAAAATTACTCAAGGTAATAGCCCTTATAGGGTTGAGAGGAATGATCCACTTTTGCATGAGAAAGAATTACACAACAATATTGAAAATAAATATCAACGTCATTTCCCATAACACATCATCTATAAAATCTACAAATCCTACACAAAACCACGTCAATGTGAGCCATGTGCACAAGATTTTCACAACATTGACTAATTGTGTAACACTAGATGACATCTCACCTAGCACTATTCCTATACAAATCATCCAAAACTCACATTGGCCACATGGATTGCACCATAATGCATAATGATAGGTATTAATTCTAGGTCTCACCTTATGTCAAATCATCTATTGACATACTTCACACTTGGAATTCACTCATAACTATATGAAGGTGAAAAGACACAGGGAAGATCAATGATTTCAACTTCTATAGCACTTATTTATGTCGTTGAGGCTTTCTTATATATGTATACACATCTATAGCATTATAAAGTACGAAGACAATAGAAAGTAGTGAACCATACACCTTCCTCAAGAGTATTCCATATACATCACAAAAAATTAATGTACTTCTTTATTCCATTACTATTATTTTCTCTAAATATTATGGCTTTTGCATATGCTTATAACACATCTAAATCCTCATTTATACTATATCATCCTATAAATTCTAAGATATAGATTAAATTTTTTAAAAATCTTTAAGTGATTTGGAATTTTTTATTTCATTATGATACTATATAACACATATTTTTGGTTATATAAAGAGACAGACATCCATAATTATGAGTATAAATGGAGAAATACATATTTACCACTGATATAATAAGTGTAGACACTCAAATTTGGCAATTTACTCTTTAACATTGTTAGTTTTGACAATGCACTCTTGCTAAGACAAATAAAAACTTTTCATTCTTGCTTAGTACATTTTGAGGACTCTTATCTAGCTTGTTTGTCTTTGCACACTTATATGATGACACATTCTGAGAGTATAATACATAAAAATCCATATATTAAGTTAGCCTGATAGGATGAAAACTTCATTTGACATATTTTTCATCCCTGTTCAAGGTTGTATAGTTTGGCCTTTAATTTATATCTGGTCTTGACCTATTTACACAGTTTTACACCAGAATATTCTTCATCCGTGCTTTCAATTCCAAATCCTCTGATGGGTCCTTTACTCCCTATGGGTCGACCTTTCTTTGATAATTCATCTTTGAAACCCTATATAAGACAGATACCACTACCTCATTTTCTAACTTAGGAAATCCTATGGCACTACATTGATACACTCACTTTCAATAGTCTCAAAAGGCACCCAAGTATCCCTAAATCTCATAAATGCACATCTATAATCATTAGGGAAATAATATTTACAGGTATAAATATTCTTACCAGGTCAAGAAATTATTATCTCTCATACAAAAAAACTCAAACACCCCTTCTCTGAGTATTTTAGCAAGATCAAAACTCAACTCAAGCATTATCAAATAAGTTTTCAAATCTAGTTACATTCATTTAGATATCACATGCTAGTTGGAAAATGACATGAGGTTTGAGACATATTACGAGTAGTGTCAACGTCAATGATGTATAGATGTGCCCAAAACAAAAATAATGTTTGTTTTTCAGTGTTTCCCATCTATGGTTAGGGTTTGAGATCTTGTTCAGAATGTTTAGAGAGATTTACAACATGATCACAAACTAGGGTTTGATAGTGAAAAAAATTTCTAGGTAGGAGACGGTATTAGAAAGTCATAGAGCTAGAAGTCAAACAAGTCCACTACTATACAAACAGTTTTGGATGAAGTGTACAGTTCTTCCCAAGTTAGTTTCTAATCATAGTTCTGAAAAAAAAGCTTCACCAGGTTCAAATATTCCTTTTTCAGTAGTGTGCACTCATAGATCTTCCCAAATTCATTTTTAAAGAAATACATGCACCCATCCTCTTATGTTATCAAGTTCATATCTTGTTTCATATATTAGTTGCAAGTATTAATACATTTTTGTGATATCATACAATTAATTTTGAAATTTAATTAATCAAAATAACCCCCTATAACTCCACTTTACATCCTTTAGCATACCTAATTCACTAATTCTTATATTTCACATAATCTAATAAAGGTGTAAATATTTTTGTGAACATGACTCTTGAATCAAACATTATACTCCAAACCCTAAGGGTTTTATTTTATTAGAAGTATATGCTACTATTTCTTCTTAGTTTTCTCATATTAATTCAAATTACACATGCTTTCCTCCTATGCCCATCTGACATAGTGCTCGGTTCACCAATAAACCTATTTAATATATTGAGAAATCTCCTCCTACTCGTAAGCTTTGTAGCCTCATGTTATCACCTTAGTGCATATTGTTATCAATCAATTCATCCTTGACCCTACTAATGAGGGTTCATTATATGATATTGAAACTCATAGTGAGAAATCTTGTGATTACAACCATGATGATGATAAAGTTATGGATCATGAAAATGTTGAACTTGTATCTCATTTTCAAGAATAAATGAATTAGAAAGCCCACCATATTTAGCCGATCATCAAAATCCTTCTTGTTTATGGAATTAAAAAAAAGAAGTGATTGGATCAAAATTTATGTTAAAGTTATTAAATTTTTTCTTTTTGTTCCATCATGTGGCACCCTTAGTTTGCGCTCTTGCAGTACTTTGCATTACACATTTGTGTGACATGACTGTCAGTTAAATTATAAAATCCTATAACCTCGTTGTTATTAAACTTTAAAAGAGGCTGTTATTTTTAAAATTTGTGGGCTCAGAGGGGTCATTCATCTAACTCCAATAGGTCACACTGTCCATCCATAGAATATTAGCATTAACGTGGTTATTTTGGACCATGTATGGTTAAAAGGCCTCATTACTATTAAAATGTCAAATTATCATATAAAGTGTTTTTAGGATAAAAATTTAGTTATTGTTCACCATGTGTGTGTGTGTACCTCTTACAAGGTTCTAACTATTATAATTTCATTAAGAGGCTCCTTTTGATTCAAATATGTAATACTCATATCAATTTCAAGAATACTCCATTTAACAAAATATTACATTATTTGAAATTCATATATTACCACTATGAATTAATAATAAGTTTTAAATAATCTTGAATAGTCAACTTAAGGATATGTGGGAGAGGAAAAAAAGTAAGCCATTAGATTGAAAATCTTCCCACCATAGATCTCTAGGGTTTATAAGGATCCCTAAAAAATCCTTATGATTTAATAGTTATAATCTTTTACTCTCTTTTCATTTCTTCTCATTGTTTTTTTGTAGGTTATAAATTTGGTTATGGATGGATACCCACCCTCATAAGGTTTTCTAGGTGTGTGTATATAAATAATGTAATGTTTTATTATTTGGGGTATTCTTGGAATTGATATGAGTATTACAAATTAAAATTAAAAAGAACCTCTTAATGAAATTCTAATAGTTGGAACCTTGTAAGAGGTATACACATGCATATATAAATATACATTTTAAAATTTAATTGTTAATAAAATATTCAATATATATTCTCATGCATAGGTTCTGTTTTTATAGACCACCGTCCTATGTCAAAGTATTGGTCAGATTTGATGACATTGTTACAAATACTCTTATGCTCTTTGCTAATGGAAGCTCCAATAACACGTACATGTTTCTTATGAGCCAATGTCTCTTTTGACAATTTTTTTGGTTAGAAGCTTCATGTATACCCTTGTTGTTAATTAAATAGGATTTTAAATGTTTGCATGCCGCATGAACATTTGATGATATATTTCTGGAAACTTATTTGCTTTTTCCGCATACTTTGTAATGTAGTTAATAACAACATGTTTGGAAAGAACATGTTGCTATAGACACAAAATCATGCACTTTGGGTATTATTTAGTCTTGATTGCATACTAATATTCATATGATTCCTAAGTAAGAAAAGTATTGATTAATCCATGTGTTTGGCAACCTTTATTTTCTTTATGTTGCTACTTTTGGTATGGCACCCTTACTTTCTCAGTCTGCCTTTTTATATCTCGACATTTATCATCATGGACATGAGTGCCCAGCTAGGACGCTAGCGTTAGGTGCCCTCATCTCCTCTAGGAATCCCTTACCTCAGTATACTTTGTTCACATCTTTTGGGTCCTTTCTATCCATTTGATCATCTTATATTTTTGGTAGTCGGCCTTTTCGGTGTTAATTTCGAAATTCAACAAAGGAATCATATAAATATAAGGGTATATGATCATAATAAAGGACCAAACACTAAGCATTAGATATCACCACCTAAGGTTGCATCCATAACGAATCTAAGAGCTCTATGCATCCATCTAACACCGTCCATGGGACACAAGGGATGATTATTCTACATATACTTCATAGGAGGGAAGTTCATTCTATTCCATGCATGCATCTATTAAATTTCTTTACATCGAGCTTAATTTCTTACTATCAAGTGCAACACACACGAGAGCCACCTAAGGCACGATCATGATTTCACACACAAAAACACAAAAATACATTAGGTATAAGATGTAGTGCATCACTCAATCATAAGATAACCATTGTGATAGCTGAGGATAATATGATCCCTGATTATGCATCTTTCTATTTTAGGATTTAATGTCTCTTTGAGGGTTTTGAAGGTCATTATTCCATTCTAGTTTTCTTGTGACTTTGGTGATCATTGTGTGATCACATAGCGACTAAATGAAAACAACAATGAATACCTCGTGGCCATTCAGAGGAGGTTTATGAGCATTTCTGCATACATAGGCACCTAGATATAGGCCTAGGGCACCCAAAGGCGCCCTTGTCCGTCTCTAGGTATCCCAGTCTAGGAAGATCGTCAACTCACATGATTTTCTAAGGCTTTGTGTGATGCTTCTCCTTATCTATTCATCCAATCAGTACTTTGGCACAACCCAAGATCAATTGCAAAATAACTAAGTCATCTTACATTTTCTTCACACTTAGGGTTTCATACTTTCTTATTTAGCTTGCTTGGCTTAATTTATGTACTAAATTGTTTATTCATTTAATTTTATGATAGTAATCATAGTAGGCATATAAAATAACATTTAGCTTAGTCATTTTGGTGAACCCGATCTTTGAATCCCACTTCTCCTTAGGAATCTTATCCTCTTATCACTATGGCTCAATCTTGTAGCGAATTCACTGAAGCCAACCTTTAAGACCTTAATGATCATATCACTGAGCATCCACAGGACTTAGACTTGCTTTTATTCACTTTTTTGTGAGGAAGCCTCAACCTCACGAAGCTTAATGCTAACCCCGCTATCCCCACCTCCATTTGTACTCAACCACCTACTTTTTCTCTTCCGCCCATTTCTACCATCCCCATTTCTGCCCCTATTACCACTAACCACTTCACCCCAACTCTTTTTTCTGACATGCGGAAAGTTTTTTCCATCAGCACTCAATATTTAGTCCCCCTTTATAATGACCTTCAAACACAAATTCATGAATTACAACATGCTACTTATCATACATCTCCATCTTTGGATTCCAATTTATTATTACATACTCCATTCGCACCTACCATCTCCACTTACTTGAATCCTCCTATTTTTTTCGTCCTCAAGCTTCCTATTCAATGGGCATGGTGACCCATAAGAGAACCTCCGAGCATTCCATGTGGCATGTCTAGATTTTACAGCTAATAACATTATTATAGCTAAGATATTTCCTTGTAGTCTCCACGATTATGCGATGTGTTGGTTCTATGACCTACTTGTCACTTGGTAACATATTTCACACATCTAGCCGATGCTTTTCTTACTCATTTTTCCATCAATATCGGCTCTAAGATCTCATATGCCCAACTCGCACAACTTAAACAAGGATCTCATGAACACCTCACGGATTATGTCTTATGATACAATAATAACTTAGATAAGATGTCTAATGTGCTTACATACTATGAACTTCAAGACCTATTTATTCAGAGTCTATTTCCACCTCTCCGTGAGAGTTTTATATTTGAGACATCTCCATCATTTGATTAACTGTTCCATAATCTTAAGCTATGTGAAACTAAAATATTAAATATAGGAAAGATTAAGTATCACGAAAAAACTTTGTATTCTATGCGCTTTCAAAGTAAATCAAATTTCAAGCCATCACTAAAACCTACAAAAAAAATCACCGTTAATGGTGTCTCTAATACTAAGGAACTTCAATGGAAACCACCTAAGAGAACATATAAAAAGTTAACTATCACTCCCCATATTATGATACCATATTTTGTCAAAAGAAATATTATCACACTTCCTCTGCCGCTAAATTTAGATCCATCTCTTCCTAAAGGTCATAATTATGATGAAAAACTTAGATGTGACTATCATCAATGTGTTGGGAATTCTACAGATCATTGTTTCAAACTTCACAATGTCATTCAAGATCTAATTGATAATAATACACATGAGCTTCCATAGACTACGAATTCTGTGTCTATCAATGAAAATCAAAAGATCAAGATATTTAACAATCCTCTACTGAAACATGAAAAATAAGTGGTTGATTCCTCAACAAATCATACATATCATACTTTTCCTCTTGCATTGGGGGCTCTTGATTTCCTAGGTGCTCATGTTGATATTTCTCCACCAATCATATCTTTCTCCTATCATGATTATCATGCTACATTATCTTCTGATAACTTACATATTAGTTCTTCTATCGGGTCCATCCATATCAATAACACCAAATTTGATCCATCATGACATATCAATGCATGTTCTATTCCACTTATTATTTCTATTAGATATCCACTCTCACAAATTTCATATCCCATGCCTAACTCATATAGGTTTTTCAAGCTTCATGTTACCGTTAGTCCTCTTACCATGCTTGTGCCCTTCCTTGTAGCACAAAAAATCGAAGGGTGTTCCATGCTCTTATTTCTCAATTGGATTTGCAGGTCTCATTCTATCATCTCCATGAATAAACGATGTCTGAAGTTCATTCATAACAATCAAGTCATTTATATAAATGGTGTGCCTCCATCTAATCCATTTTCATAACCTCTTTTTAAGTTTTCAAGTGCATCACCTAGACCATATAGTTCCTTGTGGCCCATCAAACCTGAAGCACAATATCCTTCTAGCTCTCCTATTCACACTTGGCCTACATGGTCTCACCAATCTACTAGTCCATCACATCAATCTAGATCCATCACTAGGACAACTACTTCATCTTGGAATACTTCACCACCTCATTTCAATCCATATAGGTGTCCATCAACTCCATGCTCTGCTCCACATAGGTGTCCATCACCTCCACACTCTGCTCCACACAAGTGTCCATCACCTTCATGCTCTACTTAACATAGATGTTCATCATCTCTGCATTCTTCTTTACATAGGTATCCATCACATCCACACTTTTTTACACAAAGGTTCCCACCGTATACTCATTGGTCACATGCATATAGGCTTCATTCACCCACACAATATCTATCTCATATACCACCACTCTTAGATCCTGATCACACACTTTTATCTCCACGAGCATTGGCGGAAGACCCTTCTTTTTCAATTTTATCAGATAACACATTAATCATCACATAATTGGGGGGAAATCACATTTATTTCTCCCCTCTAGCACCTACATGTGTCTCATATTCACATCTTGTCACATCTAGACTTTAACATACATTATATACATCTTGATACATTTGTATCATTACTACCCTATGACGCACTCTAGTTTCATGGTCCATACTCGACTACTGAGGGTCTACATCTCAAATGGACCTCACCACACTCATGTGTTTAATCACACACTCACTTAGTCACATGCTTACACCCTACACTTTACACTTTGATGGTCACATCTTTGTAGTACACATCATTCAAACCATTTCCCAATGACTCACTCTCATTTACAGTTCATTCTTGACTGCTGAGGGGGTATAAATAAATGAACCTCATCTCATACATACCCATTCATTTAGGGAGCATGATGTTCTTATCATTCACTCTACATTCCATTCTGTCTCATCCACAACATGTTACATATCTTGGTTGCATTTAGTCTTGCTAGTGTAGATAAAATACCATAACAACCAAAATATGTCTTATTCTGCCTTAGAAGGATCAAAAATTTCTTCTATAAGATTCTAAGGCTATTAAACTGACATATTATCCCCTAAAGAGACTTATCATCCTCAGAATCTACCCTCTAATCCTCATACTACTTTCAAAATCCTTTATGAAGATTCAAAATGAAATAAACTATCACTTACCAAATTCACCAATTCAGGCAACTTCAAGCTTGATTAGCTCTTTGAACAAACATGCACTTAATGTTATATGCCTTAATATGGATTTTAAAATTTTACCCCCTATTCATACACTCTCAACACTATTAGGAAGATCATTTAATGCACTTAAATCAGCTAGATACATTAGACTCCTTGTTTTGTCAAAACTATCCTCTTAAGTCCTTAAGTCCATACAATTTGCATCAAGAATGATTGGAAGAATGTAATTGCACCGTGATAGTTCTAAAAATTATGTAATTCATATTTTCCATCCCTAAGATGTTCACCAAGTTTGAAGGCACAACTTCTTACTCAACTCCTTCCTCCTCATTTCTTCATTTTTTGATTATTCTTGCTCAAATGGCTCAGGACAATCTTCTATTGAATCTAGTTTTATTTGCATGGGAGTCCAACCAAAAATTAGGATATTTCTAATTCCCATTTGAGGGTTCTTGAAGTATGTGAAATTTTATGTTCAAATTCCAAGAGAATCTCTTACTTCCTTTGTAACTATGCCCCTAGAATTAGGCCTTTGACTGTAAAACACTGTCCTCTAATGGTCTGTCAAGAATATCTAGAAAACTAACCATTAAAAGTAAGAAATTCTTCTTGAATCCTTTCCTACACCTCTTCATGACCATTAGATCAAAATTTTAGATAATTATGACTTAGTTTGTTGGATATTTTGTCTTTCCCTAGGTGGACTTGCCTATAGGTAACAATGAAGCTCGAGAAGCCTCTCTTTCAATATAACATTTCCTAAACTTGGTTTTAGGGCTTAAAATCTTGCATGAGGGTCTATAACCATCAGGAAAATAAGGATAGCTTACCAATAGCCCATAAAACAAACTATATCCCTTCCATTCAATAAAACACCTGTGTGTACTCGTTAGGAAAATAAAGTGTTTCTTCACATTTGTTAGAAATAAAAACTTAAAAAAGGAGAAAGAATTATGTGTGCTATATTCAAATGTTCCTATTCTTATCAAAATGATAACAAATCCCTTACCTCATAAAATCTAACTGATCAAGCTCACAGTTACAACTTAGGGTTTGTTTTTGAAACCCTTACATGCAAAGAAGACACTAAATAAGAGCCTCAAATTTCATATTGATTTATCTACCTTATCACATTCTCTTTATCATTAAAGGAGTGTAAAAATTCATCAAAAAATAGGTAAATCTCAAAATTTCTTAATTATCATTCATATCCATAGTCCATGTATGATTCTTACCATGCACATGCATCAAACAACCTATAAGATATCTATAGAAAGGTACTAATATGAACCCCACACCCTTCATATGGAACTGTCAAACTTCTCAATGTTTGTTTGATCATCAAAGATTCCAAGCATCTATCCACATGTCAAGAAATTCTCAAACTTTCTTAACTATTATGCAAGGACGCAGTCCCAAGTATTAGTCCAGGCTATTAAGAAACATTCCCACATGCAACATAAGATTATAATGACAGGGCTTCAAGTCATGGCATTTCCTTCTCTACATGGTCAATCACAAGAAGAATCTTCTTCATCCTTCCACAGTTGAAGGTCAACCGCAAAACTTGCAACACTTACTATTCATTTTCACTTACAATCATTCAAGATTTCACTATGCAAAGTTATTTAGCAATAAAGTAAATCTATTCAAGCCTTAATAAATTGATATCCTACTAGCTCAAGGTTTAACTCACCATATTTATCACAATCCATAAATCCCATGCTCTGAATTATACACAAATACCATAATAGTTACAAAACAAATAATGAACAAGAACCTTCACCAATATATGTACTAATATTCACATGCCCAATACTGAGATATGATCAGTTGATACTCATTATGAGAATAATACACTTCTAAGAGCAATAAACTTAACCATGCACATCAAAAACACTAAAATCATGCAAAATTATTTAATATTTGAGTTTTTCTCCTTACAAGAGTCCTTCAAACTTCATTCCTTGATTCATACCCATGTACGAATGAGATGATTTAGTTACATTTTACAATATATAGTCTTCTCAACTGGTTCTAACTGAATGAGCTCTTAGTCTTCTTGGTCACATGAGTGACTTCTACTCTTAACACTAGGTTTCACAGCTTAAAAGATCAAGTATTTTATTATTAACTCATATTTTTACCTCTAAACCACTTAGGAATACCTAAGTCACACACTTAACCCTATTCCAACTTTGTAACAAGTTACAAGCCCAAGAATTCATGAAATTAACAAGGACAAGCCAAAAATTGGCCTCTAAATTTCAAATTTTACATTTGGGAGAGAAATGTTTTATTTGAATTTTGAAGAACCTAGGTACTAACTATCACTTCAAAATGACTTGCTTGGAACCCTAGCAATTAAAAAATTCTACAAACCAAAAATTGATGTCATCTTAATATATTTACAAAGAAGGAGATGATGCTCCCGTATCACTTGCTTATACTTGTTATATGTACATCTTATTACATATGCTAGATAGATATCTTGTATGTCGTTATCTTTATCATACACACATGCACGTTCACTTTCCTTTCTAGTTGTGATCATGTATTTTGCACATCCATATACACAACATGGATGCTTGGTGCAATAACTATTACCATTCCCATAGAGGCTCCTGTGGGAATTCACTTTCGTACATTATAGGTGATATTATTACATTTTATTTCATAACACATTACTATATCGAATTATACATGCTTTGACATACTCTTTATCATTTCTAACCTGCTAATGGGTGCTTCATGTGCAACATTTTTTGTGTAGGACTTTTTATAACCATGGTTGTATGTTACATTGTTTGTTATTACTTGTCATTGTTTGCTATTGTTTACGGGATTTTCCATTTGTCTTGTGTGCACACTGTTTTATTTTGGATTTGTCGGCCTTGATTGTCTTGCGACATCGTGAGTGGTGTCCCATGTTTGTAACCCACTTTTTTGGTCTACGTTGTCTTCTTGCATGTTTATATTATCTTCTTGCATCTTAGCTTACATATTTCCTGCTTAGCAAATATTTTGTCTTACACATGCATGTTTGTCTTTGCTTGTACTAAAAATTGTCTCCTAACCACCTTTGTTTGTGTGTGCTTTGGTTTCTACTAAGAACATTCCCTTCCCTTTGCAGGGCATAGTTTTAGCACAACAGTCAGCCCTCGTTTGAGCCGCATACTTCTTTAGCAATGTCACATGCACCCCAACCGAGGGGGCAT
Organism: Taxus chinensis; assembly: GCA_019776745.2. Taxonomy (NCBI): domain Eukaryota; kingdom Viridiplantae; phylum Streptophyta; class Pinopsida; order Cupressales; family Taxaceae; genus Taxus; species Taxus chinensis. The sequence continues at coordinate 550,703,671 of CM034156.1, read as the reverse complement.
CATTTGGATGAATCAGTCACCCCATATAGTATTCTACAGTCTTTACACAACACAACACATTATCAATATAACAAAGTATTCAATTTCAGGCATCAGAATCAAACTTGGGTCCTTAGCACAACACATCCACTAGATCCCTTCTTAGATGCCTATAACCAGGGGGCAGTTACACAACATTTGGAAATTCAACACAGTCTACAGAACTCCTCAAAGTGGCTTCTACAGGGCACAAAGTCCTTATAATTTGACATGCATGCACTACACAATTTCGTGTTAGATAGAATTGTTTGAATTTTATACACCATATGCAGTGGTGTTCTACATTACAAGAAGCAATTAAAGGTTGGAGGATAACACTGGAATTTTCTCCCTACACTTCTTCCATAGCATTGGAAACTTGTAGCTGACACAACTGGTGTGAGATCACTCGAAAAAATATCTCTTTAACAACATCTACACGATCCCTTCTACACTCTTTCCTCATCACGAATCAGGTGCACATGTTCCTTTGTCACATTTTTCATTTTACATGCTTTTTACACATATACATGCATATTTGACTACTTGTTTGTTCTTCTCTTTTATAGGCTCGTCTGTATGGGAAACGGTAGTCAACATCCTTTACAGATCATTCAATAACAACATCAATAAACATTGACATCAACAACATGCACATCGTGACATCTACACATGCGTTTCCACCCTAGGGTCATTTTCATCATCACTTTTTATACTTTTCCCTCCTTAACATCCACGCTTCATACTTTTATCACTCCAAACTTTGTCTTGTCCCCTAGCACGCTATTTATACATTAATATACATGGTTATCAGGTACACATCTCTATCTACTTTATGTTACCGAGATTTTTTCTCACCAACATAAAGTGGGGGAAAATGTAGACACAAAATAATGCACTTTGGATGTCTATTTAGTCATGATTGTATACTACTATTCATATGATTCATAAGCAAGAAAAGTACTAATTAATCCATGCCTTTAGCCACCTTTCTTTGCTTTCTATTGCTACTTTTGGTCTTGAACCATTACTTGCTCAATCTACCTTTTTATACCTCGACATTTATCATCTTGGACACTAGCACCCAACTAGGACGCTAGCATCAGGAACCCTCGTCCCCTTTGGGCATCCCTGACCTCACTATACTTTTTTCACATATTTTGGATCCTTTCTAACCGTTTTATCATATTATATTTTTTGTATTTTGCCTTTTCGGTGTTAATTATGAAATTCAAGAAAATGAATCATATAAATATAAGGTTATGTGATCATAATAAAGGACCAAACACTAAGCATTAGCTATCATCACCTAAGGTTGCATCCATCAAGAATCTAAGAGCTCCATGCATCCATCTAACACCATCCAAGGGATACAAGAGATTATTATTCTACAGATACTTTATAGGAGGGAAGTTCATTATATTCCATGCATGCATCTATTACATTTCTTTACATCTATCTTACTTTCTCACTATCATGTGTGATACACATAAGAGCCACCCAGAGCATGATTCCGTACCCACACACATAGAAATACATTAGGTATGAGATGTAATGCAACACTCAATTGTAAGATCATCATTGTGACAGTTGAGGATAGTCTGACCCCTCATTCTGCATCTTTCTTTTTAGGATTTAATGTCTCTTTGAGGGTTTTATAGGCCATTATTCCATTGCAGGTTTTCAACGACATTATTATCTTTGTAGGAGAACAAATTTCAATATGGAATATTGCAATTAGTATAGGTTACAGATTTATATGTTTAACTTCATTTTATGGAATATGTGGGTATAAGAATTAAAGTTTATTGAATATTGTTATTCTTATTAGTTCCTCCTAGGAATACTATACTTTTCAGTTCAATTGAATAATTATTTTTTACTTATCATTGAATCTTCTAATGTTTGTATTTAATTTAAACAATTTAATAATTTAATAAATATAGAAAAAATCATTTAACTACTTTTTCATTGGTTAGTTAATGATGATTTGAAAATTTTGATGTTTTATTACCACACTGATTTATCCACAAAAATAAAACTTAGATTCTTAAATGAACAAGTGTACATGCTTTTATATTGGATGTGACATTCTAAAAAGAAATTCAACACTTTAATTCCACGTGTCCTCTTTATGGGAGAGGGGCTAGTAGTGGTACACCCTAAGTGTTTTTATTATTGAAAAATAGTTTTGAAGGGACTATACCATATTACAAAAAGGCTCAAAAGCCATATACATAGGAGGGAAAAGAAAAAATGGATCAAAATATAGATATTACAAGAAGCCTAGCTGTATTAAAAAAAGAAACTACAAAATGGAGACAAGATAGGTATAAAACTACAAAAAAGAAGCGAGTAAACAACAACAGAACAACATCAAAACAACTCTGTAATAGGTTACTTCTTAGAATCCCTGTCAATTCTTGACTTAACAGTCTGTAATGAGGTAAAGAGAGCCATGTTAGTGACATGTGTAGGATCATTGGCAACCAGTTGAGAAAGGACACGAACCATTTTAGCATTTGTGCCCCAAATAGCTTCAGAGATACAACAAATCATGCTAATACTTATGATTTGTTGTTCCAAAAATTCACAAATAGCTTTAAAAAATAAAATGTTATGATTATGTCTATCCTTAGAATTCCCTAATTTGTTATCAAGGGAATTCAAATTATTGTAGATTTCATTTATTTGTTCTTCACCAATTCCAGCATCATAATTCAATTTCCTTTTTCCCTTTTGCTTAGTTAGCTGATGCATGTCCTTTTAAAGACTTTCTAGCTATTTTTACATGTTTTCAATTCTTTTTAGAAGATCCTCCTTCTCCTCCTGAGCAGTATTACTGTGCCTTGTAGCACTGATGTGCAATATATTTTGTGCATTTTCCATGTCCATACTACTTCGCTGGACTCTGTTAGAGGGAGAATGGTGTGTTTTAGAAAAAGAGGAGTTTTTGGTCTTGATTTTTCTATGTCTAGGGATAGTGGTGGGGATGATGGTAGGATTAGGGTTGATGGAGTCGGGAATGGACATAATTAAAGGAGTAGAAGGTATGACAGGGTGATGGGTAAGAAAGTGCATGTGAAGGAGGAATATTAAGCCCTAGTGGAGGGAAATGACACGGGTATGGTTTTGATAATCAAGGATGGAGCGTTCCATGGACTTTATGATATAATACAGGAAGCAAACAAGGAATTTCCTACAAAAATGGTTTAAAAAGATCAAATGCTTTATGGGAATTGTGATATACCTAACTTCAAGGGTAATGAAATGAACCATAATCTTGGAAAGTTCATCAAATGGCATAGGGATGGAATTTACCTTGATGCCCGCTATGAAAAACTGAATTTCCTCACCTAATTCAACAAATTTTATAGCCTCTGTGTTCTTATCTTCTCTCTTACTGAAGCTTATGCCTTCCAAAATAAGGCCCGTAACTTCTGATATTAAATCCTATGTTATCAGAATGTCTTTCCTGCCATACTTCACCTTTCTTTGTTTCCAATCTGCGGAAAAATGCAGGGTAATGTTTTTATCGTACCCTTAAATATTCTCAATAAAATTGGAAACCCCTCATAGCTGCAAAAAGTTACAAATATCAACATTCTCCTTCCATGCAGGGTCACAGTGAGGTTAAATTTGGCAAGGAGCTCCACCTATTCTTTCACTTCTGTGTTTAGACTACTTGAAACAGGTAAAAAAGATGTTTCTTTCTTCCCCAATCCAATTTTAACCATCCTTCTACAAACCCAACGGGCATGTGAAAGTTTATGGCGATAAAGGCTTGTAATCCTCCTACATGTGTGAGCTTGTATTCCCAATAAAGCAGAGGATATCTTATAAAATATTTTGGGTAGGGAGTAATCTATCACATTCATCATTAATGATAGAATTTTGTACTTCGATGGGGATATTATCCTCATGATACCAAGTGGTAAAGTTACTATTAATCCCATAATTTGCCAATGTGTCCACCACTCTATTACCTTCTCTATAGGTGTGGAAAATTTTGAATGTATTGAAGGCATGAAAAATACTTATAGACTCATGAATAAAATCTTGTATCAAGTCCAACTAGGGGGATAAATTTGATTCAGATGATTTATAACATTCAATGAATCTCATTCTATAATAATGTTCATAATATTACATTCCTTTACAATTCTTAAGCCCCATAGAGCTGATAAGGCTTCAACATAATGGTTTGTTTGATGTCCCATTCTTCCTGCAAACGAAACAATTAAACAACCTTTGTGATCCCTTATGATTCCTCCTCTAGCAGTTGTACCTGGATTGCCCTTTAAGGCTCCATAAAAGTTGAGCTTATACCAAGAATTGGGAGAAGTGATCCAAAAAATCAATTGATTATCATGTGGGATCATGATTTTTTCACTAATATGTAGTTCAAATTTGTCTTAGCTTATATATATTTTGGAATGTTTAATTGGAGGGAGATCCATATTTTGAATTGATTTAAAATAATAAATTTGAGTTATACTACAATCATGGTGGAAACCAATATTTGAACATGGGTGATAATGCTTGAACATTGAATTTTTAATACTTGTACATGGGTGTGAGGTATTACATGTCATGATATGACTGGCTACTCTACATAATTATTATGTGAAAAATAAATAACCACTAGATAATACTATGATAACTATGAGGTGGTATTATAACAAATATTGGGTATTATGTGATCAAGACTCATGTTAACTATTGGACCACATTCACCTATTGGTCCCTCCACTATTTTCTAAAATCATTGATATATTCATCCATATCAAATCATAAATTATTAAATCTTACATTTTTTCATAGTTCAAAAAACAATTGTCCCTTTATATAGCTATTAAAAATATTAATTTACAATTGTTTAGTTGGTTGCTGATGTAGAGATAAGTAATCATATACGCTGAACATATCTTATCGATACATTGCTAGGTGTAATGCCCACTCCTCTTGGAAAATTATTGTACTATGATTTTAATTTCGGTTGATTAGAGACAGGGACCTTATTGTTATACTTTAGTTAGCATGTTAATAAGATACGAGGGACATCATGATTACTATTTTGGATTGTATGGGTGTAATGTGGACCTTGATGGACATTTAAGGAGATGATGATAATATCAAATGGTCACTTTTTTATATAATAACATTGGATTCTTGACGTATTGAGTATATCTAGAGTATTGGACTAACCATGTGGTTTCATTGATTTTATGAATTGCTAACAATAAGATGGTATTAGGGATCGGTAACATGTTGTTCAATGTATCTAATAGTTAGGAGACACAATAGATATAGGGAATTTCATGATTTTGTAGAATGTGAAATTGGATTATTGATAATTGTAAATTATTTACTAGAGTAGAATTGAAGTATTAAGTGAATTGCAAATAATTGATAAAAATTTGTAAATTTGATGATCATGATTTAGCCACATTACACAATGATGTTAATTGATAGATATATGTGTGTGTTTTATTTCATGATGTATACTGAGGATTGGATGATGGATGTTATATGCATTGATTTCCATGACATATTGATATGGCCTTGAGGCTAGAGAGGTATTTCTGTTTGTGATTGTAGGAAAATTATATCACTATACATCTAAAGGGGATAGGGGACAAACCCTAGAAGGATGTTGTATGTTTCCAACAAGGGTAAATTAACAAATTGTGTGAGTGTTGTAATATTTATTGTTAGGTTAGGAGGTTTTCCCATGGAGGGGGTGACCTCATATATGTGGCCTAGGGTGGTGATGTTTTCCTTTTCTTATTTTGTGTGTTTTAATTTTGTGGAGCATGTTTTTAATAATTGGGAAAATTTTAGTCACTTTATTAACACTTGCTAATGTGCCTTAATTAGCTAATTTAACTTAAATTTTAAACTAAAAATAAGAGGTGACATGTGGGTAATAAATGGGGTAGTTAGTTCTTGATTTTTGCATGATGATGACTGAAATTTATTTCATTTGTGTTGCGTGCACTCTTTCTCCCTCTCCAAACCCAAAATTTGACTTGGAGGGAACTTTTTGAGACTTGTGGGACAAGTAAGCCTTGTCCCTTATCTCTCATAATCGTCTACCAACCATACTTATGAAGTATGGGGCTAATCCTTTTTTAGTGTAAAAGGGAAAATAAAGTCTCTTATTTTCTTATCACATTTATTGTGCTTGAAAGATATGGGGTTCATGTGGAGTTTGTATGTAGGCATGTCATAACCTTACTCTTTTCATTTAATTGCCTTGGTTTTGGAGTTTGACTTGTTGTGTTGGATTGGAGGAATGATGAAGTGACATCCTACATGGAGCCACCTTATCATCCTCACCTCTTTTCTATTTATTGGTGTGAAATTGGAGGAACGTGGGTTTCTTGTATCATTTTCTTGATTTACTTTTTGGAAATTTGGTCTTGAGAATTCTTACTTGGAGCTTGAAGGATTTATTTGGTGCTTGCTTGGTTTCAGAAAGGATTATAGCTTTTGGATTCAAGATTATGAAAGTTAGTAAGGAAAGGTAGGGCTTACACCTTGTTCTTTATTGCTAGTTGTATGTTTTGTAAATTCATGGGTGTTTTTGTTGTGTGGAATTGGTGTAGTATGGCCCTAAGATGTGTGGGAGATAGAAAATGGAACCACTTTGTGATGGAAAAGGGAAATTTTTAGGCTTATGGAGGGAATATGAGTAGGGAGTCCCACCTATGAGGAGTGAAAAGGGTAAATTGCTATACTTTGTGTACTATGCATTGGGAGGGAAAAGGGTTATATTGTGTAGTTTGGATGTGCACATGGAGGTATTTTGGGTGGAACCCCTATCTCATTTAGGAGCTATAAGGAGGTGGGTTCTATGTTATATTCTCCCTTAGCTTTGAATGTAAGCCTATGTGTTGGGTTTTGTGGCTTGTGTAATTGTGCTTGGTGTTTAAAATCCTTGCTTGTGTTTATTTTATGAGTGTTGATTTGTGTGTGGAAGCTATTGTTATGAAAATTTTCAAGTTTCCTACATACTTCATGGTTCTTTGGTGTGGGCTTGGGGTCCAATAATGAGGATGGCTTCTACCCTTATTGGATTATAAGTTGGGTAGAGAGTGTCGCCTATCCCTTTTTCTTTGTAATATGATTCAATATTTTCAGAGTAGAAGAGGTGCAATATTGAAGCTATGAAGTTGGGAGGAGACACTGAAATGAAGACTTGTGTATTTGACCATTTGAAAGAAACTCTATGTTGTAAATTTGACCCCATTGTTTCCACTTAGTGTGGAAAGTTGTATATCTTGTATATCAAAAGAATAGCCTTGTAAATTTTATTTTTCAAATTATAATGTTGTAGTGGAAAGAAGGAATCTTAAGTTGTATATTTTTTGGAAATGAAACTCTCAAAATTTTGGATTCTATTCAAGGTTGTAATATGTATTGTTTGGAAAAGAGAGAGCTGTTATTGCAAGAAAGAAAAGAGATACGTTCTTATGTTTTTTTTGTAAAAATTAGTGTGTTGAATGTTGAAGTTAGTGAAATGAAAATCTCTCAAATTTATACTTGTATTAAAAGTTGTATTGTTGTTTCATTTTGTATTATTGGTAAACTTGATTTGAAAAGAGAAAGAAGATTGCTTATTGTTGGATTTTTCATTTTTACTCTTCCTTGCAAATTGTCCAAATAGTAAACTTTAGCCTTGCGTTGGCATGTAGAAAGAATGCTATAGAAAAATACTAGTAAAAGCCGGGGGGAGAGAGAAAGAAACTCCTTTTAAGGGAAAAGTTTCAGCCAAAAACCCTCCCTTCTATCACACGTCAGATTTTTCATATATGATCATCCAATAACGGTTAAATTGATTGATTACGTGTAAAATAAAACTAAGAGAAAAAAGTACAAGGATATGTTAGATAGAGAGATGAGTAAGAGGTGAATATGGATGTATGAATATATAGACATAGATGAATTATATAGTTAAATGAAAGCTTATATATATATATGATATATAAGCTTTATTTAAATGATATAAATATATAATGATGAGAATAGTATTCAGAGATATATATATATATATATAGATATATATATATATAATATTATATGTTGAGGAAAACCCCACATAGCAAATGACTTATTAAAAGTAAAAGTTTTTACAAACAAGAAAAATTAAATAAAACAATTTATTATTGAAGTGAATGGGGCGCTGGTTTTGTTTAGGCTGTATGGCCATTCCTTTTTAAAAAAGTATTGACTGTGGGTTGGGGGGGCGAGCACAGGGTGTGGGTGGGAAATGCCCCACCCTAACCCCTATTATATTAAATATGGGTTGGGGTAGGGTGGCACCCACCCCCCAATAAACTTAAACCCTAAACCTTATAGCCGCAGATATATTTTCATAGGCCGTAATATATGCTATGGCCACAACTTCTCTCTATCTTAATCAACGTGTATAAAACTTATTCAGCCAAACCATTATCACGACGTTAATTTAATATTATATATATACTCAATTTGTAATAGAAAAATACCAAATAATATAAATACAATAGGTAAAATAATACCCACAAAGAGAAATGGGAGATCAATCATTTTAACTCAAAAATAATACAAAATATGTTAGAGAGAAAACCCTCCATATTTCTCATGGCCTCCATGGCTTCTTCTGTTCCTCTTTCTCTAAACTGCAAAACAAAATGGAACAAATGAATGAGTTTAGGGTTAAAGAAAGAAATAAAAGAAACTCAGAAGGAAAATTAGGGCAACCTAGATCCAATGGCCCAAATAGATCAAATCTAATGGTTAAAGATAAACCCTACATCATTTAAGTGATGGATATTTTTGTGGGAATGAGATTAAATAAAAATACATGGGTTAATTGGTGAATGGGGCCACTTAGTAGTTAGGTGTAGTGGTGACCCTTTTGTGGTAGGAATTGATTAAAGAATTGTGCATAGTATTTGCTAATGAATAAAATGGGATTGCAAATAAATAATAGTAAGGGTTAATTAAATGAATTAAATGGATCGTGGTCATTAAAATTTTGTTTAAATATTCTAATAAAGTAAGGAAATTCCAATGGAAGGGTTTCATACCTTAAAGCTAACGGGGAATAAATTAATAATAATTAATTATTAATTTAATTCCGATTTCCACAAAATCGTGAAGAGATCTTAATCGAGAAATTAATTAAATAGTGACTAATGTTTACCCTTGCAACATTTTCCACAATTTTTTTCCATAATATTTTCCTAATAAATAAATAGGTTTTAATATGATTTGAACATCAAAATTTTTGGGTGTTACACTAGGCGACTTCCATGCTGGCATTTTACTTTTCCACAATGATAACAAACTTTATTTTCCTCTGTTAATCTCCTTTCCTTTAGTACAAGACTCCCACCTTTCATACAATTGTTAAATCAACTAGGATTTCAAAATTCCTTATCTCTCACAGACTTGAACTTTTAAATTTTTCTAATTCAATATACCACCTTAGAATTCCAATATAATGCCACTTTGAAGTGTAATTTTGTCAGTTGTGTCTTAGGCCTCCCCAAATGACTTATAAAATGGCGTTGGTATCCTTAGCTTTAGTTTTAGTATGTCCTTTGCAATATATTTCAAGAATTCGAAGCTCCACAAGCCATATAGGGGACCTCTAATGGCCGCTCTTTCCAATGGTGATCCAATATTTGGTTTTTGATATATGTTTTTTTGCAATACTTCTTAAGATGTCGATATTTGTAGGATGTTGACTATTGTCTTATGCAGTTACAACAGGAATTGGATACCAAATGCATTAGGGAATATGAAATCCCACCAATATTCGATCATGTGTGCTTAATGCTTTATGTTATTAAATTTTCAGAATTACGAGGTATTACATGGGATGTGGAGATAAACTACACAGCGTTAAACAATCTCCTAGAAACAGATGGAGATGTACAACAGACATGAAAATTTCATTTCATGGTCGAAACTTGTAGATTCAACCTCATATTTTGGATGGGATTTGAAAAGAATCACACAACTGACAGATGATGTAGGGAATATAATAATTGTTGATTGAAGAATAAATACATAATCATCCATGCAAAGCATTTACTTTCAGATTCACCTAATCAATGTAGTTAGGTGATATGGATTTTGAGGTTAAGACTCTATCTCCTAACAATCTGGCCACAACGATACAAACAATGTTGTAGGTTAAATGACTAGCGGATCTAGGATTGCGCTCTTGCACACGATATAAATGAATACAAGGGTACTAAAGTCTAATTTTATCCATAGAGAATTTCCAACATTTTTCCCTACAGGTAGATTATGTTAAAATATTGATAATCTAAAGGGTTGTAACAAGATAGAGATAGTTGTGCTAGGGTTGTAAACATGGATTATAAGGATAGATAGATTATAAATTTGAAAGGGTGGATTTAATGTAAGGACCTATAAATGAATAATATAATAGATTAAACATATGCTACTATACTTTAAATCGATGCATGACCAATAAAAAATAAATCAAATTTGATATAACATAAAGGAAATGCAGAGGTTAGAGATACTGGTGCTATATGCAAATACCATTGACACATTAACCTCCCTCTAGGGTTAGGAACACTGTACAAGAGAGTTGATGTGAGGGATAAAAACTAAATAAGAGAAGATCCATATAAGCCACTTTTTGAAGAATCCAAAGGATTTGCAGACCATAGTAAGTGCAACTCCTATGCTTGGGAATCCTAAGTACCCAATACTCCAAGTATAAACTCCAAAAGATAAACAAGACTAACTTCAAGACCACTAAAACCTTAAGGGAAGTTTGACTGAGAGCACTAAAAAATGAATGAATGATGATGATGTGATGGAAAGAGAACTCAATTGTGAATTATTTGTAGTGGTCATGGTTAGTTTTTGTAGTCTTTACCAGATGGCAATATTGATTGTGGTCGATGTAGTTGGATGTCAAAAAATACAAGACAAAAGGTATTGAATACCATGTGGTCGATGCAGTTGAATATAGGAAATGCTTAATCAAGGGGCTCTTAAGGGAAGTACTTAGTGTTAGAGGAAGATTCTAGAACCACTTAAAGGATAACATGACAAAGGTATGTATGTGCTAAAAGTATATACGTGGGTAAATATAAGAGGCCGATAGATAAGGTAATGCTATAGGATGACTGCAAAAAAAGTGTAAAGGTGTAAAAAAAAAATCTTATATGTCATAAGATAGACTACACATAAAAACCCTCTCATAGGTACCTTTTCCCAATTATCCCCAATGTAACTATTTTTTGGTTATCCCCGATCCTAAAAATATTCTTGAGAATATTGTGCTACGTGAGAAACAAATAGTGCATATGAAGAGAAAAATCCAGTAAAACTAAAAAAATAGGTATATACATATGCCCTGGGTTGAAATGTCAAAAAGTGCACATGATATTACATGAATAGAAAATGCAACACTAAAATCAAAATGATTGAAGCAAAGACCAATACATAAGTGATAACAATATGACCTCAAATGATAGTAATATAAAATAAATGAAAATGAAATATGCCTACCTCATCTTTTTGCAACCATGAGGAACATGTTGCCTTTTTTATCGACCATAATGGGTGCAAATATGCTAAGTAGCCCTATGTATACAAGACTAACAAGGAGAGGTAAAACAATGCAAGGGTAAAAAGGTAGATGATAGGCCGACATACAAAAAATAGGGGAAAGATGATCATAGAGGATATAAAGTGCCAGACCTAGGAAAACTAATCTAGTCTAGCATGCCTAAAGGTAATATAGGATGTAAAGGGATAGTTGAAATACCTATGTTGAATAGTTTGTAAATATAAAGGATGTAAGGTGTTAGCCAAGAAAAGATATCAACCAAAATAACATGCATGAGGGTCATAAGTAGATAGTATATGATGTAAAAGGGTAGTTGAGAACGTCAAAATAATAGTACTGTACATATATATGATGCAAGGTGTTATATGAGAAAAGGTATTAAATGAACTAAGAAGACTTTAAATAATAAGTCACTAGCAAACAAACAACACTCAGAATCCCTAAAGTAGCTGGGGTAAATCCAAGAGAGAAGATAACAATGATTGAGAGATGACATCGTGAAAGCCAAGAGATGTAAAAGATACTAAAGTAGAAACAAAATACAGGAATTTCCTTAAACCTCTATGCCTATCAAAATCCTATCATGTCTAAAAAGATATGGAGAAAAGGGTGCAAATAAGATGGGACAAACATAAAATCTAGCTTGTATGACAAGAGGATATAATGATGTAAAATAGGAAAAATATGGGCACCACAAAGATGAAAACATGTTCTATATCGACATAATGACATGCTAATTAGACTAGTAAGACTATATTTTTTTGACATGGCGATACTTAAAAAGGAAGTTATAAATGCATAAACAACATATAAGGTGTTATAAAATAAAATACATGTCAAGTCCCTCTCATAGGTACCACTTCCAAAAAAAAAGTAATGTTACTGGTATTTATAGTTATCCCCACTCCTGTAATATTCCTTAGAATATCACTATGGGGAAGTCAATGCACCAATAATACATGTGAAGAGAAAGGCATTCAGTAAAATTGAAAAATTAGGTGTATACATCGAGCACAAAGCATACAAGTGCATATAACAGTCAAACCATGAAATATCAAAAAGTAAACAAAACATAGATCACACAATGCCTAGAGTACTCAGAGAAGATAATACTGTGTAGTGGTCAGATTATACAATCACACAAGTTCCTAAAGTAATAATAGAAAAAAATATTACATATTAGTTAAAGAATACAATCACATAAGTTCGTAAACTATTCAAATCAAATAATCTTAAAAGATAGCTGGAATATGTAACACACAAGTGCCTAAAGTAGTCAAATTAGACATTATCACATAGAAGACAAGATTACATATTACTCAAAACATATCATCACATAAGTTCCTAGACTAGTGATATCATATACAAAGTAACTAGAATATGTAACACAAGCACCTAGAGAAGTCAAGTAAAACATAACACAAAGTATACAAGTTCCTAGAGAATTTAAATCACCCAATACAGAGCAACATAGAACAAATAGAAATAAACATGGATATGAACGGTACAATCAATAATTTTAGATACCCAAAACAAGAGCCCAGGGACAGTAGTAGTATACTAGTATAATAATATGTAAACAAACATGAATAATATGTGAAAAATGAAAGTAAGCATGAAAAATGGTCAAATCAATGTATAAAATTAAGCAATGCAATCATAAGATAAAACATGATATAAAACACATCATAAGGAATAAATTATTGTATGATAAACAATAATAGCATACTGCTTGTAACAAACTAGTGCATAAGGACATGATCATTGTAAGATTAGTCATGTATGTACCCATGGTGTAGGTATGGACCCAATATGGTAGGAATCCCTTAGGTCGAGGACTGTAAGTAGTCTCAATATGCTAAAGATATGGTATTTTTAAGCTCAGTGTGTAAAATGCCACTCCAAGTAGTCATGCCCATATGGTGCTAGGCTCTAGAAGTTGTAACGTAAATCATGTCCATAGGTTGTAATTTCTTGATTTATACTATGAAGCTCAAGTGCTAAAGATAGTGTAAACGTAGAGTACTGAAATTTGAGTGATCATTAATGCTAAAATCTATTATATTGATCAAACATGTCACATGTGTGTTATAGTTGAGTGTGTTTTGTGTGTGAAAGTATATATGGATGGACGAATGAGAATTACTAAGATGGATTTGATACGATGTGGCCCTTGGAGAATAGTAATGCCCCCAATTATGTGGAAGAATGAAGGTGGGGGTATTGGGTAAGAATTAAAGGATGAATATACTTAATTCTTGAGTGATGTGTGTGCATTGATGCTAACAAACCGGTGGTATAAAGACTAGACACTAAAAGGTGGTCAAAGCACAATAAAATCTGGGTGGGATTGTAAATCTAACACCCCTTTCGCATGAACACCCTTGTCTGAACTTCCATAACAAAGAAAGTGTATGGGGGTTCGCATGAACACCCCTTCGCGTGAACCCCTTTGGGTTCAAATAATTTTGGTGGCAAAGAGTTAAATATAGATATTGTGGAAGATTTAGGGTTTGAGGGGGGTTCACACATAATATGTGGACCTATGTGGCACATTTTGACCATTTGGAGGATAAATGCCAAAATGTGCCACTTAGGTGCATAATTAGTGAATAATAAAATAACAAAACTTTAACACAAAATACAAAATTTTATTAGCTTTCTAAAAATATAATTTTCTTTTTTTAAAAATCTATACTATCATATCACATAACCCAATTTGAAAAATAGCAAAATATATCAAAAAAAATTGGTTGAAGTCAAATAAATCGATATAAATCTTATTTATTGGCATAAATGGTACGCCATGAAAATATTTTTACTAAGTAATTAATTAAAAAATATATAAGAAAAAATAAGAAAATTTGACAACACCTCAAAAGTCAAATGCTTGAACTTATATGTAACAATATCATGGTGAAGAATCTAAATTTTCATTTAAAAAAACCACCCGAGGAATTTCTTTTACATAGATATGTAATAAAATTAAGAAAAATACCAATGTGTGTTAGTTGTGTAGAATGTGTATGGTTTTGTGGCTATTATCTAGAAAATCTCTATAATGGTACAAAACATACCAAAAAGTGGGACATTTTATTGGTAAAAGGTGTCAAATAGTCATGCTAAAATCTAAAAAAATAGTGGAAAGTTCTAATAGGATAACCAATGATCATGTTATTGAGATACCTTATATCCATAAGTGTGGTAAAGAGAAAATGTAAAATAGTCATGCTTGCTTATATGTAACAATATCTTGAATCTAAAATATATTTGTGTTTAGTAGAATACTCTATAAATTCATCCTAAATAGTTTTGTGAATATGTGTTATGGGTTGTAAGTAGTCATAATAACTATATGATATTTGTGTAAATGAAATTTCCTTGGTGTCCCTTGAGGGTCACGCCTGTATCATTGCTACCAAGTTACTATGTGTCATGCATAGGTAGATGCCATAGTGTGTATCTAAGGAGAAGTAGGAATCAAAACATTCTTGTGTTGATGTTCTATCAATGGTTGGTATGGGATATATCTAGGAATATGATCAAAACTTGGTGTAGTAGTTTTTAAAGGTCATGCCTCAGTAGGAGACATAGTCTATGGAACAAGAACTAGAGCAGGTGTTGGGATAGATTGAATAAGGTACTTATATGGTATATTAGAAATGGTCACCACCATGTTTTTTATACATACTGTTATAGGCCGGAACTAGCACCCTTGGATTGATCATGGAAGATCAAATACCTCGGCTAACATGGGATTGTCTTCAAAATCTAGGACTTTGCTCCTTGAGACATACCTCTAGAGAAGGTTTGTTCCTTCTCTCTTAGCTCTATACAAACTAACCTAAACTAAAACTACAACTAAAGTTAAAGATAATTCTAAAACATACAAGATCTAGAGTTGAGAGGAAAGGGAAAAAGTTACAAAATGAAAGAATGACGATGTGACAACACTATGATAGGGTTCAAATTTGACCAGAAATACACATAACAATTGCATACACAAAGATTTAATAGAAACAAAAAAGTTCTGAAGGAGATGAATGAATAAAACTTAATGAAAATAAGAGGGAAAACATCCATAATAAATACAAATCATTCGAAGGGAAAATGACCATAGATGTATTGTATTCATAAATTATTCATCATGTTTACAGAGAAGAGGTTAGGAAATTCTTGTGAAAATGCTAACTGTAGAGGTATGAAGGTAAGAAAATGCGTTCCTCCATGGAAGAGCATGCAAATTTGATAGAAAATAACCCTTAAAATGTGCATAAGAACTTACATTTATAGAATATGAGAGAGGGGAAAAAAGAGGGGAATTCAGATTTGAATTCACAGTAAATGAAGACAAATCTGCAGCCCATAGATCTTTTCACCATTAATTTCTGAGATAGATCATCGTTTTCCTCTACAATACACCATCATAATTCACAATGAATGAGCTACGGGCGCTGCTTAGGCATTAAACCAGGTAGGGGAGGTGGTTGGGTACTTTTAAAACAAGCGAACTATGTGTTTCCTCAGTTTCTCTCGAGATTTCATGGTTTTGCCTCAATTTTTTTTTTTAATGTTTATTCATTGCAAAATATAGCCCTTCGAGAGATGAAGAAAAAAAAACAATTTCCATACAACTTGGAGTTCTCAGTTGAAAGATATGACCAAAAAACTAGTTCTTCCTTGTCCCGCAACATCCTCTTGCAGGTCCTTGACTTGACATGCTCTTGTGACTTTTATAACATTCTGCGGCCTTTTGGACTTGAATGTCTCAGTAGATTTTAGAAAATCCACGAGACATTAAGGGTTCTCAGTCTACAAGGTTGGACGGCCTTGCTATAGAAGCTATTGCTCAACTTGGCAAAAGTTGTGAAAATTCTGAGGTCTTTAAACTGCTCCATAAGTCATCTTCTCCGAGACGAAGACTTGCCAGCCATTACAGAAGCATTTCATAATATGGGAAACCTGGATATCTCATATCCTGATGCTCTTAGGCCACTTCGTGAAATAAATGTTTTAACTGGATACTCATTGCATTCAGAAGTGGTAGGGAGAAGGTCCTT